>VDFB02256132.1:113758693-113818322 GCA_007258455.2 Sequoia sempervirens | reverse complement strand
GAGAAAGATATTTCATGCTGCTGATTGATGATTATACTAGAATGGCATATGCCACATTTTTGAGGGAGAGAGTTGAGGTGTTTGAAGCATTTAAAGGTTATAAGAAGCTGATAGAAAATGAGACTAGGAGAAGAATCAAATGTCTCAGGTCAGACAGAGGTGGAGAATTTATGTCAAGTGAATTCATGGAATATTATGAAGATCATGGAATCAAACGCCAATATTCAGCTCCAAGAACATCACAACAAAATGGTGTGGTAGAGAGAAGAAACAGGATTGTGAAGGAGATGGCTAGAGCCATGTTGAATGAGGCAAACTTGGCAGATACATTTTGGAAAGAAGTAGTACAAACTATTGTATACATTCAAAACAAATAATTTATAAGATTTAACAGTAGTGGAAAGCCATATGAATTGTGGTTTGGTAGGCGTGCATCAGTCAAGCATTTCAAAGTATTTGGCAGTAAATGCTATATTAAAAGAGAAGATGAAGATTTAGGAATTTTTGAGTCAAGATGTGATGAAGGGATATTTTTGGGGTATTCCAACCAAAGAAAAGCTTATAAGTGTTATAATAAGAGATTGCATAGAATTGTAGAAAATGTACATGTCAGGGTTGATGAAATTGCAAATCAAGGTAAGCCTAGCAGAAACAATCTTGAAATTGAGTTAGATAAGGATGATATAGGTGCAACAGAAGAAGATGAACAAGAACAAGAACAAGAGAAAGAAGAAGTGGTTGAACTCTCACCTGCAAAATATGTGCAAAAATATCATCCTACAAATCACATAATTGGTGATAAGAATGAAGGTGTGCAGACTAGAAGAAGGCTTGGAAAGAATGAGGAACAAGTGAACTTTTCTCTCTTATCTCAGATTGAACCAAAAATCTTTGATGAAGCTAGTAAAGATGAAATTTGGATAAAAGCAATGAAAGAGGAACTCAATTAGATTAAAAAGAACAAAACATGGGAATTGGTTCCTAGAGCATCAAGCAAGAATGTAATTGGCACTAAATGGGTGTTCAAAAATAAGCTGAATATAGATGGAGCTATGGTCAGAAACAAAGCAAGATTAGTGTGCAAAGGATATGCACAAGTAGAAGGGATTGATTTTGAAGAAACATTTTCCCCTATTGCAAGGTTAGAAGCAATAAGAATGTTTCTTGCATTCTCAATCTACAAAGGATTTAAGGTATATCAAATAGATGTCAAATCTGCATTCTTGAATGGAAACCTAGAAGAGGGAGTATATATTGAACAAACAAAAGGTTTTCAGCTATCAGAGAATGATGATTATGTTTGCAGATTGAGAAAAGCACTGTATGGTTTAAACCAAGCCCCAAGAGCATGGTATTCAAGGTTGGGTCAATATCTACAACAACAAGGATTCAAGAAAGGTTGTGTTGACAATAATTTGTAGCTCAAATCTAAAGGGAAGTTTATGATCATTGTTTTAGTATATCTAGATGATATTATATTTGGGGGTAGTAGTGATAATATGTGCAAAATATTTTCCACAAACATGCAAGATGAGTTTGAAATGTCCATGCTAGGAGAACTCATATTTTTTCTTGGTTTGAAAATTACACAAACTGATAAGGGTATATTTATATCTCAAATCAAGTATGCTAAAGAAATGCTTAAAATTTTTGGCATGGGGGATTGTAGACCAATCAGTACTCCCATGATTACTAGATGCAAGCTAAGTAAGTCAGATGAGTCACCTGATGCAAATCAGACTTTGTATAGATCAATGATTGGAATTTTTCTATATTTAATTGCCTCTAGGTCAGATATAATACAGGAAATTTGTATGGTAGCTAGGTTTCAGGTAGCACCAAGAGAATCACATGTCAATGTAGTAAAAACAATCCTTGGATACATCAAAAGTACTTTTAACTATGGTTTATGGTATCCCAAAGGAAAATATTTCACTTTAATAGCATACACAGATGTTGATTGGGCAGGAAGTTTGGATGACAGAAAGAGTACTAGTGGAGGTGCCTTCTTTTTGGGAAATAGATTAGTTTCTTGGATGAGTAAAAAGCAATATTTTTGTCACTCTTTCTACAACAGAAGCATAATATGTTGCAACAGTTTCATGTTGTACTCAGGTCTTATGGATGAAGCGGACATTGAAGGACATTAAGATAGAGTATAGTGAGCCTATCTCAATCCTTTGTCACAATTCAAGTGCCATAAACATATCAAAGAATCCAATGATGCATTCTAGAACCAAGCATATATCAATCAAGTATCACTTCATTAGAGAGAAGGTTGTAGATAGGAAAGTCAGTATGGAGTACTGAATGGAAGCCCCCACCTTCAAGGTGGGTTAAAATTGATTTTGATGGGGCAGCCAAGGGTAACCCCGGTTCTGCTAGTTGTGGGGGGATGTTGAGGAATGAGGATACCAAGCTCTTGGGAGCGGTGACACTTCTGTTGGGAAATCAGAAAAATCATTGTACTGAGGCTAAGGCTACATTTATAAGTATTAAATTTTCCTTGGATAAGGACTACTCTAAACTATGGGTGGAAGGAGACTCTTTAAACATCATCAACTATCTACATGGAATCCAAAAGCCTAGTTGGAGTGTCGATTAGTTAATTAAGGACACTATTATGATGTTGAGATCTTGTGAGGAAAATCATGTTTCTCACATATATCAAGAGGGAAATTCATTGGTGGATTTTTTCACCAATGAAGCTATCAAAATTAATGAGCATAGGGTGTGGGAGGAGTACTCCCTCCTTCCCAAGCCTGCGAATATTTTAATGTGAAATGGATTTAGCTAAGATTATGTGGTGGCTTTTTTTTAGCATTAGTAATCGCATTATACTCGCACGTTTTGTGGGTATCACTTGGCTTGTTGGCTCTTAGTTGAACGATTCTTTCTAGGGTTTTTTGCTACTAGTTTTTGTGAATATGGGGGGTGACCGATTTAGAATTGAGCCCCATTCTTGTGATAGTTTGAGGATGAAGAAGAAAATTTGGAGGATCCTCAAACATGGTAAATTTATGCCTTTCCTGGAAAGGCTTCATGGACATGATCCCAATGCTTCAATGAAATTTGTTTCATATTGGCACAATCGTAAGCTCTAGATCAAGGGAATGGTATTTGACATCAATGAAGAGATTATAACTACTGTGACTGGGATGCCTATGGTTGGCCACAAATTCTTCAAAGATAAGAAGAGCAATGAGGAAGCAATGGCTCAATTCTTTAAGGATGATGAATGAAAAAAACTCATCATGATGTAGTCTTGGGGCTACGAGCAGGCGTCTCTCAAGAAAATCTGGGTGGATATTTTGGAAATTATCATGCAGTACGTGACTTTGGAAGGCAGGTTTAGTGCAATCCTAGGCCACCATTTTACTCTTTTAAATCATTTTAGGAATGGTTTGTTTATTTCATTTCCTTTCTTTCTCTTGTCCTCAATGGAGGTCTCTATGTATGCACATTTGAAAAATAGGAGGGATCTGATCCTGCACGAGGGCCTCATCTTGTTAATTATGGAGCATGCGAAAGCCCTAATTCCTGCCACCTCAATTAAGGGAATGGAAAAGAATTTAAGTGATGACTCTAACTCATCTAGTTTAAATACGAGCGTGGTTGAGGAGGAGGAGTGGAATGATGAGGGTGAGGACATGTCTCCATCCTTTGGAGTTGCCCCTTCTAAGAAGAGAAAGAAGGGAAACCTTAATCAAAAACGGGAAGCTAAGAAGTTTATTCTTTAGGAGTTAGAGTCCCAGTTTTTTGGTGACGACACAGTGGTGGGTTATGTGGATTCCAGGTCCAAGGATGATTTTGTGAATATTGGTCAGGTTGATCTTGAGGTAGGAGGTAAGGAGGATGGTTTACAAGAGAATGTTGTGATCATGGACACCAAGGAGAAGCCCAGAAGGGCTTCTAAGTGCATTGCCAAGATGAGGAACCAGGCCACAAAAGATTTGTTAAAGGAAACCACAGAGCATTACAAGGAGAAGGCGATTGAAATTGATGACTCCTCGGTTCGAAACACACCAAGTGTGGAACCTGTTGGTGAGAAACATGTACAAGAGGAGGAGGGTGTTAAGAAGAAGTATGGGAACCTAGAACCTCTTAAGGTTAACCTCCTATCGGAGGAATTCTCCTATCTTAATGATGACTCCACCTCAATTTTTGAACTCCTTGACATGGCAAGGGCAGGGGCCAATGGTAATTTCAAATTAGAAAAGTTGACTCTATAGGAATTCAACAGGGTTAACATGAAAATCAGGGGATTGAAAGATAATGTACAAAATAGTCCAAATGGCTTTGCCTCGGATATTCTAATTGATAGAATTGTTTATCTTGAGTGTTCGTTCTCTAATTTCAAGTCCTTATGTGAACAATGACTAGCTGATTTAGAGGCAAAGGTTTGGATACCAACATAGACATCAAGAAATTTCTCCATGCCTATCATATTTCTGTTAAGAATAACATGGATTTATTGGAGATCCTATTCTGCAAGATCAACGAGCTTAGAGAAGACTAGCTATATTTTTTTGAGTTGACGGAGAAGGATCAGGTGACTAAAGGAAAATGAAAAAATTTGGAAAGGACAATGTTAAAGGCCCTATTGCTAGAGGGATGGGTAACTAGAGGAAGACATTTGAGGATGAGAAAAAAGAATTGTTGAACATGATTAACCTTCATAGGAACAAGGAACTTGAGGTGGCCAACACCTTAAGAAACATGAAGTAGTGTCAAGTTCTGTGTTTTTCTTTATTTGTTTCTTTGTTGTTGGGTTTTTGTTTCTTTCCTATTATTTTATCGCCTTTTTGCTAATGGTCACTGCTAATAGTTTATTATTACATCTTTAGAGCAACATTTTGTATGTACAGTTGTAAAGGGTCGCGGGTCCCTTCAAAACCACTTTTTCCCATATAATCAAAACCTTATATATATATGTGTGTGTGTGTGTGTGTGTTTAGGACTTAAAATCATCAAAGATGATGATTCACAAGGGGGGAAGTATGTTACACCCTATTTCCTAGTTACCAAGTTACTTTTACCTTCATTATTAAAAATGTTGATTAATGTAAATAGTTACTTTAATATGTTTACTAAGTGAAAGAAATATTGAAATATGCAATAAGATGTTATTGATTTAAAAGGAATGAATATATTTTGTATTGATGAAATACAATGAAAGAATATGTATTGCAATGTGAACATTCTAATGTTTTGTCAATACAAATGTTTTACAATGCAAATGGATTTAATGTGAACATCTAACTACCCTGGTGTTGTACTAAGCTAAATATATGAACAGGTTCAAGCCTCTAGAAGAGAGGGGAAGTATCACTCAGGAGAGGGGATTGTTCTGATAACCTTTGATAATACCTAAACTGAACTTTCACACACTCACCCCTAGTTTAGTGAAGTCGAGTTAGTAGCTTGGGAATCAGGTAAGTAATCTTTGGTCATAGTTTGGGGTTGAATTGAATGACTTTGGATTAGTCTTTGGTTTCTTGATTGTTTTTTATTTGGGTTATATGATTGAGTCTCTTTAATATGTTTGAGTTCACCTTCGTTTATTTACTAAATGATGATTATGTATATTTAGAATATATGTGTGTGTGTGTGGAAATAGTAACCCATGCATGGGTACATTGCATCCATAGAGATATCAAATGGGCCAATATCACACATATATATGTATGAATTTAATATATATATTTATTGATCAATTAGTATGGATAATAGGATAAGATATATGTATAGATGTAATTGTTAATCTGTATATATAAGTGATTGATAAATAATGATTAATAATTGTATAATAAAATATATTTTAACGTATATATATATATATATATATATATAATATAATATAGAAGTTATATATTATATATATATATTTTTTTTTTTTGCTTTATATTTTAAATATTTTCAAACAAATATAGCTCAGGCTATACTAAGCCCTTTGTTACTTTTTAAATACAATGTGCAAAACACTTATAAGTGATAATGATATTCAAACATTGTAAGTCGAGTCAATAACAGGTAATGTGTTAAAGCAGACCATATTAGTGGTGAAAGAGGCCACACAAAGTATAACACAATGAATTGAGCATTGAATTTATGAGTGATAACCAAAGCTTAAGGTGTTGTAGATCAAACACAAATATAAGGAAAAGTCAGAGACTTTTAAGTTGCAAGTAAAAGCATGAGTAAGTAAACCACTCCGACTTTTTCTTTCAACTAGATGATTTAAATACATACATAAAGGGCGTTGAGTTGAAACCTCATGCATGGGACATGACACATAAGATCTATAATTACCACGTGCATATAATACCAAGTGAATGGAAATGCATAAGCTAGCTTGATAATGTATTTTCCCAAGCGCATAATATATGTTATAGCACATTGTTATTTACTTAGCATATGGGTAAAAAACACTACTTTAATGTATCTAAGACAGTGCATGCATATGGCGCATGATATGTTCATAGCGCATAGGATCATATGCAAACCAACGTGTAAGATAACTATCAAAGACTTAGTCAAATGTAGAGAAAAAAGTGAATATCCACACACAAGAAAATTTGACCTGGTCATTGCAAATAGTAGCCAAAGGAATAGGGCACATAGGAACAATATGGCACCAACTTGTGAGAAGTTCAAACCATTTAGAAGCCTGTTTTGCAATATGAATTGTAGATCATGAAGCATTACGGAATGCGAGAAATGGTCAAGTGTGCAACTGGCAAAGTAAGTCAACCTGTAGAAGACAATTACCTTGCATTTCTAATTATCATACTTGCTACTCATTTGAGTAAGGTGACTCATTCACCATGGTTGTGGATGTTTTTACTATTCAATGATTATAGCTGCCACCTTTTCTTAATCTTGTTGAGTCGAACCTTTTGAGCTGAGAAGTGTCATTCTTGATACCTTGTTTCTAGTTTTTAGTTTCTAACCCCTGTGTATAAATAGAGGAGCTATCTACCTCAATAGGGACGCATATCTGCATTCTTGTTGTGATTTTTCTACATTATTATTATCTAATTTTTTGAGTTGAGTGAGCTTTTGAGAGTTGTGAGAGCGAGATTTAGTGAAGAGGGAGAAGATTTATTTGGGGAATTTCTTACTATATTGGGAAAAGTTGAGTTAGGAATCCAATTCGAACAATTGGAGCTTTGGATTTAAACAAGTATGCAGAATTATACTCTTTTATGCCATTTACGTTTTGGAAAGGATTTTATGTTCTTTGTTTTCCTCATTTGTAAATTATGTTTAGTTGTTTGTTATGAATAGGTTATTATCTTCTTTGGTTAAGTGTGAAAGGTTGTTGATGAATTTAATCTATGGAATTTGGTTATACTCCATATTAATGAATAGGTGTTTGCAATTATTATTATATATTATAATAAAGATAAGATTATGTAGTAGAGGCTTAAATCGTGAAATTGGGTTATAAAGTTACTTTGAACTACTTAGTGTGAATTTCATCATTACAGTGTTATGTAAACCTTGAATGATAATCGTTACTTGATTAAATACTCATGCCTCCTTGAAATAGGAAGTGAGTCTTAACCCTAGTGTTAGGGTATAAACTTAGAGGTTATAACAATATTCAACGATAGGGATGAGAGAAGTATTTTATGGTTATGTTATTATCTTATTTTGAATTAGAGTCTATTCATGGAATTCCAAAAGGGGAATCACATATTGGCTACCCAAAGCCATGGTGAGTAGAGAACTTGTAGGTGCAAAAGCAGGTACCCTTCTCAGGCTATTGTCCTCCATATTTTATACAAATGTAGAAAACATGAGAATATTTGTGATATATTGAAAGAGAGTATTTTATGATGGTCACTTGAACTTTACACTACTTTTTTGTTGGAAACCCTGGGTTAGGAATAACCTATTTTGTAGGGTTGTCTATTTGATTATTGATTGAAGCAATTAAGTTGGGATTAACCTATATGATCCAATTGATCATTTGATTGTTGATTATACTTTCAATTGGAGTTGATTTATTGTTAATACCATAATGTGGAGTGAGTCCTTTATTGATATGATTAATCTTTTGATTGAGGTCATTTATTGTTGAAGATTATACTTTTGATTGAGGTCATATAATGATGAGTTTATGCCTTTTTTTGGAGACATTTATTGATGAGATTACACTCTTGTATGGGAACTTTTATTGATGTGAATGCACTTTTGAATAGAGTCACATAATGATGTGACATTATGTTTATCTGTATTGGTTAATTGGTATGTTAGAATTACTTTGATGTACTTAGTGTTGGAAACTTGTAGCCATTTAAAGATAATTTCCACATAACCCAAAAGAGAAATTTATGCAACTAAGTATCAGAATCCACATGCAAGAGAATAGACAACATACCCATGAAAATATGATGCAAGATATACCCTTGGAAAACCCTTAAAAGGGAAAAACCCAACCTCCAAAAACATCCATATCTCATGTATTATTCAGCAATAAAGATTGCAATACATCTTTAGAGTCTCCATGAACATCATTGAAGCATCAATCCCTCTCCAAACAATCCATGTGAACAAGCATGTAACCACATATCCCATGCCATGATTCAAACCCTCACAAATGCTAACCAGAGCTAACATGAAAACTTACCAACCTAAACAACTACCCGTGTGGTTGATTTTATAGAAACAAGTTCCCACAAAACCACCAAGTGGTATTACACAAAACCATGAGATTACAAAACCATGTCCCCATATTTAATGTTTGGTACTTTATTTATTTATTTTCCCCAATATTAAATAATTACATTTTTAGCAACTTAACTTATGTCCCAATGTTAGATGCAACATAAAGTGGCCCCAAGAATAATTACATTAAATACATTATGCAAGGTGTACAACACACCTTTTCCTAACATTCTCCCACTTGTATACATTGCATAAGGGGAAAAAGTAACCTCAATACATGAATCAAATGAACAATACATATAGCCACATATACCATCATGGAATCAAAGTGCTCCATGTGCTATATCAAGATACCTGCAACAAGAATCAAAGTGACCACCAACCCAAGCATAGATTTCTCCTCCAATCAAGAATCAAGAACATAAACATGACATCCATAATCTAACCATCTCCTCCTAGGAGATCACATGCACCATAAAATATATACATCCTAGTCTCAAGAGAACAAGTACCATGCCAAACTCTAAACACGTATCAAGAGTAAACCATGACATAATAGAAAAACACTCTAAATCAAGAAACCATATTTCTAATCACATGAAGATATCCATACCAAATGATGCATCCACATCACTACCAACAACTCCCACTGAACTATGATACCAAGTCACACATGGCATCATGACAACCATCCTCTCCATGAAGATCATCCAGGTCTACACACACAACTAAACTTTCAGTAACATAGCAAGTAGAACCAAAGAATCCAAGCCAAGAAGATACATACAACCACCAAACCATCATAAACATATCCAACACTACCAATCCATCACTATCAAAAGCTCCCACTAAAAAGTGTAATCAAGCTATCCATGACATCATGATAACAATATCCTCATGAATATCAACCAAAAGGCCCTCACACAATCAAAAAACTCAAATGTAGCAAGAGCTCCCAAAAGGAAAAATAAAACCATGATCCTCATACCAAGAAGATACATTGCCACAACCATAATTAGGAACCAATCCAACACCATCAATAATGCACTTGCATAAACCATCATAACATGCCAAAGTCTCTAAAGAACAAGAAACATCCATGACACCATTATTACCACCAAATGTACCAATTCAACCCAATCGTGTCCACATACCTGCATAAACATAGTCAACTGCATAGGTCTCATATCATGACTGTACCTGGTAATACCATCTCACCTCCTCAACATGACAATAAAAAAAACAAACCAGCAAACCAAGTGACTAAACCAAGCCACCAAAATTGAACATGCATCAACACTGAAATATCAATGGGAAAAGACAACCCATGTCCAAGTCATAAATGCAACATGTAAGTATAGACCGCCTACAACATTGCACAACTTGTAGATACAACAATGCAACATAAAAATCCAACCAATACTGATAACCATGTCAAAAAAGAGAATAATCTGAGATGTACAATTGAGTATACAATGAATCCAACATCAAATCTCTAAGATTTGATCATCCATAAACTCATAGTATCACCATAGTCAAAGTAACCCAAAAACAGCTCAAATGAAGAAAACAACAAATAAACCATTCCAAAATAACTCCAAAACTAATCCACTATGTAGAGCTCTAAACAAGCTTTTTGTTGATTGATTCAAAGTCCAAAATACAACTTCGTATGCACCTAATATGCCCTCTCAAAGCTCAAAAAAAACACCTGAATTATAATATGCAAAACACTATCAAAACTATAAAATATCAAAAAATCGTTGGCACCATAGCATGGAGCATCCAATTAGGTTTCCAACGAGTCCAAGAAGAGAAAAAACGGACAATCTAGGCAAAAGTTATGCCCCTTTGAAGTAAAACAATAGTTTGCATGTGAGGCAAACAAAATTTAGCCACCCCTGGTGGCTAGGTGGCGGCCCCACCCGGGCGACGCCGCTCCCCTAGTGGTGGACCCGAAGAAATTATTCATTCCATTTAAATTTCTACATTTACAAATTTTTTATTGGATCCCTTTGAATAAAATTCATTGGCAGATTTAAAAAAGGCAATGAAAAATTTTAATAATAAAAATTTTATTGAAAAAAAAAGTTAAGGTGACATTTTTTTGTTAGCCCCACAAAGGGGGTTGCAGGCTCCTCCCATCGACTATGCTAGGCATTGGCAGGGCTACCAACAGCGGCCGATAGACCTACCGTCATTAGTACTTACAAGTAGTGGTAGGTCGCAGGGAGTACGATGGCATCAGTATTTTTACCAATAGTTTTTTTTCTAATTTTTTTTTTGTTTTTCATTTTTTTTAGGTACAAATTTTTATTTCGATGGGATTTTTTTTTCAGATTTTTAATTTTTTTGAAGATCCATACAACCTACAAATAGGGCCTTTTACAAAAAAAAATCATTTTTTTAGTAATAGAAATAGGTCAAATCATATATCAATCTCCGTCTCCCAACCAACCCAGATCCAACTATGAGGTCCATTTTGTTCTAGGAGGTATTCTATAAATTTTCCCCCACAAAACCCTCATTTGAATACATAGCCAAAAAACCCTTTTGATTCAAAATTTCTCACACCCCAAATTTGCAGACAACCCATCAAAACAACAAACCCAACACCCTCAAATCTACAATAACTAACCTGCAAAACCCTCATATCTTTCCATGTCTTTCATTCTCATATGCAATGCAAAGATTCAAACTTAAACAAGATTTTTTCGCTACCAAGGGTTATACAACCACGACCATGGCTCTGATACCAGTTGTTGGAAACTTGCAACCATTTAAAGATAATTTCCACATAACCCAAAAGAGAAATCTATACAACTAAGTATTCAGAATCCACATGCAAGAGAATAGACAATATACCCATGAAAATATGACACAATATATACCTTGGGAAAACCCTTAAGAGGGAAAAAACTAGCCTCCAAAAGAATCCATCTCTCATGTATTATTCAACAATATAGATTACAATACATCTTCAGATTCTCTATGAACACCATTGAAGCATCAATCCCTCTCCAAACAATCCATGTGAACAAGAATGTAACCACACATCCCATGCCATGCTTCAAACCCTCACAAATGCTAACCAGAGCTAACATGAAAACTTACCAACCTAAACAACTACCCTTGTGGTCGCTTTTATAGAAACAATCTCCCACAATACCACCAAGTGGTATTACACAAAACCATGTCCCCATATTTAATATTGGGTACTTTATTTATTTATTTTCCCCAATATTAAATTATTACATTTTTAGCAACTTAACTTATGTCCCAATGTTGCATGCAACATAAAGTGGCCCCAAGAATAATTACATTAAATACATTATGCAAGGTGTACAACACACCTTTTCCTAACACTTAGAAATAATGTCATAAGTACTTAAAGGGTATAGGTTGTTCCTGGGGTTATGGTTACTCCATGGCGTAGGGGAATAGCCTATGCATAGATTATGAATGGTCAATAAAAATATCTTTGGGAAGGTGGGTGAAGTTTTATGATGTCCACTCTAAATCTTGGGTGATGAATACTTTGGCCAAAGTAGTGTAAGTTGTCACTGTTTACATTGTTAGTCACTATGATCCAGGTTTGCATACTAGTCAGGGAGTTTCATATGTGTAGGTTGTAGCCATTGTGTGACAAATCTAGATATGTAGGACACAATACCAATCTTGATAAAGGTCAATTTTTATTATGATGATACCAATACCAATCTCTTCGTCGAAGGGTAGGGTCATTTACTAGTTTGGTAGATATGTGAGGGATCGTAGGTAGTCTGTGGTTGGAAGAAAAGTTATCAAGTGATAATTCTCCTCATCAGTAGGCAACCAATATTTGATGGAGGACACCTGGACCATTCGTATACCTAGTTTGGTGAGCTCATGGAAGTTGTTGTAAGTATTTATGTATCTATTTCTATGGAAGATTGTCAAAGAGGAAATGTAATCATGAAACTATGTAATATGAAATAAATACTTTAGAAGTTTAAATACTTTATTGTAATGCAATGGGAAATTTTGGAATGATATTTATTTCAAATGTTCATAATATTCTTATATATGAAAAGAAAATTTTTATTGCTAAGTGTTGGCATCATAATTTATTTACTTGAGGTTAAAAGCATAGTAAAATTATTGGGTGGAATAATGGGCATGTTACAATAGTGATGTTGTGGTTGTGAATTATGAATACAATATTGTGAATGTGATGTGAATGTAGAGCAGAGCAGAGTGTAAGAACAATGTAACATGAAGTGTGTCAATTCAGTGTTTTAAGCTTCAGCAAAATTGTATCTTCAACATATTGTAGATGCATTTATAGCAGTTCAGATCTTTGTAGTGTGTCACTCCTTCTATCTTTCTTTCATTTTGTGGGAAGTGATTCCACCTAGTAGTGAGCCTTTATGTAATATGTTATGACCAATTATAATATATTGTGAGCTAATCCTCATCGTGGTTTTTCCCTTTTTGGGTTTTCCATCTAAAAGTTTGGTGTTCATGTGTTATGTACTTTGATGATCGCTTTCATGATTTCTTTCCTTACTATAATTTCAATATGATGTGTGGAATGAATGTTTAAATGCTTAAGTTGTTTTAGAGAATATTGATTCAGCCCCCCTCTCAATATTCTAACTGTTCAACAACTATCTAGTGCATAGATTTTTTAAGATTTTTTTGTCTATTTTTTAATTTTTCCATGTGTATGAACCAAAGACATTGATGTTTGGTGAAAACCTACAATCAAAAGAAATATTAAATAAATATAATAATAAAATTAAATATATTCAAAATTATATTTTCTGGAATGCTTACAATAAGGGCTACATACTTACAAAATAGATCTCCTATATGACTTCATTTGATCCCCTGAAAGGTGAAGTAAAAGAGGTTTTTTGTTAGCATTTTGGTAGGTGTCAAGGAGACTCCATTAAGGGTTTGATTTAAGATTGGGCTGCTTCTATCTAAGGGGGTTTGACCTAATAAGTTTTGATATAACCCTTTTCAATTAAAAGCATTTATATGGAACCCTTCAAGACTTAAATCATTAAATTTCCAAAGAAATATGTGATTTCAATAAAAAAAATTATGATGTCACAGAAGTGGAACACACTATTATGGAAACACTTGGTCCAAAGGTTTATTGGAGGCAAGATTTAAGAAATAAATCAAGGACACTCAAGGGAAATTAATACAATTTTTTTTATCCCGAGATAAATATGATTTTAGGTTTAAACTTGTGAATCAAAGACATACATGGTGAAACAAGGACTTCTATGATATGAACCATAATTGAATCCTAGCTACCGAAGCTAGTGAAAGTGGCATTGGGCATAGAAATAAAACATTATAAAATATTGTGGAATATTAAAAAATGTAGATTCCAAATAGAGAAAGCCTTGTGGATTCCAATATTGGGTCTATAATCTCATTAAAGAAAAAAATTACAAACTTGAAGGTCTTGGGTACTAAAGAGAGTGCATATTTGATGAAGATACAAAACTAAATAGTTGGTTTAGGTCTGGGACTTAGGAAGCCTTCATAATCCTACATAAAACTTAATAAATTAAGCATAATGGAGTTACTATTGAAAAACTAACAACATAAAAAATCACCATTGAAGAGACTCAAGTAAAATTAAAATTTAAGAAATGATTAAAATTTAATTTAATAATTTATATAAATTTAATTAAAATATTTAGAAATGTTATGACTAGATTTAATTTTATATAATTTTAGACCAGGGCATTGAAAACATAAAATAAATCTAGCTAGAAGGCAAAAGCACTAAAACAAGGTAACCCTAAGTTTCAAGAAAACTTGAGAATGTTGTTATAACATGCCATATCAATAAAGAGAACTAGAAGAAATATAATTCCTTAAGATGATTTTTCAATCTTAATCTCCATTAATGGATCTCATAATCCACTTAGTGCAAAGTGTCAATCTTAATCTCCATTAATGGATCTCATAATCCACTTAGTGCAAAGTGTAATTTCTTATGTATGAACATTAATTATGCTTAAGCCACCAAAGACTTTGGGAAGGAAACATAAGGCCCACACTACTATATTGAAGTGATTGGTTTAGTTAAATTTAGGAGAAATAAAATCCTTCAATAATTTCTCTAACTTATAAGAAACCCATAGGAGGAGTAATAGAGATTAGTATCCACTAAAAAACATAGAGTGGAAATTTTACTAACTAGAGAGAGGCTTAGTTATCTAGTCTTCTCCACTCAATACACAACCTAATACTAGAGCCTAGAATTACAAGATTAAAAACAAAAATGGATCCCTAGGATTTTCAAAGTCTTCACATGGTCAATCCACATCTAACCAAATGGATGAAAAGTACAATTTTCAATTTTTCGTCAATTCGCTATTTTGAAGGCCCCACAAGCAGTTTTATGGAAACAATTGTTTTCAAAAATCTATGAGGGATGTTTAAAATTACTCTTACAAGAATATTTTTAGATGTATTTCTCCTAATATGCAATAGGATTCATATTCAAATTCCTCACAGTTTGAGAGAACTTAAAATTCTTCAATCATGGCTAGAAATTTATGAGAAACTTAAAAATTCAAAAAAATTAGAAGTTGATACAAATTCACTCTATGGAAAGCTCCATAGTGTCATCACACACGTCTCAACAAGTTTTCAAGTGAGTAAGAGCCCCAGATAAAAAATTATGAAGAATTTAGATTTTGGGCATTCGATGCATCTAGTTGAATTTGTTGTAATTGATTTCCTTCCTGAAAATTGAAGAGCTACATAGTGGGGAAAAGAAAATAAAATTCAAAATAAATAAATAATCAAAACAAAAACTACAGGAAAGTGGAGAAGTTGAAAAGATAAGAAAATTTAAAGTAAAATATTCAATACATATTAGAGAGTCGCACCATGGAGATATGGGTTTAAAAATGAAAATGAAAATAAAGCATTTAGTGCTAAGACAGAGGAAAAGTAACATCCAAGGTATATTTTATTATTAAATGATTAAATTCTTGTGAAGTTGGAGGGGCATATAGAAAAACCAACAAATAAGTGGAAGAGACATGGGCACAACTAGAAAAAAGAAGAAGAAGAAGAAGAAGATATAGTATGGTTTACAACAATAGAGAAACGGGGGAGATAAAGGTAAAAACACACACAACCACAAAATGATATAGAGGAGAAAATAAACATTAGTTGAGAGACTTGAAAAGAGCTTGTGCTTCATGAAGAGAGTCAAGCTTGTTATTGGATTTTTAGTTGATTGAAGTTGCATTGTAATTTTGAAAAGAGACTCTGCAAGTAATGAAATTGCAAATTTAAATAAGAGAAAGTGGAAAAGAGATTGCACCATGTCTAAGGGAAGATATATGCAAGTAAATAAAAATAAAATGTAGAGGGGAAGTTGCTACGAAATAAACAAGTATATTTTGGAAAAGAACCATAGTAAATGGAAAATGAATAAAGTGTGATTTTTAATTTGATTATAAAATTTGAATAAAGGAGTAATTGCTTATTGCATTTTTTTGTGTTTTTTTCCTTGTTTTAGGATGAGAAATGGCTTACATGTAAACACTAGGTCTAACTCCATTAAACCCTAAATTCAATATTTAAGAAATTTGTTCCAAACACTAGAAGTATTTCTTGATATTATTCTCATCCTCAATCAAAGTGATGAAGGAATAATAATCAAAGTGACCATTTGTGAGCTATTGGGTGTTGTTTCCTAGGAGGTAGATGACACTAGTTAGTCTATTAGAGATTGCATTTGAAAGAAGGTATCTAAATCCTTGTGCAAGAAACACATATAGTTATAGTACAATAGGACATATTTACCAAATATATCTAAATATTACAAATTTCTTATTTTTAGTTTCATTAATTGTAACAAGGAGGCATTTACAAATGACATTCTCACAAATTGGAGAAAGTTTCAAATCCTATAGCACAAAATATGAAAAGTATGAAAGTACATTCAATCCTATCATAAGTTTTTTTAAATTTAATTTTGAGAAAAAACAAACTATTGATTGGATTTTTTAGCCTAGTCCATACCTTCCCAAAAATTAATAATGTTTTCTAGCATAGATCTTATTTGAAGAGTCCATGTTGCTAAGGGAGATTTAGTCACAAAAAAATATGGTAGATAGACAATGCAAGGGATCCCACAATAATATTTTATGAAACATTAATCAAGGCGATAGGTCACCAACTATAGATTAATTCAAGATTTCCAACCTTAGATATGAATTTAAAACTTCCTTTTATGATGATTTTTGTTGAGGATTTGCAATGAAACACTTTAAGTTAGATTAGATGAAATATAGGTCCTTTAGTTTCCCACAAAGATTTATCACATGCATAGGGAAAACCATCACCACCAAGATCCTTATCATTGTCCATACTAAACACCACTACATGAAAATATTTCAAGGAGAGGATATTTCCACAAGCCATTATTTGAGAGGTTGTGAGATGATATAGAACAACACCTAGGAATTAGTTAAGAGAAATATCTTAGGCATAATAAGGTTCTTGGTCCTTCAAAAAATTCTTAGAATATTGAACAAAGGAATTAAATACATAAAAAATATTTTCCTCTTTCTTACAAATATGGATACATCTTGCTACTCACTTTGCATGGCCCATACCCAAAAAATAACTTGTCACTATCTTTGTTAGAAATTTGAGCTTCAAAATAAGATTCCATTTACAAATACAATATGCTCACTCCTTTGATAAAATCATAGAAAAATGTGTTGCAATAGAGAAAGAACTTATAGCCAAAGGACTAGTAAAGATCTATAACGAGAATAAAGACAACAATCAATCTAGTGACAAATCTTGATTTTGGAACAAAAAAAAAACATAGTCAATGATAATATGATTGATCCCAAACATATCCAAAATATTCAAATACCTCCACCATAATCATCCTAAAAGAATATAAAGCCCTAACATAATGTGGTCATCCCTAAAGATAACCAAAAAGATATACTCGACATGAATACACTCCCTTGGGTAAACCTATCAAATTCATCCTTCAAAAGCTAGTCCAAGTCAGCATGATCCAACTTTCAACTATCAAACCCCTTGGTCCTAATGTTCCTAAACCATCTTGGTATAAATAGCATGATTTTTTTTTAGTACCATAGGGTACATGGTCATAAAACATCCTCTTGTATGAGACTTAAGAAATTTATCCAAGATCTCATCGATTGAGGATAAATTGTCGTTAAAGGACACAAGTCCTCTAATGAATGGTTGGGTATATACAAACAACATTTCCCTCATTATAATTATGGTAAATATTTTGTATCTAATAGTACAACACCCTATACCTATAACAATAATATCTCATATGATTTTGTCATCGACCATATTTAGCAAAGTTCTTCCCAAGTAGCCATTATAACTACCAAAGCACCTAATAGTATCATCACTACCCAACGTGGTTGAGTCACCATCCAAGGAGCCTCATCCCCCTCCCCATATACAAAAAAATATAACATACTTGACCAATTAGGAAAAAATATAACACAAATATCTATTCTTGAGCTACTTAGAACATCCCCCATCCACAAAGAGCTTCTCAAGAAAGCACTTTAAGAATCTCATGCAGCTAATAAAATTAGTATTGCTCAATTTCAATACATTATAGGAGACTTATCCTCTCCACAATCCCTCACATTTATTCTTAAAGATTCACCTTCCATCAATTTGTCTCACAATAGTCCACTCTATCTTGAAGCATGTATCTGTAAAACCATAATCAAGTGTGTCCTAGTAGATGGTGGATTAGGACTTAATATTTATAGCTTGAATCTTATGAAATAATTTGGATATTCTAATGATGTTGTTGATCCTAAAACAAATATCATTATCAAATCTTATGACAAATCCAAGTGTGAATCTAAAGGTTCCATAAAGCCACCCATCCAAGTTGGACTAGCTACAGTAGAAACTACTTGTCATATTCTAGACCTTGATCTCCCATACAATATCCTTCTTTTCCTCCCATGGATCCATGTCATGCAAGTTGTCCCATCCACATTCCATAAATGCATTAAGTTCCCACACAAAAAAACTGAAGTGACTATCCTTTCCAATAAAAAATCATTCTAATATTGTAAATTATTGGAAAGAATTCATGTCCTTTTATGACATTGCCTAACCTATACCAATTCATCTTCATTTTTGTATATTGATCCTTCATCTCTATCCACTTCTCACACTATCTTGAAGATCGGGGCCAAAATCAAATACATTGGAATCAAAGAATATGAGCTACATTCCTTCCAAATTGAGCATTGAGGCTTAGGATATGAACCACCTAACTCTATTCCTACTAAGCCTAATTGCACTCCCACTAAAGTAGTGCAAGCATACTTTGATATTAACAATACTGATAAGGATAGTCACAAAGAATTTGTCAAATATATTGTCAACCTCCTCCAAGATTCACACATCCTTACCATGCCATCCACCTCATCCATATCCACTTATATCCTAGACTTAGATCAAAAAGTGTTGCTTGTATCTCAAAATAACAAGGCTATCAATATAAATATAAAAATAAAATAACCTTTATCTAATGGAGATGAAAAATCGAATAAAAGAAGGAAAAACAAAAATAAAGAAAATCCATCTAGCCAAAATATAAATCAAAAGCTATTGGGCTCTATAAAAATCAAAGTCAAAAATAAAAGCAAGCAAAAACATAATTCATTCTCCTATAATGCCTCATCATCCAAAATACTTGGGGGAATTTTTAAAAACAAATATCAAGAAATGAGCTTGTTGATCCTAAGTCTTCATCCTCATCAATCCATTCCCTTCACCCAATCCACATATATCCATACATGCATCCTATCAATCCACCCTGTTATGGAGATATATCTTGACAAACCTTTGATGGCAACCCTTTAAAGTGCTTTAATTTGAAGGTTTCCCAAGCTCATTTATGTGAGATGCATGAAGGCCTTCATAGTGTGCATATTAGTGATCATACCTTAGCTCCCTCCTTTTGTAGGACAATATATCATCCATATTCACCAGAACACCATCTACATCAATCCATCATGCATCATCATCAATCTATCAAAGAGAATCCACCTTGATCACAACATCATCAAGTCTCATTTGTTAAAAAATCCAAAAAAATAGTAAAGAGAAATAATTCATCCATAGGTAAAAACCACTTTGGTGGTTCCTTGGATAAGTAACATGGTGAAAACCTGGAAACAAGTAACATGTGTAGTAGTCTCTTATCCACCATCTCTTAGGATTCCATCTCCCCTACCATCATCCATCATCTCTGTCTTTTCATATCATAATAAAATATTTCCCATCCATCCATCCATAATAAATCTACCTTGGATTTTCTTGCTCTTGATTAGTGTCATCCATAATCCATTATCCATCCATCATTTCCCACCTTTCTTAGTTCTTCCTCTACATTAGATGTAGAAGTTATATCTACAATATGACAAGGATTCAAGCTTGTATATCCTTAGTTTCTAATGCATTGGTATTTAATCCTTGTGAATCCCATCGCTTCATCCCATAATAAAACAAAAATAGCAACCCATCCTATCCATATCATATACATCCCATCTCATCAAAAATCACAATAAAAAATCATAATATTGAGCTCTTCATGTTTGCATTTAAACAATAAAACACCACATGTAAACATCAATCCATATTGAAATCACATCATGAGCCTAGTTGTCAAACATTAACTAGTCAATATATCCTTTTGCATACCATTCATCTTTCAATCACTTATTGGTTATCCATAGCATTTCCAAGTCATATCTATAATTTCTTCTTGGTTAACCACAAGTATTGTCTAGTTGAATCTAATCATCAATGCTTTTTTTAACCCCGTGTTTAGCATAATCAACATAGTTATCTTATCTTTGGAAAGAGATATATTGGTTGCATGGCATCTTTTATAGTGAGTCTTTTGTTTAGATTTATCTTTTGGTGCAAGGGCAACAAGCTCAATTTGTGAAAATGAGGTCTAGAGTCTAGTTTTGGTGTGTTAAGTCATATTTTGAGGTCAGTAAGGTCATATTAAACCTTTTTTGATGTAATAAGTCTCTTAGGTTGGTTGTAGTTTAAGTTATGTTTTTCAAAATCTTGTAAAAAAGTTGTCTTGTAAAAGTGCTAAAATTGCAAAAATGCAACTTTTGAAGAAGCCCAACAGTCATGGGCATTCAAAGCACAGTTGGTGTTTAAAAATTTTGGTAACCTCGAGGAAAGGGGTTAGACATTGTAATTGAAGTTTGAACAACAAGAACTCCCTATTTTTCCATTAAAATTTATGTATTTTTCAATAAATCATGTTGTTGCAGAGAAGTTGCAAGGCATGTATGACCTAATGGTGACTCCAAATTGATTTAAAATGTTATTTTGGTGTTCTATCTATCATTTAGACTGGTTTTGAGGCATTCTCATTGAGTTTTTAGAGTTTTATTGAGTTTTCTTTGTGGGTGGGTCTGTACAGTTCAATATTAAGGGTTTGAAGACATAAATGTGATCAATGGCCCATTCCACCAATTGTACCTTCTATAACTGAGTGGAATGGGCCCAACAAGGTATGGTTAGGTGTTCAAATGGTTTTTTTGAGTAGGGGAGATCATTTTTGGGCTTGGGCATGATGCCCTAGTTGTTAAAATTGAGTGTTTTTGGTGAAACTTGAGGGTTCAAGGTAGATAAATGAGGTAATCTCTTGCGGAAGTAGATTTTGAAGGTCTATTAAGCATGTGTAGACTTTTTGAAGAGTGTTTGATGCATTGATAAGGTCTGGAGAAGTGGGAAAGTAGGATTTTCAATAAACCCTCTCCAAAACAAGCATAAGTGAGGGTTTGGTGAATAGTTGATTTGGAGGGCTTTCTTTGTGTTAAAAATTGTTGATTGAGAAGTTTTGAGGTCTGATAAAGGATTGTCTATAGGTTTTTGGGATTGGCAGATAGTTTAGATTGCACTTGCTTTGTAAAATTGACCTATTTGGAGGTCTAGGATAGCTTAGTAGGAGTAGTTTGAGGAAGATGTTCCAAAATAACCCAATGAACCTTTGAAGTATGTTAAAGAATGAATTAATGGGTGCTTGAAATGATTGATGGTTTGCAGGTTTGTTAAGAAATTCTGAAAGTTATGGTCAAGAGATTAGTTTTGCAAACCTACAAGGTGAATTGTGTGATTGCATAAGGAATCACCCTAGATAGGCTTTGGAAGATTAAAGAGTTGTTGACACTAGTTGTAATTGTGATTGATAATTGAAAGCCTCCCTACTCTGCATCATTCTTTTACCCATGTCTAAAACTACTTATGACCACCTTGATCTATATATATATCGGTGCATCGTAACTGGTGTATAATGTGGCATCATCTTTATCTTGTATGTCATTATTTTCATTGTTTGAGAGTCAATTCTATGCAAAGGTTACCTTGTCACCCTAGTTCTCCAAACCTTGGTTCATAATTATCTTTTCCATATCAAATATTATGATTGTTCATTATACACTGGAATAATCAAATTCCCTTCCTTTTCATCCCATTCATAACCAAATTCCCCTTCCTTTTCATCCCTTTCCATCCCC
The DNA here is from genome assembly GCA_007258455.2 of Sequoia sempervirens. Classification (NCBI taxonomy): domain Eukaryota; kingdom Viridiplantae; phylum Streptophyta; class Pinopsida; order Cupressales; family Cupressaceae; genus Sequoia; species Sequoia sempervirens. The sequence continues at coordinate 113,796,039 of VDFB02256132.1, read as the reverse complement.
TTCATCTTCAATTTTATTTTCTTCTTGATCATCATCCCCTATTGCCTATTTCCATTTTGAGATCACACTCATTTTCTCCTAACCCACCTATCCTCTTGAGGGGGAATTTCATCACCTAATCATCATCTTTCTTAATCATCCTAATCTTTCCTTCTTCATCCTTTCCCATCCTCCTTTTGACTAGGGCATCATGTCATTGATCATTACCCTCTCTCATCCACTATGTCTTAATCTTCTTTGAGACAATGCCACTTCATGATGTCATATCAAAGAGGGGTAAATGTAAACACCTAAAACCTAACCTTATCCAACCACACCTAATTTTAGTCTAATCCTAAGCCATTAATTAAATAAATATTTCTTATTTATTTAATTAATTCCCATCCTTTCCCCATATTTATCCTAATCATTTAATTAAATAAATATTTTATTTATTTGATTGATTTCCCTTTATTGTTTACCCTTATCCATATAATCCTATCCTTCCATCTTTCTCACATGGATCATAATCTAAAATTTTCATCATGTGACAAGTGTCCCCTTCATGTGTCTAACTCTTCTAGATTCATTGAACTTGGACACCTGATGAGCTCAGGATATGCTCATAATTTGAGTATCATGATGTATTTTTAATATCTCTACTTTTATTGCTAATGGATGTTTTAACTCTTTTATTAAAGACTTTTTATCTAAAAATGGGTAGTATCCTGTAGCAATACATTCATATATTCCTGCAGCCTAACATCTCTATGTGTCTTATTAATTACCCTATTTGACCTCCTGAATGACTTATATAATGCATGTGGTTTTTGAATAATGAGATAGATTTAATATGTGATTAATGAATGTATCATGTTGTTTGCCACACATGTTTTCTTTCGCTTATGTTGCTGTGTGCATTGCAAGTTGTTGAAGGGAGCATGAACGAGTCAAGCGCAATAGACTTCGACCTTGCAGTAAAGTCCATTTGCAGCACGGTGTCGAGGAAGTTGTTCCACCAAAGACTCTATGTCCGGGTTGTTGGGAAGAAACCTAAATGATCATTAATCTGGAAAGAGTGGAATGCTAAATTCTCCCTGGATCGTGTTGAACGGATATGCTTTCATTTATGAGAAGTTTGTTCCTCGTTTTCAGGATATATTTATGTCCACGTCTTTCTTTGTTAGAGTTAAGTAGTTAGTTTTTTTTCTGGTTTAAGTAAGTGTTCCTCCTGCGCGAGTGAGCAAGCAAAGTATGTAAAAGTTAGTATTATAATAAGAGATAGTGTTTTTGTGTTAGTTTTCATATGAGTAGAACAATGTATATCATTCCGAGTTTATGAATAAAAGCTGATGAAGTTCTGAGTTCAATTCTTGCATAACTAGTTGATGCTTTCTAAGGGCCCCCACTTAGTAAGTATATGTAGTTGGTTAAGTTAGTCGTTTATTTTCTGTTGATCATAAGTTAGATTTCATTCTTGAAAGTTTCAGTGCAAACTCAGTCTTCTATTGTTCCTGTAGCATTGAGAATCCATCCCTGTGTTTGTTCCTGCAGCATAAGGCCAGTTCATAGTTTGTTTCTCAGTCATAGTTGTTATGATTTCTGCTTTGATTAAGTTTAGAAGGCTTTGCATTAAATTCCTGTAGCATAAGTAGAATTCCTTTCACGCATTTATTTCTAGTAAATCGTGACTGAAACTGGTTCTTAGTGCACATACAGTGCTGCTCCATTTCAAGTATATGTTCTCTGGTTTGATAATGTAAATGAACGACCATAAGAACATGTTAGTCGCCTGTTGGAATGTCCAATTCCTAGGCTAGGATTTTCCATGACTTTTATATCCTTTTGTGGACGCGACCATTTTTGGCGTCGTTTCCGGGGATGGTGCCAAGCTAAGAACCTATCATAGTCATTGTTAGCAGTAGTTTAGTCTGTCATTCAAGCATTTCCAAAATTCATTCTATTGCATGCATAGAAGAAGAGATGCTCTGGGAAGATTCCTCCCTAACCTTCCATTCCTTGATAACAATCTTGAACCAGTTTATAATCTATTTGAGGAAGGAGGAGATCAAGATATCAATCTGTTTGCTGAAAACCTCCTTGTTGAACTGCCATTTGATCTAGTTGACAAAGAACCTAAAGAAAATCCATTTGCTTTGATACTCCATCAAGAAACTATGGCACGTAATCCACCCAATCGACCTCATGCTTTTGAATTCCCCATCATTCCTCAACAAGATAATGATAACCTTAAAAATATTTATTCTTCATTACTTCCCAAGTTCTATGGACTAGTTACAAAGGACCTAGAAACTTTCTTGTTTGAGTTTGATATCCTCTGTCGTAGCTATGACTACACTTCAGATGTTCATAGGTTGAAGTTGTTTCCTGCTACCTTGAAAGAAGGAGCCCTTCGATGGTTTATGAGTTTGGGAAGAGGTGTTGTTGATAGTTGGGCAGCCATGCAAACAAAATTTCTTGAGAAATACAAGGAATATTGTAAGAGTGGTAGTAAGGGTGATGATATATTCAGAATTCAACAAAAGGAGGATGAAAGCCTGGAAGACTATATCTCAAGATTCTTGTTTTCCCTAAAAAAGAATTCAGACCATACTCTCAATGAAGAATCTTAGAAACTACTTTTTCTAAGAGGAATCAGTGAAACTTGTATAGATGCCCTAGATCTGATGGGAGGAGGAGATATAACCCAACTTCCTTGAGATGATATCAAGAAGATATGTCTCAACTACTCTCGAACAATTGTTAAGAAGGGTAGAGGTCATCAAGCCACAGTGGGAAAGTCTTCTACTAATGGAGTTTCACGGATGGAGATCACAAATTTTCTATCTAACTTCAAGTAGGATATCATAAACAATATAGCTACACAGTTGGATACTATGCAAGCTTGGAAGAAACATGAGGAAGCTGAAGCAATCTTGGTTGAGTTCTGTCCACATTGTAGACAGAAGAAACGTGACTGCAGATGTAAGATGGTGGCTAACCTGGAGGCTAAGCAGTTACCTACTGACTTTAAGATGGTAGAAGGTGATGATGACCAAGTATTCTTTGTCGCACAAAGGCGACCATGGGCTCAAAGACAAGGTATGCCTCAAGACCCTTTGACTTTTGGTAATCCTTATTCTAATTACAATAACCAATGGCAACCTACATATGGCCCAACACCACCTTGGAATACGTCTCAACCTTACTGGCCTAACTATCAAAGTCCTCAATGGCAATATTCTCAAGGAGGTTGGCAACAGCCACAAGGACAATGGACTCCACCCCTAGGTAACTGGCAGCAGAATCCTCAATGGAGAAGTCCACAACAATGGCAGAACCAATCCCCTGGCTCCCTGAAGCTTCAGCAGCCACAACCTCCGGCTCTCATGCCACCTCCTGCAGTACCTGCAGCAAATACTGGCCCTCCAAAAAAAACCCCTATGCCTGCTCAACTATTGTCAAATCCTAATAATAAGCAGCAACAACAATAGCCTATGTATCTTGCAGAAGCCAATCAGTATCCAGCTTATGCCTTGAATATTCATGATATCCATCTCAGATCTGGAACCACTCTTCCTGCTCCATAGTCGCCTGTAATTACAGAGATTCCAAATTCTACCTCTGAACAACCTACTGATCCTATAGAACATATACCTGTATCAGATACTGTCTCTAAGGAACCTGTCCTGCAGCATCAAGCCAAACCGCCTTTTCCTCAGAGATTGCAAATTACTACATCAAAGTCTATGGAAGAGCCTACCTTTGACATTTTGGATCAGCTAAAGAATGTACACATTCAAATTCTCCTTTTTCAAGCCATTAAAGATGTCCCAATTTATGGAAAATCCATTAAGGAGGCTTGTTTAAAGAAACTGGGAAGAAAGAAAAAGTATCCCTAAACTATCCATGTTCTAGGACAGTTGGGATATATTATGTTAGGAAAGGTAGTCATTCCAAAATATACTGACCCTAGGAGTCCTGTGGTACAAATAAATATTAATGGCCAAATAGTAAAGAATGTTTTGATAGACCTTGGTGCAGCCATCAATGTAATGACCAAGTATATAATGGAGTGTTTGAAAATTCTAATAATTCGGTCTACACCTACCGTCCTGCAGCTTGCTAATAGTTCCACAGTAAAACCTGATGGAGTGGTAGAAGATATCATTGTCACCCTTGAGTCTTGGGAATACCCAGCAGACTTCACCATATTTTCCACTAAGGCAACTCTGGGAGGATATCCTATTATCCTAGGTAGACCATGGTTAGCTACGACTAATACTTTTATAGGATGCCATTTAGGAGATATGATAATTTCTGATGGTTAGTCAAGAAAGAAATTGGCTTTATATGCACATGTCTAGCCTCAACCAGACTTGTCTCAACCAATTTGGCCAGATTTAGGAGAGGAAACTGAAGAAGTCAACTCATTGGCCCACCTAATGATGATACACACTAATCTGTTTTCACAACTTCAGAGTGAGGATGACCTAATTTTACACATTTTGCAGTCCAACCTTGATCTGAGTAGCCCATCTGCTGTAGATAGCTGTCCTTGGCAGTGTTTCCTGCAACAACTAAATTCTGAAAACCTGCCACCTGAATCTCCTACAGTTTATCATAACTTGCTTCCACATGAAATAAAGACACCACCTTTATCAACAGCCTCCATGAATGATCTTACCAAGCAAGTAGAAGTGTCTCCAGGCCGTTGTCTGAACATCAATAATAAGCTGCTTCAATCTCAACAAACTGCCCTAGTCACAATGCTGCAAGATCAACATAGAGTTTTTGCATGGGACTATGGGGATATGAAGGGAATAGATCCTCAGCTCTATACTCATAGGATCTACATTAAGGAAGACTGTTTACCTGTTAGACAACCTCAAAGAAAGATAAATCCAGCATGCAGGGAAATAGTTAAAACAAAGCTCCTGAAATTGCTTGATGTTGGTTTTATCTTCCCCATTTCAGACAGTCAGTGGGTATCTCCATTGGTGATTGTCCCTAAAAAAGGTGGAAAATGGAGAATTTGTGTAGACTACAGCCAGAGCTAAACACAACAACTAAAAAGGATCACTTTCCACTGCCATTTGTTGACCAAGTACTAGACTTATTGTCTGGGAAAAAGTATTTCTCCTTTTTGGATGGATATAGTGGCTATAATCAAATTAGAATTGCCCCTGAGGATCAAGACAAAACAACTTTTACCAATCCATGGGGTACTTTTTCCTACTCTGTATTACCTTTTAGACTGTGTAATGCACCTGCATTAACATTTCAAAGAGTAGTGATCAATATTTTTGCTGATATTTCTCATGATTCTATAGAAATCTATATGGATGACTTCACTACTTATGGAGTTACTTATGAAGAAGCATTAGCCAATTTGGAAAAAGTGTTAAAAATATGTCAAGAGAAAAATTTGTCTTTGAATAGTGAGAAATGTTTTATGATGATGCAAGAGGGAATTGTTTTAGGCCATCATGTCTCTCAAACAGGAATTTAGGTTGATCCTACAAAAATAGAAGTTACACTAACTTTTCCAACACCTACAAAACAAAAGGATGTTAGAAGTTTCCTAGGACATGCTGGATACTATAGAATATTTATCAAAGATTTCAGCAAAATAACCAGTCCATTATATGCCTTATTGACCAAGGATTCTGAATTTAACTGGACTGAGGCCTATGACAAATCTTTCCTGCAGCTTAAGAACCTACTTACTCAAGCACATATTCTTCAAGGACCGAAGTGGATTCTGCCCTTTCATATACACACAGATGCTTCTGATCATGCAATAGGGGCAGTTTTAGGACAGAAAGAGAATTCCATTGAGCATGACATATATTTCATTAGCAAAAACCTTCAAGGCCCTGAATTAAACTATACTGTCATAGAGAAAGAATTGCTAGCAGTTGTGTATGCCCTGAACAAGTTTCGACATTATGTCATTGGTTACCAAATATTTGTTCAAACAAATCATGTAGCAATAAGGTACCTCATGAATAAGCCTGCCATATCTAGCAAATTAGCAAGATGGCTCATATTGTTGCAGGAATTCGATATCACAGTTATTGATAAGCCAGGCCAAGCTAATGTGGTGGCTGATTTCTTGTCAAGACTTCAAACACCTACACCTGACACTCCTGAGGTAATTGATGATAGCTTTCCCGATGAACATCTATTTTTTATTGCTGCTCAAACTCCATGGTATGCAGATATTGCAAATTATTTAGCAACCAACAAAATTCCAGCACACTTCTCACCAAAGGAAAGGAAATTGTTAGTAGAGAAAAGTTTTAACTTTTCATGGATTGCAGACTGTTTATTTTACACAGGACCTGACCAAGTCATGAGAAGATGTGTTAGGGAAGATGAGACTTATGACATTTTGCATGTTTGTCATGATGAGCCATGTGGAGGGAACTTTGTAGCCAAGAGAACATATATGAAAGTGCTTACTACAGGATATTATTGGCCCACACTACACAAAGATGCTACAACCTACACCAAGAAATGTGGCAGATGTCAACGCATGGGGAGACCAACAAGGTTTGATGAAATGCTCCTGAATCCACAAGTGGTAGTCAGTCTATTTGACAAATGGGGCATGGATTTTGTTGGGCCTATTGATCCTCCATCCAATGGGAAATCATACATTTTGGTGTGTATTGATTATGTAACCAAGTGGGTGGAAGTGAAAGCAATGACACATGCATGTGACAATAAATTTGTTGAGTTCCTGTATGAGCAGATTTTTACTCAGTTTGGCGTCCCAAGGGAACTTGTTACTGATCAAGGAGCTCAGTTTACATCCAACTTAATCACTGCATTGATGAATGATTACAAGATCAGGCATAGAAAGTCTAGCCCCTATCACCCTCAAGCCAATGGCTAGGCAGAGGTTACCAACAAAGAAATTGAGGCAATCCTTACAAAGACAGTCCACTTACACAAGAAGGATTGGAGCAGTGGCCTTCCTGAAGCAGTTTGGGCCTATAGGACAACATGGAAAACAACTGCAGGGTTTACTCCTTTTGAGTTACTCTATGGTAAGACTGCCATGTTGCCAATTGAGTTTGTGTATAAGACCTTAAGGACTACTCTCCAGCTTAACATTGATATTTCAGAAGCTCAAAAGGAACGCCTCCTACAGCTGAATGCATTGGATGAGATAAGGAAAGCTGCCCTGTAGCATACTAAAACTATCCAATAGCAAAGAAAAAAATGGCATGGCAATCGTATTCAAACTAAGCAATTCTTTGTCGGTGATTGGGTGCTGCTCTATGACTCCAGATACAAGGAAAATCAAGGTAAACTCACCACAAAATGGCTTGGTCCTTATGAAATAGAAAATGTGTTTGATAATGGTTTAGTTCAGTTAGCTACAATAGATCAAGTCCGATTCAAGCTACTGGTTAATAGACACCGTCTTCCGTTGTATCATAAGCTAGCATCCAAAGATGAATTTATGCAGCAGTTTGTTTCGAATGCGGCCATTGATCTTCTTGCAGCGAAAGGCTTCAGTCTTTCTCCTGCAACATCTCTTTAAATTCCACGTTGCATGCCCATAATAAAGGTTTCCTTTTAAAGGAAACCACGTTGTCCGTTTTCCATCCATCACCGCCATTCATTCTCTTTTCTTCCACGTCATTCATCCTACCGTATCGCCCTCATTCATGGTTTCTATTCCAGCCGTCATTTAATGTTGCGTTGTGATCTTTCCCAACATGTACGAGAATTTATTACAAGGTACGCGATATCTTTTATTATCACATTGTTTATTTATTTCATTTATTCATCAACTGATATGTACATATCAGTCATTATCGCCCATTCTTCACCTGTCCTTTCGCACATGTGTGGACACATGTCAAATTTTTAGTAGGGGGCGGGATAATCCATTTCAAACCTTTTCTTATGTCACTATCACAACTAATAAGATATTTTTATTTTCTTGTACTTTCCAAATATGACTGCATTTTTTATCCTCAACAATAATTAACTACTTGATATGAGTAGTTCCTAACAATTATTTCATGTAATTATCTTTCGAGTCATTCTTGGGAAAGTAGAGAAAAGTGACGGCAGGATAGAAAGAAGCAAAAAGAAGCAGAGCAAAAGAATTTTCTTTTGAATTTTCAGAAAAGGTTTGAGTTTCTGGAATCTCAGCAGGGGTAATTTGCGAATATGGGTGGCCAATTGGTAAGACATGAGCCTATAGCTCATAAACTCTTGACACAAAATCCTCAAATGGTTCAGGCATTTAGCAATTGTAGTTGGCTAAACTATTTTCTGAGGTTAGATTCCTTTAATGAGGAAGTTGCGGGTGAATTTTTAAGAACTCTTTCAGAAGGAGAAGCTTCAGTATGGGGTTTGACAGTGGTTGTAATAGAAGAACGAATTGCAGAAGTAACTAGGCTTTTAGCGGTAGGAGAAAATTTCTCTTCAGATGCTATCTCTGCTAGGGCAGAATTTATAGTACCAACTGATGGACCCTTGAAGGTTTCTAAACAAGGATTCCAACGAGTGTCACTTTCTTTTCCATATTTGGAATATGTTGCATTCATAATTAGGTACTTGACTTGCAAGGGACGCTTTTCCTATTTAAATTCCTACCATTTTAAATTATTGAGTCATATGAGGCACGGTTTAGCTGTTAATGTTCCAAACATTTTGTTATAACTTTTGAAGCAATGTGCCCATGAAACCCAGAGGGGAAGGGACAACTCTATTTCCCATCATGCCCTCATTAAAATTTTGATTGAGTGTTCCCTGAGGGATGTATCACCCCTTTCTTGGCAAGAATTTGTTGCCCAAAAAGGTCTGCAACTTCCAGAGCCTCCTAGAGCACTCCCTGCAACACCTACCCCTGCAACATCTATTCCTACGGCCTCCACACCAGAGCCCTCTACCCGAGTACAAACCAGGTCTACTAGTAGAAGAGAAAAAGGAAAAACGAAGGTCAGAGAGTCATCTAGGGCAGAACAAACCCCAAATTCTGACCCTCATGTTCAAAGACAACAGTGTCCCTCTCGTGCAACACCTTCTCCTGTAGCAGTTCCTCCTACAGCAATACCTATTGCCACTGTAGTTTCACCATCATCTTCTTCTATTGAGTCTAAACCCTCTAGGAAAGTCAGAAAGAGGAAAGCCACGAGAGTGCCTCCTGTAGCTGCCACATTGCCAAAAAGAGTTTCAACAAGGAAACAACGTAAAGTCACCTCAACGTCTGCTCAACCTGAAGTTATAATAATTTCAGAGGACTCTGAAGAATGCAGTCATGATGATTCTCAGAATGTATCTGAGAATGTTCCACATAGCCCACCTGTTGTTTCTGAGGACATGCAAAATGAGCCAATGGAAGTTGATGAAGCACAACATGTTAGTAATGAAAGGGGAATGCCAAGTCTTGATGACTTGGCTGAGGTAGCTAGGCAAATTTCAGAGGAAGTACAATCTCCTCTTGCGCAGCAATGGGAATTCATCCTACAGCAAGAGGACAAACAACTTGAACAATTGGAAGTATCCAATGAAGCCTCATTACCCCCTACAACTTGTCAAGCAATGGTTGTCTATAAAAAGAAATTTTTGATTGAATTTTTGGAATACATTAGGACCACATGGAGGCCGGTCACATTTCAAACCTTGAGTTTCTGCCACTTAGCCAAGACTGAAATCCAACAAAGTCTTTGGGAGGAAGAGAAGAAGAAACTGAAAAGAGTAATTGAAAAGCAGAAACAGGAAATCCAGGAAATGAAAGAGAAAATGAATGAAATGATGAAAATAACTGGTAAGATTGTGGAGTGTAGACCACCGCCTAGGGTCTATGCTATGTGTCTAAAGGAACAATTTCTTTGGTTTCAATTAATGAGAATTTCAAGGAATTTAGATCATGTTATTCATACAGCCAAAGAATTTTATGATGCATACCAAGTGGCCCCTAGTTGGCTAAAGAATTCTTTATGTGAATTTTATTTGCATGGATTGATAATTCCCTGTAAAATAGAGTGGAATTCACTTCTTTATATTGGTGATATTCATTTGAGGTCACTCATGTCATGGGAGGCCAATGAAACTAATTATGGCAAACAATTTGAAGCCTATGAAGAGGCTGAAAGTGATGAGCCTATCCCACTACGACCAGAAAGCTCAGATCCTTACACAATGCTGAAAACTTGGATTACTGTTGCATATGGGTTCAATAATCAAACAGAAAGAATAAAAATATTTGATATCAAAAAGCAAGTGTATGAAGAATTCAAAGGCCAAACATATCTGTTTTGGAAGCTTTCCTCTTCCAGAATTGAAAAGAGATGGGAGAAATTGACTGTTGGGCTAAGGAAATCTGAGCCACATAGCCCCCTGAATTTTAAAGCAGCCCTTGGAAGGACAGAGAAGTACATACAACTTGGTCTTCAGAAGAGGTTCGAGTTATGGTTGCCAATAACATTTCGACCTCCGGTTTTAATGTGGCCACTTTATCCCTATTGAGCTACAGGTTTTAATAAGGATACAAAAACCCTCAGATATGAAAGATGGCAACATTTCAAAGGTTTCTATTATAAATTTGGGACTGCACCACAAAGCCATACTACTCCTACGGATTTCAGGGAAACAACCAAGAAACTTAATGCTGGTGGACCATCATTAGGTTAAGTAGGGGGCAAATGATGAGCTCAGGATATGCTCATAATTTGAGTATCATGATGTATTTTTAATATCTCTACTTTTATTGCTAATGGATGTTTTAACTCTTTTATTAAAGACTTTTTATCTAAAAATGGGTAGTATCATGTAGCAATACATTCCTATATTCCTGCAGCCTAACATCTCTATGTGTCTTATTAATTACCCTATTTGACCTCCTGAATGACTGATATAATGCATGTGGTTTTTGAATAATGAGATAGATTTAATATGTGATTAATGAATGTATCGTGTTGTTCGCCACACATGTTTTATTTCACTTCTATTGCTGTGTGCATCGAAGGTTGTTGAAGGGAGCATGAATGAGTCAAGCGTAGCATACTTCGGCCTTGCAGTAAAGTCCATTTGCAACACGGTGTCGAGGAAGTTGTTCCAGCGAAGACTCTATGTCCGGGTTGTTGGGAAGAAACCTAAATGATCATTAATCTGGAAAGAGTGGAATGCTAAATTCTCTTTGGATCGTATTGAACGGATATGTTTTCATTTATGAGAAGTTTGTTCCTCAGTTTCAGGATATATTTATGTCCACGTCTTTCTCTGTTAGAGTTAGGTAGTTAGTTGTTTTTCTCGTTTAAATATGTGTCCCTCCTGTGCGAGTGAGCAAGCAGAGTATGTACAAGTTAGTATTATAATAAGAGATAGTGTTTTTGTGTTAGTTTTCATATGAGCAGAACAATGTATATCATTCTGAGTTTATGAATAAAAGCTAATGAAGTTTTGACTTCAATTCTTGCATAACTAGTTGATGCTTGCTAAGGGGGCCCACTTAGTAAGTATCTGTATTTGGTTAAGTTAGTCATTTATTTTCTGTTGATCATAAGCTAGATTTCATTCTTGAAATTTTCAGTGCAAACTCAGTCTTATATTATTCCTGCAGCATCGGGAATCCATCCCTATGTTTGTTCCTGCAACATAAGGCCAGTTCATAGTTTGTTTCTCAGTCATAGTTATGATTTCTGCTTTGATTAAGTTTAGAAGGCTTCACATTACATTCCTATAGCATAAGTAGAATTCCTTTCACGCATTTATTTTTGGTAAATCGTGACTGAAACTGGTTCTTAGTGCACATACACTGCCACTCCATTTCAAGTATACCTGGTTTGACAATGTAAATGAACGACCATAAGAAGATGTTAGTCACCTGCTAGAATGTCCAATTCCCAGGTTAGGATTTTCCATGACTTTTATATCCTTTTGTGGACGTGACCAACACCTACCCAAAATTCAAACTAACTTTTCATCTTATCCACTCACCTCAATCCCACATCTTAATCCTAGCCATTACCATAAGGATTTTTATCCTTATCTAAATCATGAACCTAGATCCTATCCCTCGTGTGATACTTTTCATATGTCTAAATCTTTGAACCTAACCCTAATCTTCATTCAATCTTAGCCATCCATCATCAGCCATTCCTAGCCATTGATTTTTCCTCTTCAAGACTTTATATCTAGGGGATCTCATCTTTCACATCCTTCATCCTCATCAAGAATCAAGCTATCATACCCTTATGTTTCCATTTTTGATATATCAAGGTTATGCTATAGTATTAAAAAATCCACATACTCTCATTATCATAAGAGAAAATCAAATTGAACAAGGATGCACTCTGTTTCTGCTCATCAAGGAGTGAGCAAAGATTCTAGTTGAAGGTATTGTGTTTGTGTTGCATTATCTTCCATTTTGTTTACCTTTAATCTTTTCCTCATCTTCATATACATCTATGTTGAATAATATATTGTTTGTAATAGTAGTAAGAAGAATCATCTATTTGTAGAGATTGTGAAGCTCATTATAGGAGAAAAAATGATTTGAAGAACAACATTTTTTAATCAAAATTTTAAGATATGGTTAAAATTATACATTAGTCAATATCTCACATGTGTTCCATAATCTAGTTTCGTAATTGACAACAATGTAGACAATAAAATTACAAAGCCATATTAAGAAAAACCAATATCACATCATTATAAGATTACAAAACAATAAATTATGGAGCAACTCAAGCAAATGAGATAAAAAATTATCCACCTACAAAAATGGGTATAATAACAAAAAATTAAATAGCATTAGTCATTTATCATGTCCTACATGTGAATTACCAATTGGTACATAAAATTCATTGAACATATCTCCCTATGAAGCTATGAAAATTGTATAGTAAAAAAATTGGCCTTGTGTGAATAGTACTAGTTCAAGTAGTTTTAGAAGGTGTAGACTACATGGCATCATATGGTTGTTCATGATTTAAGTGCATTTTTCAAGTTGTTTCCATTGTTTTGATATTTTTTGTAAATGGAATTGATATCCTCTAAGTAATTTTAGCGTGTAGGATAAACATTTTGACAAAAAATAATAATTCATTTTTTTTAGATGAATTACATTCAATTAGTGGAAAAATAAAATGCCAATCAAGTCACAAAGCAATTTAAAGCATTGTGCAAATTTGATTTCCCTTGAGCATATCCAATTTGAAGTTATGTTGCACCAAATGTTTGAGCTTGATATTGATATTATTTTTTGATGATAAAAAAAATCATTTTTGTCATAAAATAAAAAGTTCATAATTTTTAACAAGCTAAATTTTGATCCATTGGTGTCTCAACAAAAATATATGGAAAGAATGATTATTTATTTAAGAAATGCATGATTTACATATATTAACACAAACAAATTAGATATTAGAAAGTGGTATGATCTACCACCTCACCCCCTCTCAATGCATTATTTACATAGATTATAAAAAAAATAGACATTAGAAAGTGGTTGTACTCTCTCTTTGAAGGAAGAGGGAAATGCCAATCTTTACAAAGTATTTCAAGGCATTGTGGAGATTTTTTTTTCCCAAAATATATTCAATATGAAGTTATGTTGCATTGAATGTTTGAGTGTGATATTGATATGATTTTTTCATGATAGAAGTGAGTCATTCTTAAATGAAAGTTCATAATATTTAGCAAGCTAAATTTTGGTCTATTTATATCTCAACACTGAATATATATTAGAAAAATTATTATTTATTTAAGAAATGCATTATTTACATAGATAAAAAAACAAAAACAAATTATACATTAGAAAGTGGCAGGGCCTACCACCCCACCGCCTCTCAATGCATGATTTACACATAATATAAAAAATAAATTAGATATTAGTAAGTGGTAGGTCTCTCTCTCTCAAACAAAGTAGACATTAGAGAGTGGTAGACCCCTCTCTCAAATAAATTATACATTAGAAAGTGGGAGGATAATCTTTGAAGAAAATTAGCCTTTAGAAAGCAACAACCTCTCTCTCTCAAACAAATTCGAGCTCCTCTCTCATACATATATATATATAGAGAGAGAGAATTATAATTATACAATACATTATAACATTCAAATATATAAATATCATTTAAATATATTTGTGAAGGAGAAATGAGTAATTTTCATACAATATATTATTTTTCTTTCTTTTAATAGATTGTTGTAGCTCCTGCCACCAACAAATTAATAGTTTAATGCTCCCCACATGTTGAGAGTTTACAAGTTACTACAATTTATGTTTTAGAATGAACAATGAAGCTTGTGGCTAAAATTAACTAATAAAATAGTGATCATTATATGAAAATGTCAACCATTGATGTCCTAAGTTAACTCACTCCCTTTAGGTGAAGACCACACTACATTATATGGTTATTTTTTCAATTGCTTCCATTATTTTGAAATTTCTTGAAATGTAATTGATGTCCCCATATATATATATTCTCTTTACCACTTATCTCTCCCTTTATATGCCTTACCTCTCTCTCATGAATAAAATAAATAACAAAGGTCTCTCACTCAAACATATGTAATATATAATATATTTAATATAAATGTACAATTTTATAATATAATAGAATATTATAAATATATTTAATAATAAATATATTATATTTTGTATATAAAGAAAATGTAATTTAGTAATATATTTAATTTACATGTACAACTACATAATATAATATATACTAAAAATATATAAATTCGGTTATTCATTATTGTTTAAGTTCTTACCCACTTTAGAAAAATATCAATTATATCTAACATACAAAATGACTAATACTACATCAAACAGATTAAAATGTTGTACATATATTATTTAGCATGATATGTGGTTTTTTGTGTTGGGAATAGGATGTCATTTAATTGCAATCCTAAACATATTTCATGCATCTCCTAATTCCTTGGAAAGTGTTCCCCAACACTAGGATTAGAAAGAGTTTAAATTCAAATGAAATGAACATGTAAATTGACATTTGTGATTATTCCTAAATAATAGGAACATGTGGGAATGCCCAAGAAGAGTTCCTACAAAATAGGAGCACATGGGGAACCCACATGGAAGGTGGAACCCACCTTGCTTTTGTTAATTGTTTGGAGGATTGATAACACTTCAGTAATGCATGTAAAGATCCTACAAGTTAGGGATTGATATTTACATGAGTGGCTTTATACTCAATTCAATATTAGTTCAGTTCAGTTCAGTTCAGTTTAGTATCAATTCAGTTCAGTTCAGTATCAGTTCACCTTAGTTCAATTCAATTCAGTTCAGTTTAGTTTAGTTATGGTTCAATTATCTTTAGTTGCATGTAGTCAGTTTGACTTGAATGCTAGTTGACTTCAATTGACTTGAGTTACATGAAGAGTGTACAGTATAGCATGATCAATTGCCACATACCAATAAGTGGAGGTTATCATCATTGCTCATGAGACCTTACACTCGGCTAGGAAGGAAAGAGAGGCTTGCATAGTCCTCAAATTAGACATACTAAAATCATACGATTTGGTGGACAGATAGTTTCTAATAGAAGTGTTGAGGAAATTTGGCTTCAAAGGGGACTGGATTAGCTAGTTCAAAAGCTACATTTAAACGACCAAATTTTTAGTCATGACCGTAAATGGTGTAGCTCATGGATTCTTTGCCTCTACTAGAGGAATAAGATAAGGAGATTTGTCGTCCCCTTTTCTCTTTATCATCATGGTGGAGCCCTTGGGGAGAGGCATAAATCCCTTGAGACATGATGGCAAGTGGTTGGGGGTATCGATGGCGAATGGCTTGGATACAACAACGCATTAAAAATTTGTTGATAACACAATCCTTTTTGGTGTGGCTAACAGAAAGGAGGCTAGAACCATCAAGAATTTCCTAGATGAGTATTTCCTGGCATCTGGGCAAAGCATTAATTAGAGAAAACCATAGATCTTTTTCTGCAACACATAGCCAAGCCTCCAACGAGATTTGGCAAGGATACTAGGCTTGAGGGTGGCAAACTTTCCAGGCCAATTCTTGGGAATGCCATTATTTGTTGGGACCAATAAAAAAATCTATTGGGAAAGCTTAGTAAACAATTGCAATAATAGATTGGGGACCTGGAAGGGGAGATGGCTAAATTTAGCGGGTAGGCTTCTAATGGTTAAGGCAGTCCTTTCGGCCATCCCAATATATTCAATGGCCTATTTGAAAATTCCAAAAGCAATTGAAGATGCCTCAATTAGATATTCAAGAAGTTTTTTTGGAGTGGACTCGAGGAGCAATGAATATTCCCATTAGTAGCATGGGAGAAGGTTTGCTCCCCCAAGGAGGCTTTGGGGGGCAACCATTAAGCAGCTAACTTTAATGAATCTAGCCATGGAGGCTAAACTTGTTTGGGGTATGTATGCAAAAGAAGAGCAAAAGTGGGTCAAGGTGCTCAAAAGGAAGTGCTTGGATTCAGATTTCCCATCACGCATCCTAACAACTATGGACCCTTTGAAGGGGTTAGTGATATGGAACTACATCTTGGAGTGTAGAGACATTGTTTCCAAACATGTAACTTGGGAGGTATGAAATGGTCAAAGTGCATCTTTCTCGGGGGACTCCTGGGGTGGATAGAAGCCAATTGTAGATTACCCCAATTTGGAAGACATCAAAGTAGAGACAATCATAAATTGGGGCATGAAGGTTTGCAACTATGGTAAAATGGGGTGTGGCAATGGGAATGGCACTCCCTTCAAGATGTCAATGCCCCTCAGGCACAAAAAGTGGCACTAGCAAAAATTTTGAAGAACAAAACCTTTGCCCCAATTGATCAAGAGGATGCCATCAGGTGGTGTGGATCTAGTATAGGGGCATACAAAGTGAAATTGGGATACATGATTAAGGAAATTGCATTGGCCAAGCAGAATTGGCCATGTAACCTTATTTGGGGTAAAGTTGTCTCCCAAAAGTAGGGGTTTTTTCTTGGTTGGAAATGCAAAAATGAATTCTAACTAAAGATAGATTAGCTACAATTGGGATCCAAGGTCCTAGAAGGTGTGTGCTCTACAAGTGCAACAATGATTTAGCATACCACATTCTTTTGACCTATCCCTACATAGATAGGTGTTGGAAATACTTCATGTCCAAACTAAATTTTCAATGTTCGATTTCGACGGACATAGTGGATTGGTTTAATATGTGGCCACTACCATTTAGAAAGTCATTGTTTGAAAGAATTTGGGAAGTCACCCCTTCATCCATTATATGGGAAGTATGGAAAGAATGCAACAAAAGAATTTTTCAAGGCAAGGTAATGGAGTATGAAAGGCTATGTATTAAAATTGAGGGGATGGTCACAAAACTAGTAAATGAAGCGGCTTGGGGAAAAGTAAACAAACAAAGAGTTTTCACGAATTGGGATGAAAGGGTTTTAAAATCCTTTACGAGGTTGAAAACTCCCCTTTTGGGTGGGAATAGTAGGAATGGTCAAAATTCAAAAAAGAGGTTGGAGGTTAAATGGATGGCTCCAAAGGACGGGTGGATTAAAATAAACTTCGATGGTTCCTCTAAAGGAAACCCTGGGTCAAGCGGAGCTGAGTGTGTTGCACATGATAAACATGGGTTAAATCTCATAGACAAGTTTGTCTACCTAGGGGAATGCACCAATAACGAAGCAGAGTTTAAAGCAGCACTGATAGGATTGCAAGTGGGTTTGGAGTTAGGAGCCAAACGTATACACTTGGAAGGGGACTCCCTCATCACAATAAATGCCATTGGACTCAACTCTTCACCAAACTGGAAGCTCAACCATTGAATCCTACCCTTAAGTGGCATGCTAACAAAGTTTGAAGCCTTCTATATTAGCCATGTATATAAGGAAGGGAATGATGTGGCTGATAGTCTAGCCAAGATGGCTGGACAATATTCTTGGCGATGTTGCTCTACATGGGAGTCTCCAAAGCCAAAGGGAAGAAGCTCTACTAGATGGTGTTTCAACATTCGATGCTACGGGAAATTGATGAAGCCTTGAACAATGTGGATGGCAACCTGCTTATGTCGATGCCACAAAATTACTACACGTCTCTGGGAAACAAGATGGAGGTGTTGAAATTCCCAGTGGTGTGCTTGCTAAAACTGGTTGAACTTGAGAAGCGTTGGGGAGAAATTGAGAGAAGCATCACGTTCCTGATGCATGTGATGGACATTGCTAGGAACCGGGTGAAAGGGTGGGTGAAGGAATATGTGAAGGCAGAAGGGATAGAAGGGAAAGTGTGGGCAACAGACGACGAGGACTGGGAGTTGGGAGCTAGTGAAGAGTGGTTTGAAAATGACTTTAGAGACATGGAAGAAAAGGCTAACCACCCTGCTCATCAAGTGTGTGGTGCAAACTACCCTGTGGTATTGAATGCAATCGAGGCCAGAAAAATGCACGAGGCCAGTGATGGCGATGAATGAAACCATAGGTGGTTGGTGAGGTTTCCTTTTTGGTTTTGTTTTGTAATCAAAATATGTGAGATGGGTCTACTAGCATGTGTTTGTAGTTAGTTTGTGGCCGATCTGGCTAGTCTGCAATTGTAACCTTTTTGGATAGTAGCTAAGGGCAGGGATAGAAGTAAATGATGAAAGCCATGTGCAGGAAATGTATGTATTGGGATGGTTTAAGGTTGATGACTCAAACATTGTACAAATTTTGTTTTCCATGGCAGCTATTTAACTATAAAAAAATATAAAAAATCATCACCACTTCTATATGGCTACTACTATTTGAATATAAAATAAAGATGCCTAAGCAATAAGTTAAGGTAAAGATAATTTTGAGATCATCTACTAGATGAAATTCTAATTTAATGCATGAGACTCGCCTTGTAAAGGTCCACATGCAAATCTTTTTAATTCCATTGTCTTAAGTCTTTTTTCAAACTCTTCACAATTTAGGCCAATCCCATTTCAATAACCTTTATGATGTGAATCACATTTGTTTTCTCTTCCTCTAGCTATTAAGATATTTCAGTTCACTAGGTTTGTCCCTAGTCTATTTATGAATTTGGCAAGTAATTAAAAAGGTTAACCTATTGTATGGAACTACATCCCTCAATCCAACCCATTTTCCCTACCCCTTCTTCAATTACCCCTTTCCTCCAATAAAATAAACTACCAAACTTTTGGAACATAGTAATTACAATAGTTATACATGCTAAACACATACAAAAATGTTTGAATAGTTTATTAACTGAAATTTAACCAAACAAATTTTATCATCTTATCTTCATATTGTTTATTCACATTCTGAATACACATTTTATCATATATATAATTCAAAATATAAAATGATTTTATTGTTGCTAAACTCTTAGTCTACCCAGCAGAGAGAGTGGCAGTTGCAGCAGTCACTGAACAAATGTAATACTCACTACTCATCATCCTCTGTTGAACCCTTCTCCACCGTTGATCCTATACAGATTTGGATCATCTGTATACCGATGGTGACTGTCCATGACATCGCTGAAACATTAATTTCTCTGATACCCACTTCCAACTGCATATGCGCCACTCAGAATGCCTCTGTCTCCTCGGTTAACAGCTACCAGATCAGTTCTTATAAGTGGGAAATATGAATGATTGAGATGACTTTCATCGTCTTGCACTGCTCTTATGGCATGTGATCAAAGGTTGATGCCCAAAGCCAGATTGCTCCTCCTCATTGAGGGACCACCTTCCCTCTAAAAAAAATAATCATCATAAATTTATTTCAGTTTTAATAATTTCGATCAACATTAAAAATGAAGCAGAAAACATCTTTGTAAGGGAGAGGATTCAGTGATTGATAAGATTTGTTAATTTAATGTTCAATATTTTTAATATTAAAATATTAGTAGTTGTTATTTTGAAGTTGTGAATGTTTGATTATGAGTAATTATTCATAATTTAATGAAATGTATTCTTTAGATCTAAAAAATAATAAATCATGTGATGCTATATTAACGTTCAAACAATATGTGTGATGTCACATTAACATACAAACAAAATATGACTTATGTACAATTATTGGATTACCTCTTTCAGGAGGTCTTTTGAGAGACATGAAATTAAGATGCTCAAAATCCTCTGCTCTATTATTGACAGCCCAAAATATATAATTCTCATCCACTTTCACACATCTTCGTGCAAGCATTCATCTATAAAAAAGTAGCAAATACCTAGAAAAATCATGGCTTGGATTGTTGGCAAATCCAATTCGGATCAAATTATCAAATTATTTTAAGACCTGAACACAAATCCCAAGATAGAAGAAAATTAAAAAATTTAATTCCCAATTTTATCTGCAAAATCACAATGAAAAATCTCATTTTTGAGATGCAAGTTAATCCTAAAAATATTTTTACTCCTATGATTCTATACACATATCCCTAAGTATTTACACGCAGACATTAACCTATTTAAACATTTTAAGGAGTTATTTGTGGAGCACCTTCATGAATATTTAATTTTTCTACTTATTTTTAAGCTGCCATCTTAAATTTGTATTAATAATATTAATAAAATTTGTGATATTAAAATTTGAAGGAAAAAATTGGAGTCAAATGTTATAAAGGAAGGCAAAGAAATTTATGAAGCCATGTGACATTTTTGATAATATACTGCTTATTTCCAGCCGCCCTTTCTTCCACCGCCTATTTTCAATTCCTAAATAGTAGCTTCTCCATTAAAATAGGAAAGAAGATCAAATTCTCCATTTTCCATAATTAAAAATTTGTATGGGAACAATTCAATTATTCAAATTTAAGCAAAAATAAATAAACAAACTTAAACAATTGCATGGAAACATAGAATAAAGATTGAGACACATACACAATAAAATCAGACAAAACCTTAATACGCACACACAAATAAACTCTGATGCCTATAATTAATTAAACCATAACAAAACTCTGATGTCCACAGATAATTCCAGCACTTTGAGAACTCTGATGCCCATAAACAATAGAAAAGGCCCGGCCATGGATTAAAAAGAAGGGAGAATATTAAATCCCTCAAAATTACATAGCCCTTCTCAAAAAGCTGCTATGATGGTGGATATTAGAGATGATTATTAATGGGGGAACAAATCCCTGTAATAGGAGGGATGTAGCAGGAGGCCCTTCGATAAGGGGGATGGAGTGTACCTTATTCTATAACCATGGGCTGAAATACCCACAATGTTTATTTAAATTTTAGACATTGAGGCATTACCAGTTTGTCCATTGTTTTGGCCTCTTACAATTTTGAGCGCCATGTTCCATAGAGTGACAAACCACTGTAGGACAGTTAATCATTCTTATAAATCCTCTTCTCTTCTCTCGGGACTTTCTTCTTCTAAGCCATGTTATTATTGTTTACTAGTTCAAGGCTTTGGAAGAATGGCACCCACACAGTTGGATTCCCTATCTTCGCTGACCTAGAGGGTCAAATGGTTTAGGTTTTGAAATTAGGTAGGGGAGAGGGTCTGATGCAAGGGTGTACAAAGTCAATAAATTATAGTATGTTACAAGTTTGAATAAATTATTTTTTGATTTATTTGTCATATTAAATTTGTTGTATTTTAATTTTAAAAAAATTATTAGTATTTTTATAAATATTTGTATGTAGAAATTGTATATAATGAGGTTGTTGGTATTAATTAATGAACGCGTTAATCTCATGATTGTGTTTAATCATCAAGAATTACACATTTAATAGATTTGATAGTGTATTAAATATTTGTGATCATTCTTACAACAAGCAATTTATTACACTTAAATATTTACAAACACTAGTTAACTACAATATGTAAGACACCAATATTTGATCGTATATTTATTGATAATGAAGATCATAATGACACATCATTTCAATAGAAACATTTACAAGAAAACTGAAAAAATTAAAAAATTGTGAACACACAATGAAAAGATTCAACAATATAATATTTTATAGATGTTATTTAGTTTTATTTAATTAAATATGAATAAGGTGTAGATTTATAATTTGTGTTCTTTACTCTACTTAGGGATCTAATGCTTAAGAAATGGCACTGCTATGACACATGTCCAAGTTGGTTTAGAAGGAAAATTAACTAATAAGGATCCCCTATCTTCCCAAGTCTTCTTTGGCAAACTTCAAATCAATCCTGCATAGCTTTAAGAAGACAAATATTTCGTTCATTCACTGCATTGGGTAGGAAGTTTTTGTGTTTTTTATGGATATGGGTTAAACTGCTAGAGCAAAAATCTTGTAGTTTTTTTAACCCAACTTAATGATTCTCTAATACGTCTTGGTCTTTCCTATAATGAACTGTTGTACTCACTTCAATCTGTAGGGCAAAACAAATTTGCTTGATTATCACTGAGCATCTGTCCTGGGTTATCAACAATGGTCATTGTGCAAACTACTAATTGGACTTTTGGAAAGAAGCATCCTCTGTTTCTCATAAACTAGTTAGATTTCATGTAGTGTAAGGAGATAATGGAGGGCATTTGGGGTGATAGCGTAGTTGACAATATGGTGGTGGTGGACTCTCCCAATGGTCCCAAGTGGACTTGGAAGGATTTCTCTCTGTTGCCAAACCCTCTTCCTTTGAAAGCTAAAATCACTAAAGAAACAAGAAGTCAATCACCCCATCTGGTGAATGTATTATTTGGTGTGGAGCAAAACTAGGGATCTATTCAATTAAAATGGGCTATCATATTCTTGGCCCCACAATAAACAACATTTCCTGGGCTATAAGTCTTTGTTAGGGGCAAATTCTGTCCCAAAAGTCATGGCTTTCGCCTGGAAGATTTTAACATGTGACAGGCTGAAAACGATTGCAATTGTAGGGCCCTCACGTTGCCCTTTTTGTAGTATGCCAGGATGGTTTTACGCTCTCCGTTGTGACTAGCTCGAGCATTTCAATGGATAGCCACGGTGGTGTGGCACATTTGGAAGCATTCAATGAATAAAGGC
The DNA here is from genome assembly GCA_007258455.2 of Sequoia sempervirens. Classification (NCBI taxonomy): domain Eukaryota; kingdom Viridiplantae; phylum Streptophyta; class Pinopsida; order Cupressales; family Cupressaceae; genus Sequoia; species Sequoia sempervirens. The sequence continues at coordinate 113,773,127 of VDFB02256132.1, read as the reverse complement.
TTTCAATAGACGAAAAAAAAAATTGAGATTGGAATGTGTATTTATTTATGTTCAAATTAAGTTAAAGAAGTCTTGTTCAGATTATTTTATGAATTGGAACAATTTTATGATGATCAAATGACCTGTGCTAAAGCTATCTATTAGTTTTTGTTCCTAAGAAGGATTTGGGTATCGACAAAGAATGGAAAAAGTATGACATTCTGATTTTGAAATTAAAATTAAATTTTGATGGTATTTCAAGGGACAATTCAAAATTTGCTATAGTCACGATCAAAAACATGTTTGAAAAATCTTAAAGAAATCTAAAACTGGATCAAATTGGTGTGAATGTATTAAGAAACAAAAGGGTATTAAGCTGAAATTTAAAAAGTTATTAAAGTAATTGTTTTTTATAAAGGAGAAAACATGTTTTGAAGGGACCCGAAACCCTTTACAACCAAGAATAAAGTTGCTGAAAGGACAACCTGCAGCCAGCCAAAAACCAGCTCCCAAACAAGACCCTTCAAGATTTACATTTCGAGCTACTCTTGTGGGAGCGGAGAGTCATGTCAAAAGAAGGCCTAGAGAGTTTTACTTTCTTTCCCTTAACAGTAATCCAACCTTCTTCCACTTGCGTTGCCTTATCATGCTAGGCTAGCTCACTATTTTCTTGAAGATAAATACCTGCATCCATAGTCTTAGAGATTTCAACATTATTCCTTCGTGTAGACAAAGACTTAACTTAAAAGTTGCCAAATATGGAAGCCATAGTGCTATCACCAGAAATGGCAACCTGAGACCTAGTCACTTGCTCATTAGGGGTAGCCATAGCTACCCCACTATTTGAGGCATCCGGAGGGGATACCCCAAGACCCTGTGATTCAAAAGCAACCACCTCAAAAAAAATCCTATGTTGTTCAAATTTCTTCTCAACAGTATAATGTTGTTGAGACGTGCCATTCCACCAAGTAATCGTCTTTGCTTTTTTTTCAAATCTACATTGTGCAGCAACATGTCCTGTTTTAAAACATCTACACTAGAAGGGAATCCCTTCATAATCCAAAGATTAGACCCAAGAACCCTTAGAATATTTTTAAACTAATTGTTTATTATAACTATGCATGGCATTTTCAATGAACTACATGGTGGTGAGGCCCATGCATCACTTCTCAACAAAAACTAGATCAAATTTATTCCATTCTAGATAATTTGCAAGAGTACGCCATTAGACATGTTTATAGAGAGGCCAATGTTGTTGTAGATTCATTGGCCAACTAAATGATCAACCAAAAGGAGAAGATTATGGTTTCTAACACCAAAGAAGATTGGCATCATATAAGTGGGATACAATAATGAGAAGCATGTAGAGGTAGTGTTGACAAAATTTGAGATAAGAATACTCGCTAATGAGATCTACACTATTGTTGTCTAATTCTATATGGTGAAGCCTAGTTCTTGATCTCCCAGCCTGTTAGTCAGACACCTTCACACAAGTCTTTCTACCTCAATATGGTTCAAGTTAGAGGGAGTTAGCATTAAAAATTATGGAGCAGAGATTGGTCATCAACACTAGGGAGTGTATGCAAGGAGGAAGTCTTAGATCGTTTGGGATTAGTTCTTCACTTTAAGATTTGGAAAGAACTAAATTTGGATCAATTTAGGAATTGGACAATGCAAACATATACTTTAATGTACCATAATGTGTAATAGAATATAATGTGAAAATAGAATTATAAATTCTAAAATTTAGATTTTAGGTTGAAAAAGTTGTAATATTGATTATCAACAACATTAATATGTGATGCACAATATTTTTTCTTACGCATTCAAGGTCAAGTGATTTGTGTCTTTTTTTCTTACTTGGAAGGATATTTTGTTGGCTATTATTCACCTCTCTTTAGGGCACATTCATGCATAAAAGACTAAGAATGTTCTTTGTGGTGCAAGATTCATGAGGTGCAATAAATTAAAATATCTCACCAAGATGTATTTCCTCTATAAGTGCATATGAATATAGGAGATATATTCCAATCCTCTTAAATTTTGATATATGTTATCAAGAATTAATTGTTGTTCATGATGTGTCAATTCTACCCTTTTAGTGTTTAAATTAAGAAATTCAATTTTACATGCTAGTCTTTCACTATTAAAAAATTATTTGAATGATGAAAACACACTTACATCAAGTGGTTGTAGTTTGTGTGATGTGTGGTACAACAATACTAGCAAGCTAATATCTAATCATGCAACCTCTTGAATTGTTGTCAAATTAACATGACTTTCATGGACATAAGAAATTAGCAGGTGATCATTAGTTGGTTAACTTGCAAATGCCTCTAGAGATTATAAGGTTGCAAATGATAGAAACTATGTTGGATGGGTTTCTATTGCAAATCTTCAGAGAAAATTTTTCATCATGTTGAGGCAAAAAGAAGATGCTATGTGACGGTTTGCCTAGCTTGGAGACTTGGTTATGCCCAGAAATGTCTCTATATCAAATGCATTGATGGGAGCAAAAAAATTGAGAAGATGAACATTGTTCCATCCACAAAAAAAAAAAAAAATTGCATAGGAAAGGGGGTTCGAACGAACCCCCTTGAAGAGGTTCGCTCAAACCATGGTTCGGCCGAACCCTGGTTCGAGCGAACCTCTAGGGGTTTGCTCGAACCCCCCTTGCCCCTCATCCCCCTCCTGAGACACAAAAAAAGTCTATTTTTTTATGCTTCAAAGCTCGGGTTGAGGATGAAAATGGAGAAGTCTTCAGAAACCCTTCTGGAATCAAATAGTCCTCGGAACGAGCTATCCAACGAATATAATTTTTGTATGTTTTGATTTTATTATGTATTTGTTTTTTTAGTTTTATTAAACATAGGTTCTTCACCGAAAATGAAGGTCTATGTTCTGCACATGTGGAAAAATAGTAGATTATCAAAAAAAAATTGAAAAATATGGGTACAGATATTGAAGTCCTTGATCAACAAAAAATAAAATTGAATTTCGATATGCTCTGAAAAGTTACATGTTATATGGTAGCACTATGTCTGAATTGTAATTGGTTTGACTTTGGAATTTGATTAAAGAAAAAATATTTAATAACAAACTATCTAACAAGTGGAAGCACTAGATATTGGAGTTACAAATCTAAATTCGAAAGAATTATAATTTTATCCTTCATGGAAAAAAATTATCAGCTTCTCTGGTGTGTGTCCTTTTAAAATGTTTTTTGAAAAAACCAGTTTTCTATGGAGATAGAAAAAAAAAAATTGTCCAGTTCAACAATTTTGAAAAATATTTTTAAAATCTACAGACAAAATGTGACGAGACTCTAGTTTTCATCATCTTCAAATTCCTCATGGTTTAGCCGCTATAGGTGCCCGAATGTGAAGAATTAGTTTAAAATAATAATTTCAATGTCCAGTTTGGCCAAAAATCGTAAACCACTATTGTGGGATCACCTGGGGAGAAGAGGAGAAGAGTTTGTATAAAGAATGTTATGTTATGTTTTGGTGAACTCCTATATATATGATAGGGGGAGTTGAGTACGTCAGTGCTGCACAATATTTTGTTTTGAAGCAAACCCCATTTTTGGCACATGTTGCCATCAATGACAAAGGAGGAGATTATGAGAAGAATGAAGAAGGTGACCTTCAGGTTTGTTGTCATTGATGCCAATACTGGTTGGTAACTGGCTAACTAAACTATGTGTTTATACTAACCCGATATTTTGATCCAAAAATCCTCTCAGTAAAAGGAAATTCTATGAGTTTTTGATATGTTGCTCAACAATGTTAGTTATAGCTATAAACGAGTTTTCAGCAACTTTGGTTGATCCGACTAAGTTATCTAAGTGACAAAAGTTTGACATTCTTTTGGCCGAAAAGGTTATGCACTGCTTATCTTATAAATGTTTAATGTGTTCCTTATTGGGTCTGGGCCAACCTAATTTGTGTTTGCTATGATTTGTCTTATGCACCAAAAGGACTTTTGATTTAAGTTGACAAATCTTTTTGAATTATGCATTCAATTAGGCCAACCTAATTGGTGTATAAAGATGAAGCTATATATGTGTGTGTGTGTGATGAGGATGGAGTAGAATATAGATGAAGGAATGGTATGGTATACAGTGATGCGATAAGTGTTGTAGTGCAAAGGTTTTAACAGTTTTTGTATGCCTGCGACCGAAGCAAAATTTTTGGTATTCCAAAGCTTAACCAAAACTGATCTCTGCACTTTGAAGGTGTACTTACTCAATTCATCATTTGATAGTGAGCCAAACTCTTTGTATCCTGGCGATAAGCCATTTTGTATTTACTTCAGGTTGTGAGCCTTTCAAGGATAGTGTGTCTTGGTAATGAGTCATGTAATAACTTGTAGCCAATTATAATATATTGTGAGATATTCCTCACCGTGGCTTTTCCCATATTGGGTTTTCCATGTAAAAATCATGGTGTCAATGTGTTATGATTCCTTTTATGTTTTGGTTTACTTTTACAACTAGATGCAGATTGATAATTGGATGGTTAGTAATTAATTGTGTTAGCAGAATACCGATTCACCCCCCTCTCAGTATTCAGTGTATTCAACAAAATTAGGGTTAGCAATATGGTTAGGGTTAGGTTTAATCTTAGGATGAGAGATGGAATAAGGATTAGGGTTAGGATTAGAGGTAGAATTAGGATCAAGAGTAGGGTTAGGGTTAGGGTTAGGGTTACAATTATGATTATGATCAAGAATAGAGTTATGGTTAGGGTTATACATACAATTAGCATTAGGCTTGGGGTTAGTGTTAGTATTAGTATTAGGGTTAGGGTTTTGGGATATGGTTAGAGATTAGGGATATGGTTAGGGTTATGATTAGGGTTAGAGATAAAGTTAGGGGTAGAAATACAATTAGAATTAAGGTTGGGGTTAGCATTAAAGTTAGGATTAGAACTAGAATTATAGATAGAATTAAGATCAAGGATAGGGTTAGGGTTACAATTAGAGATAATTAGGGTTAGCATTACAATTATGATTATGATCAAGATAAGTGTTATGATAAGGGTTAGATAATTTATTAGCATTAGGGTTGGGGTTAGTGTTACTATTAATATTAGGGTTAGGGTTAGAGATAGATTAAGGAGTAGGGCCAGGGTTAGCATTAGTATTAGGATTTGAGTTAGGGTAAAGGTAAGGGTTAGATATATACAATTACAATTAGGGTTGGGTTTAGCATTAGAATTAGGGTTAGGGTTAGGATTAGACATAGAATTAGGATGAAGCATAGGGTTAGGGTTATGATTAGAGATATAATTAGCATGAAGGGTAGGGTTAGGGTTAGGGTTAGAGATAGAGATAGAATCATGGTTAGGGTTAGGATTAAGATTATGATTAGGATTAAGGTTATGGTTAGGGTTAGACATTTAATTAGAATTAGTGTTGGGAATAGTGTTAATGTTAGTATTAGGGTTAGGGTTAGGGTTACAAATAAAATAAGGATTAGGGTTGGGGATTACTTTGGTATTGAGATTAGGGTTAGGGATAGAGTTAGGTTTAGTATTAGGGTTGGGGTTAGCATCACTATTAGGATTACGGTTAGGGTTAGGGCTAGGGTTAATGATAGAATTATAATTTGGGTTGGGTTAGAGATAGAATGAGGATTAGAGTTCAAATTAGCATTAGGATTAGGGTTATGGTTAAGATTAGGGTTATGATTAGGATTAGGATTATTGTTAGCATTAGGATTAGGGTTAGGGTTAGGGTCACAACGAAAAGTTTGAAACATGCAAAAGGTTAGTACTTGATATAAAAGTGTGGGGATTTGACTTCCAATAATTCAAGTCCCAACATTGGTTGGATAACTGTAGGTGCTTCATCCTGCAAGGGTAGTTCATAGTTTAAATATAAGAAGATAGGTTTTATGAGATATGACTACATTCCTTGTAAATATATTGAGATTGGTATTAAGATCTACCATCCATATCATAATTAATTGGTTTATTTCTTTTTGAAATAAAAAACTATGTTTTTTGAGACATAACTTCTTGCATGGCTAAAACTGCGAGCCTAAAATTCAACAATACTTGGTATTTGATATAATCATACCAATATAGATTGTTTAATTTTTTATTAATATCGCACTTGGTATTCATTCAAGAGCCCCTCATCTCCCACTTTAGAGGGGTTGATACTTTTTGAGCAAAAATTAGCATTGGTTACTAAAGTTAAAATCAAATGTTCTTATAAAAATGTTGATTGATTGCCACATGGAGTGGAAAAGTGACACACAATTTAGGTGACTACAATAGTATTATGAGGAGCTCAACATGCAAGGAAACTTTTCACGGGGGATCTCTCATAACCCCACTTATGGGAATTCACAACTTCCAAGCAATAAGGCATTTTTTGAATTAAATCAAATGTTTTTAAAAAAGTGTTAGATTCATTACCACATACAAAATAGTAGATTATATTCTTGATTTTATGGTATATTATGGGAGATCCTATGTCAATAATCATAGCAATAGATTAACAAACTTGTGTTCCACAAACATTAAAAATGCAAATCTTGACTATTCTGTGTTGAGTGGGATTGAATCGGAGGAAACTCTTGACGGATAAGAGTGTTAGGGCCAAAGGTACACTCTTGCTACATGTTGCAAGTTCCAACATTGAAAATTGATGCTATACATGATGGTTCATAAACTTTAAGGTTCTATGGAAAAGGTTGTATTTAGTATGGTTTTGTTCCAAACAGTGGAGATCTACTTCACATCCTTTCCCTCAATAAAAGGTTGAATGGGTATAAAAATAATGAAGTTTTATTAATGATGACCTGTTTTATGGAATTGGTTTGGGCTTTTAATTTTAGTATATAGAATTTTAGAATTTTAAGAAAAATAGTTATATGATTAAAATTAGTAACATTTAAATTTGTTAGTAGATGGTTGATGGGTATAGAAATTTATAATTTTGTTGGTCAAGTACTGTATATATATTTTTAGAGTCATCATATGTATTTCTTAGTTAACATAATTAATTATTTATGTCTATCAATCATTTGATAACACTTTTAAAAATGTTTCAAGTATTTTAAAAATTTAACATATGTAATAATTTAATGGATACTTGATGATTTTATAAGAAAGAAAAAAAATTGAATGCATTTTGATTTACTAACATTGATTATTATTCCCATAGGCACCCAAGAGTGTCACAGTAATTATTAACTATAATTACTTGTATAAATTTATAATTATATTTTTAAGTCATGTATCTTTCAATAACATTATAGTTTTTCATGATACTATAAATTAAAAAGATCCATAGACTCGAGTCTATTTTTTGTGCTATGTGCATTGTTGATTATATCATCACTTATTGTTCATGCATTTGAATGTTTAATGTTTTCTTAATATCACAATCTATTTTTATACTATAAGTGGAATGTATTGTGTACATTACAAATTTTGGATGCATAAAAACTGACAAAGACATTCAAATAACACTTGTTATGAATTTATATGTGTTTGTCATAATAATTATTACACATATCAAAATTTTAAAGATATAAAATTTATCTACTCTCAAATTTGAGAAGTCTTCTTCAATGTCCTTCTCCTTGTCCTTTGAAATATTTTTGGTTTTTCTATTTGGTAACTTGGAATGAATAGTTCGCTATAAACCATAATCAATGTATTGGTAGGTAATGTTTGCGTGACATGTTCAATCACATGGTCATCCACAATGTCAATAAATGGTCAACCAGAAGCCTTTGAGTTATATGTACAAAAAAGCACAAGGTGTGGGTAACGATGAAGCTAGTAAAGTAGGATTAAATTTCTCAAGCACATTACAATACCATGTCCATGCTTCCATTTTGATTTTAATCTTCTCATTAATACAATTATCTTTATCAAATTGAACCCCCATCCATACCAGTATGACTTATAATCCATAAAAGTAAATAGTGTTAATTATTGACATAATATATTTGATTTTATGGACGCTTGCAATTCTTCATTTTGGTTAGTTGAAGTAGATAACATTCAGCATAGCCAAAAAAACATGAATTTTCTATTATTATATACATTCTACATAATCATATAAATATAGTTGAACTTGAATTAAAAGAATCAAATACCATTTCACTTACCTTTTTCACTTAACTTCTATGATAAGCACCATTATTTCATTGATTTTTTCCTTCTATTGGTTGGTTGTTCAATAATTTAAGACTACACAGTTCATCATAGTGGCCCCATAGCTAATATTAGTCAATGTTACTAATTTTTAATAATTTCATAAGCAAATAACTTTATATATTACTAATTATTCTATAAAAAATTAATTGACTAACATTGATGATTGTTTTCAAAAGTACTTAAGAATGTCTATTTTTCCTAATGACACTATAGGAATATTTAAAAATAATATTATATCAAATAATTATATATTATTATTATTATATTATATTATATTACCATTATTATATTATTATGTTCTATTATAATGCCATATTATCATTATTATTATTATTTTAGTATTATATATTATAATATTATTGTATAATTATAATTAAATATAATATTATATTATGATATTATTATGTCATTATTTTATATTTTATTAAGTTGGAACATTTGAAGGTTAAAAAAAATCTAAATATCTTTGAATCTTTAATGAAATTTGAGTTTTTGAAAGTATTAGTAGAATTTAGTAATAACTAACCTTAAATCAAGGTAAAGTCTTCTCTTGGATTTTTGAAATAAGAGTACAATCCTTACACAATCCAATACAAAAAATTGTTAAACATTTTACTTATATGAAAAAAATTTATTAAAAATATTGAACTATTAAACAATAATCCTTTTTATCACAAATATCAAAAAAAACAACATACAAAATCTTTAAATAATACTTATACAACATTTTCCAACAATCTATTATCTTTTAGTTAATATAGGGCACGAGGAAAAATCATACATACAAAATGGAAAGTTAAAAAAATAAAATTAATTGTTCTAAAAATTTGCTTATTAAATAGCAAAATTTATTTATAATATTTTAATTTAACTTTAAAATATTTTAATTTAACTTTTGTACCCCTATATACATACATACAGCAAGCTGCAATTGACAGTGAGTGTAAAGCTGGAAAGTCCATGTCATAAAGCGAACACTGCAGTGAGGATTGACTGCAGTCTTGCAACCTTTGGTGTCTCCTTCAGCTAAAGTTGGAGCCATTGGCAATGAGCTGAGAAGATCCAATCTCATCAGTAAACCCAAGTTACTTAACCTTTTCCCACATCCAGCAGGCATAAGAATGCATCAACATGTAATTGAAAATGAATTTATAAGATACTGTAATTACAAGTTTTGCAGTAAACATGCATGCATAATGTGGATGCATATAAAAGGCACACGAGCTATTTGAAGGGAGGTGCCAACTTGGAAGCGAGTGCAAGGGTTGTAAAAGATAGCACTGCATATTTTAAAGAATAACAGTTGCTTAATAAAGGTCGGAAGAGTTGATTCTCACTAAACATGCAAGTGATAAAATAGACTAGTGTATCTAAGGGTTAATTTTCCTAATGTTAGATTATCAAATCGATAAAGCATAAAACTCAAAGAAGCTATTAAGAAGAAAGGAAACTAAAAACAAGAACGATTATACCTGTCGTTCATCGAATCTTCCATGATTTACCTTCATAGCACCTTCTAACTTGCTAATGGTTGCCCTCAAATCGATCGAACGTGTGAGCAATTTGAAAACAAAGACTAAGTCCTACACAAGCTTTGAAGGATTTGGAGTGTCTAAAATGAAATAAAGTGTCTAAGACAAACATGTCAAAATCATAAAATGAAAGTATATGCGTATGTGTAAATGTCTAAGTGTAATCAAGGTGGCAAAGAGCAGATTTACGAGTGTGAGTCCTATGTGCCCATACGCAACCCTAGAGGAAGTTGCAATTCACTACTTAAACGTACCAAATTTTTTTTTTGTTTAAGTATAATTAACATGTAAGGTGAATTCATAATGCCAACAACCTCTAAGGCCACGAGACAAAGATTACTTAAAAACCCAACATCACATAACATTAACATAAACTGAAACACTAAGCACTTAAGGAAATGAAACAACATACATTCCATACAAGATAAATTACAACAAGGAAAATAATTTCATCAAGATTCCAATTAACATTAAACAATAAGGTTACATCACTCATTCCCCGAATGAGGTAAATCCAATACTCATAATTACAATTACAAATTCCACCTCGAAACAAATGAGGGGTGATAAAATACAATAAGAACTGAAAGAACAAGGCATGAGAAGCAACTGATTCCCATGAGCTCTCCAGCTGAAAATCACGAACACACGAACAAGAAGAAGAAGAACCAACAGACTCAAGATGCACGCCACCCGACCACGTGGAACCCAAAGGCCCCACTCCCTCCGTGCTAGGAGATAGTAACAAGGATTACCTACACAAGACCATCTACCACTAGACACAAGATAACACATACACTGAACTGAAACAAGGACAAAACCCACAACCCTTAACACAAGGGTTACAATGCTTCCAAAGTACAAAAACGAGTACCATCACTGTACAAAATAAACCAACGGTGCAACACCATACCGACTGCTGTCATAGGAGGAGTGTCATCGCAAAGGCAGCATTGGTTATCCAATGGTGTTCTTCCTAGGCCCCGGCTCCCCTCTCGGGATATCCTGGTAACCTCTCACGAACCCGGCGCCATATGCCCACCAGAGAGGAATCGATTATCTTTCGAGAAGACAAGATAACGATCTTGCCATTCCAGGCCTTCCCGACTCATCTCAAGTCTCGTACAAGCCCTTGAGCCAATGAGCGAGGCTAAAATTATCTTATTAATGTTCAAAGCTACTCTCTCCCTAGTAAGTTATTTTAATTTTCACTTAATTAACTAACTTTCACACGAGTTATCCTGGAACCACTTTGGGTCCGGCGCTCGTTTGAAAGCCACTCCCCTATCGACAACACATAACTCAACCACATGCCAAGTTTAGACAATGCACTAACATTTATCACAAATAACCAAACACCTCAACAGGCAATACATCACTACGGATGTCCAAAACTGAAACCAAAACATGCACTACCCAAGGCTAACACAAGGTTGACTACATAAAGAAACCCACTTAACAACTGAAACACGACTCAACCATGAATCACAAGGTCACACAACCCGTTCAAAGGACCAGGTAACCACTTGAGTTTAACTCACACATACTCCAAGATAGCCAAAGCAAAACATAAGAGACACAACATCATCTCAAGAAAAGACTGCTGGAAGACTTACATGATCAACACGAAACGACTAAAGTTCAACAATCATAACTCACGAATGACCACCCATACCAATAAATAAACCCATATCAGGAAGATTCACAAAACATTCACTCTCATTTCGCAACATCGAAAGCGTACAATTAAGTACTGAAAACATTTTGGACCAATAGGTAAACTAATGTTCGGATTTCCTAAATCCATTCAAACACAGATTTCATAACTTGCATTTATCCAGTCAATTTATCCCATTTCTAATCACGACATTGAAATATATTTAAAGCACAGTTCATCTACTCCAAATTTCATAACCATATTCAAACGATTTTTATAATTAAGAACATTTAACTGTAATAAATCGTTTATTAATTCTTGTGTCATAATTGAAAACATAATCAAATACGAAAAGAAACGGAGTCATTTGTTTAGCATATAAATCAGTTACTTTTCTCTAAATTACTATATCCTCAGAATTCGAAACATTTAATAAATAAACATTTATTTAAAATAATTTAAATCTTGATTCACCATAGATCAATCAGTTAATTATCTTACAACTTATTTTGGCTAAAATATCTTGTCATAAATTATATTAAATTTCTCTAAAATATCAACTTTCCTTAACTGCATTTATCTCATAATCAATTCAAAATTCCACTTAACATTTAACTTTATTTAATATGTGCATATTAACAAATTATTTAAAGCCGAATTAAATCATATTACATACCTCTTACATTATATTAAATCTTTTATATATAATATTATTTATTAGATATTTAATATATAATATTAAATATTAAATAAATAATATTAATATCTAATATTAAATATATATCTAATATTATATAACATTTATAATATAAAAAGCAATCACAAAAAAATGAAATACAAAAGAGTGGGCGAAGCCCTAATAAGAAATATTTTGCCTCCCAAGTAGGCGTATGCTCTGGCCCCGGTCAGGCCCAGCCTGTGCATAGCACCCAGCCCGGCGTGCCTTAGGCGCGGGTATAGCCACTGCAATGATCACTTGACTGTAGTGACGGCAAGCGCGCAGGTGGGGTGGGGTTTGACCTCCCACCTCACCAAAACAAAAATAATTTTAATGTTATTTTAAAAACCCTGCGTTTTATTACCAGACCCAAAATCCAAAAAATTCAAAAGATTTTTACCAGAATTTAAAATTTCTTAAAAAACATATGCATATAAGAATATATTTTTGTGGGTATTTCATATATTGTTATATATATGATTATACTCACAATTATATATGCCCAAATCATGATTTCATGCACAAATTGAGGAAATAACCTATCTAACCCATTTCAAGGAAATCATTTTGCAAATTGAAAGCTTTTCCATGCATTTTTGTTGAATCTAAAACTATGTTTTAACCATTCAAATGAGCAAGAAGAGGAAGGGAGAAAGGGTAAAACCTTATGTTTTCTCCAAAATTTGCAAGCCTCCACCATGAAGATTTTCCAAGCACTCCTTCAAGCCTCTCCACACAAAACTCCAACCAAGAATCCATGGAGGATTGAAAGAAAAACCCTAACTAAACATATATCCTTTTTCAAACTTTCCAAATTCAAATTCAAACTCCACCTCTAATTCAAATTCAAATTCTAATTAAATTCCAATCCAAATGAAAATTCACTTCCAAATTCAAACTCAATAACAAATTAAATTGAACACAATTCAAATTTCAATTTCAATTTCAAACACAAATATCTTTTTTTGCCGAAAAGTCAACTAATTCAGAAAATATCTTTTCTACCCCAAAGTCTTGCATAGGAAATTATTTGAATTTTTAATAACTTTGAACCATTTCTATTTCCAATTTGAATTCAAAATACTTTTGCATTTTATTTCAACAAAAGCATTTAAAACTTTTAACACTTTAATTCATAGGGGTAATTTAATTAATTCCCACAATTAATTCCAATTATCAATAAAATAACTCTAATTCGAAATTAGATTATTTTATTAATTTAATTAAATTAATTAACTAATCACTAATTTTTCAACAACTCCAAAAGACAAAACATTCATTATTTATAATTTCCAAAAGCTATTTAATCACTTTTAGCTTGCAACTAAACACATTTAGTCATTAATTAGACTACGCAAGTCATTAAATAAACTTTAACTTGAAATTAAATAAACACTCAAAGGGAACTGACCAAGATAAAACAACTGACCCCAATGACGACCCAACAACATGCTATGACTAGGGTGATGACCTGGTTCGGAAACCCTAGCTACTATCTCCCAATTAATTTTCGTTGGTCAATGGACACGCTCAGACCTGGAAACCAGGTGGAGTCGATGTCATGTACCTGCCAACCTGCAACAAAGAGCATGTCGAACGTGCATATATACATAATATGATCAGACACACCGTGAAGAGGAAATCTCAGAATCGTAGGGCACTCGCAAGCGAGTTATACAACCCCGTCCCCTTCACCAATACAATATCACCGACTGACAAAGCTAACATTATTCACATAATCAAAGCATAAAGCATCCTTAATTCATATGTTAACACGATCGAAGCATAACATAGGAAAACATTGCCTAATTATCAGAGTACAAAAAGGAGGGGTGTTACATCCTCCCCCCCTAGGGTCAGGCTTACTCCTGCAAGCTCCCCTATCACAAACTCCATAAGATCACACATAAATCAATATCATTACAAGTTTACTCCAGACAAGATATGCAACATTATCACTTCAATATTCGTTCGACATTTTGCATTTTGAATCTAGGTATAATAATCTAATCATCAACATGATTTCTTAAAATTAAACAATCAAGTTGGGGACTATAAGCCTCACCAACAACATATGCACCTCTAATGCATTTATCTTTAACATGCCACGGTTTCACTAATCCTTTATTTCTCTAAAATTTTACACACTACAAAAAATGGTTTTCTATTCATATTATACGTTTTCCATGATTATGAATGCAACTTGGGGACTTAAGTCCTTTACCCAAGGTTTGATCTAGGAAACAACCCTTCATGAATACATAACATTTTCTCATAAGATACAAATGCCATACTAAGGCACTCAAGGAAAGAGGTCTATGACAATCTTGCCATATCAAGCACTTGGAATACACCCAACAAACAC
>VDFB02256132.1:113337225-113758593 GCA_007258455.2 Sequoia sempervirens | reverse complement strand
CATACCAAAAACCATAAGTCATATCGAACTCAGAGAGACCATCGACAAGACATACCGATCTCGCCAAGACCTCATATCGAAGTCTTTGAGTCATGTCGTTGAGTGATTTCCATTCGGCGTGACAATCGCATTTCGGTGAGACTCATATCAAAGTCAGAAGTCACAGCGATGAGTTATACTATCGGCAAGACATACCGATCTCACCAAGACTTCCCATCGACCACTGCATGCTACACCGAAGCCTTACTACTATCGGCAAGACCTCACGGTTTTGGTGAGACTTCATATCAAAAGACAAAGCTTCCACCGAATGTCACATACTGTCAGCAAGACTCATGTCTTTTTCCGTGACCTTTCTCCGAGCGGCCCAAGTCTTACCGAAGACCATCGGCGTGACTTACCCAAGTCGCCAAGACTTCTCAATGAAGTCTTTTGTCACCGCGAAGGCATACTCCCATCGGTGTGACCTAGCTGCATCGCTGAGACATCTCCTCGTGACCTTTATGTTACCCCGATAGCTTTACATCCCATTCGGCGAGAACTTTCATACTCGCGGAGACATCTTATCGAAACCCTTGTTTCACTGATAGAGCCAGATATTGTCGGTGAGACATTTCAAATCGGTGAGACCGCATACCAACAATAGACCCTTCGGCCAAGTCTCCCCGATGCCCGATAAGATCACACTATTGCTCGAAGGTTTCCATTCGCCAAAAGGTCACAGCAATAGACTTGTCGGCAAGACTTCAACCCTGTCACAGCGATATGAATATTTCAAGAGCTTCAGAACAGTTAGTCGCCTAGACATGAACAATGTCACAACAACTTTTCCCTTTAGGAGTTCCATGTCAGTAAGGATTGAGGCACATATTCCAACACACTTGATCAACAATTTCTTAGGGAGTGGTTTATTTGAGCTTTCTAACAATGGATAATCTTATGTGCTTTATCTATTGTTAGTTAGTGCAGATTTTTCTTCACATTTTATTTACTAAACATTGCTCCACAATGGTACTTACATCAAAATAAAAAGGGAGTTTAGCCCCCTCTTTGGGCAATGCCAACATGTATTGGGTGGGATTTAGTTTCATGACCGTGTTGACAAGTTTGTGGGTTTCAAGATTTTGGACTAGTTCAAGTATTTCATCTTGGGACATCTCTTTAAAGTTGTTTGTGACATCCTCCCTCTTGAGGATCTTGAGGTAGTTGAGGGGGATTAAGTGGGGGGTTGATAGATACCCTAGGGTTGAATTTTGTTTGACTTAAATCACTTGAGGTTGATGTTTCTTTGTTTTTCTCCATGATCTTCTTGTGTTGTGACCTTGTTTGGACCATAAAATTGGGGTCATTTTTTAGGAATATGGGGGATGAACCTCTAACTCCCTTGGTTGATCTAAAATTTAGGGTACAAAAAGAAATTCTAGGATAATGTAAGGATCAAATGATGATGATGTGATAAATGAGGGATGAATGGTATGGATGTTGGAATGTTTGAGAACTTTGGATAAATACTAGACCTTAGGATTTTTTTATTTTGATTGGTTTGATTTGGATGATGAACTTGAAGATCCCAAGATGTTGGATATGATCTTAGGATGAACTTGTCAAAAAGGGGTGCTAATTTAACTAAGTGTGTGAGAAAGGGTTCATTCCCACACACCTAACTAAACAAGATGATTTTGATTTTGGTCTAAGGATTTACCAAAGTCTAGCATAGATGATTTCTTCAAAGTTCTAAAAGTTGTTTGTGAGATGGGTTTTGATAAATGTTTTTACAAATGGAGGTGTTGGTTTTAATCATAGATGAACCTAGAAGAGCTTTGCTTACAAGACCAAGGTGTTGAAGAACATGCTTTACCCCTAAATTTTTCAAATCTTATGACCAATATTTTGACTTAAATGAGAGGTTCATATTGAGCATACATGTTTGGATTATTCGGCGGAATAAGTCTATAAAACCTTGTTACCAACTTGTTCCTATTGTGGTATTGTCTTAGGATACGTCTTCTAATGTACTTTGAATGTTCAATGATGTCTAAATTTGAAATGGTGACAAGTAGACCTTCGTTTTGGAATTTTGACTTTGTTAGAAATAATGAAGACAAACACATTTGTGGGGTTCAATTGTCTTTTATCTTGATTAAATGAATTCTTTTTTTACCACATTAATTTGTCTTGCTTTGAATTTCAAACTAAATGTCTATGTCTAAACCCCTTTTCATTCCACAAGGTCCATTATGTGAAGATCAAAGAGCCAAGGCCATAGATTCCCTAGGTTGACTTTGAAGAGAGTAAATTGAGATATGAGCCCAAGTATCTAGAAGTCTCTAAGGACAAAATCCTTAGGGACAAGTACTAATAATTGGACTCTTCAAAGGTATTCACTCTTTCCAAAGGGTTTGAAATTTTGATGATTGTTAAATTTTTTTTTCAACATTTTGAAATCAAGCAATGTGCTCAACTAACTTGCAAAATGCACAATCCTAGGTTGAAGAGATAAGTTACTTGTTGAGTCCCCACTCATATTTCTCCAAACAATAAGACAAAGTGAACAACTAGAGATTTGGTGGCATTGACTCCCACTTACATGACACACACTTCTTAGGTGCACCAAATCTCAAACCGCGAAGGATTTTTCTGTTTCGACTATGAATAGTGGAATGTGGGGTGGCTTCAAAGCAATTGTTCCTGCGCCAACAAACATTTAAGGTTTTTGGTCACTAAACAAGTTGGTTCTTAGTAAGGGCTTTCGTTCAAGGTGGCCATACACAAGGCACAATTAGCTCAAGATTATTTCAATCAAGAGGCCTTCCAGTCCCTTCCTAAGAAAGGATTTGACGTGTCATGTGGACATTAGGGGTGGCACTTGTCAGTATGAGACATTCACACCTGTTGCTTATGACTTCGGTCACAAACACATTTTTTATGTAGCGATTTGAAAGAGCTTGGATTTAGCTTGTTACTGCTTGGGTCATTCCCACCTTTCGAAGTGGGGTGGCCGGCCCTCTAAAGGTATACAAAAGCAAGGAAGTACATTTTTTGTTTGATCTCCTAGGTTGCGTGATGCAAGGAGAGAGCATTCACAACACCTTTTCCTCACACTAGCATGGGGTTCATTTTAAATCTAAATCGAAATATGTGGGTGGTTATACAAAATTTCAAAGGATTTTTTTTGATTCTCAAGATCGTCGAGTGGTACGAGAGAAGAGCATACACATTCAATGATGAAAATACAAACCACAAAACATGGAAAACACTTGTTAATTTTTACCCTTAAAGCAAAGATAAGTTCATTTTAAGCACCAAACTGAGTGTGAGTTTTCCTTGTTCAATATATTTCACATGAGAGAGAGGTGTAGGACATATAAAGGGAGAGATAAGTGGTAAAGAGAGTATATATATAAATATATATATGTACTACATAATATATATGTGTGTGTGTGTGTGGACACTCAAATAGGCCTGATTGGCATTATGCATCTAATTCTGATTAATTAACATCACTTCTACTATTAATCAAGTAATTAAGTTTATTTGATTAATTCACTTTCTGCTCACTAATGCTCATCATGTTTAATTAAATAAATCAATTTATTTAATTAAAACCCTAAGTCCTCTCATTTGATTTAATAAATCAAATTATTTAAACCAAATGTCATAAACCCTCTAATCCCTTCAAATTGATTAATTCAAAATTAACTAACTCCTAATCATCATTATCCATTTCTCTAGCTTTTAACTCCCTTAAAGTTAAATCAATCTATGGTCAACTAACCAGGTTGCACATGAAATTCATTTCTTTTAATTATCTAATTACCTTATTTATCCTCACAAATGCATATTCCTAGGAATATTCCTCCCAACCACCCCCTCATTCAATTTCCCTCCAAAAGCCTCTTACACACCCATAAATACCTCTTACAAAGGCATTTACTCCCTCTTACATGCCATCTTGTCTCTTACAAAGGTATTAATCTCTCTTACATCCTCACCCACATTGTCTTACACTCTCAACCATATTCATTTAATCCTCTTACATCCTCATAACTCTACACTCCCCAAAATGTGCTCCACCTTCATCCATTAGCCTTGTGACAAGTGTCACATTCCTATTGACCATCACTCATTTTCATCACATCTTGAAAGCTTATAAAAGGGTTTGGGAAAGGGCTACTTTCCACATCAAAGTAGTACCAATCCCACTATGGGATAGAGTTTGAATATGCTTTTATATGCTTTCATTAGTTACTTTGGTTTCTTATTGTCTTGTTTACATATTTAGCATGTTCAAGTATATCATACAAATGCTTTATTTGGTTTGTTTAAAATGATTAATATGTTAATATTTTTCAATGTTTGAGAAAATGCAGATCAAAGCCTTCACATTTTGGTGCCCACCATTTAATGCATTCGATAGAAATATAAAGTCTTTGTTTCTATTCACCTCCATTTAATGCATTCAATAGGAATATAAAGTCTGTCTTTGTTCATATCTATTGATACATTAGCTGGGAATATACAGTTTATTTCTGTTCATATGTGATTAATGCATTAGACAACAATATAAAGTCTTTATTTCTATCCATATTACCTTCAAGTTTTAGCACTTAGTTACTCTTACTCTTCCCGCCAAAACCTTTGTTGGTGTGACACCTTGCTTGAGGTGGGTTTTTACAGTATCGCTTAATGCATTAAATAGGAATGCAAAGTATTTGTTTATGTTAAAATTAACTTCAAACTTTGGGCGCTCAGTTATTGTTACTCTCACTGTGGAAATTTTTGTTGCAGTGACATCTTTCTTAAGGTGGGATTTTTTCTTTTGAGTGGCATCTTTCTTGAGAAATATTTGTTGAAGCGACATCTTTCTTGAGCTTTCCTGGTAGTTGGGGGATACAAAATCATTGAGTGCATAATTAATGCATTGAATGCCATCAAGTTCGAGGAGAATTTGTTGGAAGCGTTGGATGGCTAGCATGCTCAGTGTGCTTTGTTTTTTTTAATATCGATTAATGCATTAGATAAGACTATAAAGTCTTTGTTTTTTGAAAAAATTTAAAATCAATTAACGCATTAGATAGGACTATAAAGTCTTTGTTTCTATTCATTATTTAATACTGATTAATGCATTAGATAAGACTGTAAAGTCTTTGTTTCTGATCAAACTTTAATATTGATTAATGCATTAGATGAGAATGCAAACTCTTTGTTTTTGTTTATATAAACTTCAAAGCTTTGGGTGCTTAGTACCTTTTACTCTTATTGTGGAAATCTTTGCTAGTGTGACATCTTTCTTGTGATAGTACATGGTAGGCATACCCTTTTTTGTGATAGTGTTGTTTTAAACACGTAATGTCACTAAATGCTTAGTGATGTCTTAGATGTTTCTGAAATATATTGATAAGTGATTTGCATATCTTTAGATTTTTTCTTGAACATTTATCCACGCATTTCTCTATATTAATATTGCAGGTGCAATATTAGGGTGTAGCAAGGCGGAGAAAACCATAAGTAACAAGCATATTTGAGTGGAAAAAAGTGAGCATTGGAATTGAAAAAGAATTTTTAAATGCTCATTGTAATAGCTTAAGGCATCCATTTGTTGCTTTCATTTTCTATTTTAGACCAACTAGATTCATTTTGGGTTTAAAATTAATCATTGATTTGATCTTTTCAAATCAGTTTAAATTAAACTTAGAAATTTACTAGACATTGCTAAGTGGGATAAAATTGAACAAGGAAAACTCGCACTTAGTTTGGTGCTTAAAAAGAACTTACCTTTGCTTTGAGGGTTAAAATTAACAAGTGTTTGCTATGTCTTGTGGTTCACATTTTCCTCATTGGATGTGTATGTTCTTCTCTTGTGCCACTCAGTGATCTTGATAATCAAAAGCATTCCTTTGAAATTTTGTATAACCACCCACATATTTTGATTTGGATTTTAAATGAACCCCATTCTAGTGTGAGAAAAAGGCATTGTGTGTGCTCTCTCCTTGCATTACTTGTCTTGGGAGATGGAACAACAAACATACTTCCTTACTTTTTTATACCTTTAGAGGGCCTGCCACCTCGCTTTGAAAGGTGGAAACAACCCAAGCGGTAACAAGGCTAAGGCCAAGCTACTGTCAAGCTGCTATATAAAAATGAATTTGTGACAAAATTCATGAGCAACAGGTGTGGATGTGTCATATCGACAAGTTTCACCCTTAGTATCTGTGTGATATATTAAAATATCTTCTTAGAAAGAGATTGGGAGGCCTCTTGATTGAAATAATCTTGAGCTAATCTTGCCACATGTATAGCCACCTCGAGTGAAATCCCTTACTAAGAACCAACTTATTTAGTGACAAAAAACCTTAATTCTTGTTGGTGTAGGAATAGTCGTTCTGAAGCCACCCCACATTCCACTATTCATAGTCGAAATAGAAAAATACTTCAAGGTTTGAGATTTGGTGTGCCTGAGAAGTGTGTGTAGTGTAAGGCGGACCCAGTGCCATCAAATCTCTAGTTGTTCACTTTTTCTTAGTGTTTAGAGAAATCCGAGTGGGGACTTAGCAAGTAGTATCTCTTCAACCTAGGATTGTGTATTTTGCAAGTCATTTGAACACATTGCTTGATTCCAAAATATTGAAACAAAAATTTAACAATCATCAATATTTCAAACCCTTTGGAAAGAGTGAATACCTTTGAAGAGTCCAATTATTACTGCTTGTCCCTAATGGTTTTATCCTTAGAAGCTTCTAGATACTTGGGCCCATATCTCAATTCACTCTCTTCAAAGTCAACCTAGGGAAACTATAGCTTTAGCTCTTTTATTTTCAAAAAATGGACCTTGTGAGATTAAAAGGGGCTTAGACATAGACATTTAGTTTGAAATTTAAGCAAGACAAATTTGATGTGGTAAAAAGAACTCATTAATCAAAATAAAAAGACAATTGAACCCGACACATATGCTTGTCTTCATGATTTCTTGCAAAGTCAAAATTTGAAAATGAAGGTCTACTTGTTGCCATTGCAAACTTAGACATCATAGTTCAAAGTAAATTAGAAGACGTATCTTAAGACAATACCGCAATAGGAACAAGTTGGTAACAAGGTTTTATAGACTTATTTCGCTGAATAATCCAGACATGTATGCTTAATATGAACCTCTCATTTAAGTCAAAACATTGGTCATAGGATTTGAAAACTTTATAAGGTAAAGCATGTTCTTCAACACCTTGGTCTTGTAAAAAAATTCTTTCTAGGTTCATCTAAGATCAAAATCAACACATTCATTTATCAAAAAATTTATTAAAGCCCATCTCACAAACAACTTTTAGAACTTTGGAAAAATCATCTATGCTAGACTTTTGGTAAATCCTTAGACCAAAATCAAAATCATCTTGTTTAGTTAGGTGTGTGGGAATGTATCCTTTCTCACACACTTGGTTAAATTAGCACCCCTTTCAGACAAGTTCATCCTAAGATCACATCTAACATCTTGGGATCTACAAGTTCATTATCCAAATCAAACCAATCAAAATAAAAAATCCTAAGGTCTAGTATTTATAAAAAGTTCAAAATTTCAAACATCCATACCATTCACCCCTCATTTATCACATCATCATCATTTGATCCTACAAATCCTCGAGTTTATTTTTGTACCTAAAGTTTAGATCAACCAAAGGAGTTAAAGGTTCATCCCAGACATTCCTAAAAGTTGATACCAATTTTAAGGTCCCAACAAGGTCACAACACAATAAGATCATGGAGAAAAAAAAAAGAAACATCAACCTCAAGTGATTTAAGTCAAACAAAATTCAACCCTAGGGCACCTATCAATCCCCCACTTAATCCCTCTCAACTACCTCAAGATCCTCAAGAGGGAGGATGTTAAGTGGAGGATGTCACAAACAACTTAAAAGAGATGTCCCAAGATGAAATACTTGAACTAGTCCAAAATCCTGAAACCCAAAAACTTTTCAAACACAGTCATAAAACTAAATCCCACCCAATACATGTTGGCATTGACAAAATAGGGGGCTAAAATCCCTTCTAATTTTTATGTAAGTACCATTGTGGAGCAATCTTTAGTAAACATCCCACAAACATCATTCACACACTCATTCCCAAGCATAATCCAACCCATCTCTCAACCATCATCATCTCACGGACCAAGTCAACCCATGATCACCAAGGGAAGTTCATTACTTCAAGCTCTTCAAGAACACCCACTTGTCAATAGTCAAAATTTAGAGGCCAACATGATCTTAGGCATGCGTAGCACCATCCCACAAGACCCTCAACAACCATATGTGTCAGTTGTCTTCCATGATACAAATAATTCATCCACTTTATGTGCCACACATCAATCCAAAATCAACCAAATCAATTAAACCCCCCAAGCACAAATAAAATCAACACATCTATCATACCAAATCCTCCAAACATGCCACTGATATCACAACACCAAGTGGCATCATTCCAAATATCTAATCACATCATCTACAACACCTCAAACATCACAAAATCTAGTGTCAGCTATAAATCTGAATCCACCATCTACCGCTCAACCCCTTGTTATCACTCAAAAAACACCTTAACAACAACCTCTTGTCACATCATCTCACAAAATCCCTCAAAATCCCCCACCTCCACCTCTGAATCCCAATGCAGCAAATCAATATAGCATCACACTACAAGTAGCACAACAAGCTTATGAAAAGGCATTGCAACAATTACAATTCTAATAAGCTCAAGCACAAGCGTAAGCACAAGCTCAAGCTCAAGCTCAAGATCAAGCCCAAGCACAAGCGCACGCACGAGCTTTACTACAACAATAATGAACCACACAATAGGCACAACAACAAGCTCAAGCTCAAGCCCAAGTGCAAGCTCAATACCAAGCACAACAAGCACAAGCGCAAGCCTTGTTACAACAACAAGCCTATCAACAAGCCCTACAACAACACGCACAACAACAATGGGTGTGTCATCAGGTGGAGATGTAGTGGCGATTTCAAATGGTGGTAAGGATTTTTCAAATTTTGGTAAGGTAGGAAACCCTACTCTAAGGGTTGGCATTAATGGTGGAGGTTAGGCTGACATTGGGAGGTTGGTTGATGGTTGTATTTCAGATGGGACATCTTGTGGGTCCTTTCCGTTGGGTGTCTCAAATGTCTTTCCTTCCTCTGTCAGCCCAGGTCTGGATGGTACTTCCTTGGACAAGGTGGGGTCTGTTTATGTGGCTCCCAAGGCAGTTGTCATCCCTGAAGCTGCTCAACATGTTGCTGCCTCGGTGGATGGTAAGTCTTGGTCAATTTTTTTTGGTGCAAACCTTAAGGAGAAGATCTCCTCGCCTCCGGTGGACTTCTTTTCCAAGTTTTCATTTGGTGATTATTCTGTCTATATGCCGGATTTTATTATTGACAAGGGTATTCTTTCCGTGGAGCAATCGTTTGTTGGTAAGTTTTTGGGACCTCATCCTAATATTGAAATGGTTCGTAACCTGGCTAGGAATTGGTTGCATTTGAAAGGCTAGGTTGAGGTAGCGACCCTTGTGAAGGGCTTCTTCTCATTTTATTTCTCTTGTGATGAAGATTTGTTGAAGGTTTTGGTGGGGGGCCTTGGCTTATTGGAAAACCTACTCTAGTGTTGAAGAAATGGGAGGTAGGTTTCCCCTCAAGCTCCTGTTCTTTTGATTCAACTCTAGTGTGGGTTCACTTTCGTGGGCTTCCTCTTGAATTATGGGATGAGAAAGTCTTTAAAGGAATTGTGTCTACCTTTGGATGTTTGATTTCTATTGATAATCTTACTGCTTCAAGGAGTAGGCTTATTTATGCTCGGCTATGTGTGATTTTGGACTAGGCTACGGATCTTCCATCGATGATAAAGATGAACTCTAAGTTGGGAGTGTGGGAGCAAGCAGTAGAGTTTTAGTCTATCCCTTTTTCCTATTTCCACTGCAATAAGGTGGGTCATTGGGAAAAGAAGTTTCCTTGGAAGCCAATGGTCCCTTCTCAAAAGGCCCCAACCCCCTCTCAAAAGGAGACCAAAGTTTGGAAGGAGGTTGGGAAACGCCATGTTTCTGGGGTTGAGATGAGCTCTGTTGAGCCTTTGGAGGAGGTGGTGTGTGAGGGTCTGCCTCTTAGTGAATCAGTTGTGAAGGATCCTATTGTTTCTCCAATTAATCCCTGCCTTGCTGAGGAAGTTCCTTCTAAGGAGGGTGAGTTTAAGGCCCCATGCATTGATGATCATGTTGTTAATCTAGTGGAGGAGGTCGGTGTTGATTCATTGGCTATTGTGGTTGCAGAGCCTAAGAAGGTGACCCCTCTAAAGATGGTCTCTGAGGATTTGTTTTTAAATTCCAAGGAGGATTTATCGAGTCCCTTGATGGTGGAATCAGTTGTGGTCAAAGAGGATTTTCCTTCTATTGAGCCATTGGTGGAATTGGTTTCAGACAAGTTAGTGTTCACCTCTTCTATCAATGATTGTTCTTCCTATGCTCCTTAGGAAGAGGAGGCATGGGTCCTTGTTCTCTCTACTTCCATGTCTCACAATAAGAAGAAACCGAACCCCTCTATGGTGGGGATGGCTACAAGGAACCATCTTAAGCCGGATTATGGATCGGAGCCAAGGGGTAAAGGAAAGCCTTCTTTGCAAAAAGTTTGGGAGAGGGAAAGAAAATGTGATATTGTTGATGGTTTTCAGATTACTCTGCTTGAGATGGGCCTAAATGGTCCCTCGCAGAATATTTTATGAAGATCCTCTCTTGGAATATAAGAGGATTACATAATCCTCGTAAACAGGATCTTCTTGCAAACATTGTGAGTGATCATCGTCCTGATATCATTTTGATCCAAGAGACTAAGATGAGTGCAGAGAAGGTTGAAAGAATTAAGAACATATTTTTTAAGGATTGTGGATGTTAGGTTGTTGATTCTGATGGTGCTTCTAGAGGGGTGGCAATGTTTTGGAATCCTAAGGTGATTACTAGATCTGAATTTTTTGCTTTTGAGAATCATGTTGCTACTTAATTTTTTTGTTTCAAGGATAAGTTCTCTTGGGTTTTTCTTCAAGAGGAAAGTGTCCTATTGGCTAGTTTCCATAATATTGTGGCTAGGGCGGAGGAGTTTTGGAAGTAAAGGTCTAGAGCTATTTGACTTCGAAGTGTGGATAAAAATACCCATTTTTTCTATCTTACGACTTTGAAGCATAGATCCTCTAATAGGATATCTAAAATTGTGGTGATTAATTCTTCACTTGAAGAGGCTGATAAAATAAGATCTGCAGCTTGGTATTTCTTTGAGGACCTTCTCTCGGAGGATCATCCTCTGGATTTTTTCTTCCAACAGGGCTTCCTTAACGTTATTCCTAACTTGGTGTCGGAGGAGGAAAATAGGGTCTTGGATGGTATTCCATCAGATGAGGAGATTAGAAAGGTCGTGTTCTCTTTTGAAGGAAATAAATCTCTAGGACCTAATGGGTTCCCAATGTTATTCTTTCAGTCTTATTGGGATATAATTTCGAAGGTTGTTATGAATGCCACTAAAGAATTCTTTGGGAGTAGGCAACTTCTTAAGGAATTGAATTCCACATTTATAGTGTTTATTCCTAAGAAGCCTGGGGCTGAGCTCTTTGGTGATTTCAGGCCTATCAGTCTTTGTAATTTCATTTATAAGATTTTCTCAAAGGTGCTTGCTTCAAGGCTGCAAAGGGTGCTTTCTAAGATTATCTCACCTCAGCAGAATGGTTTTGTGCCGAGAAGGTGGATTTTGGATTCTATTCTCATGGTGCATGAAAAAATCCATTCTCTTAAAGTTAACAAGAAGCCTGGGATCATTTTGAAGTTGGATTTGGTAAAATATTATGATTAGGTGAACTAGCATTTCCTCAGCAACATTCTCAAGGCATTTGGTTTTTCGAACCAGTTTCTGCAATTGGTGTGGCAATTAATCTCCTCTCCTTTTGCAGTGCTTATCGATGGTTCACCTTTTTCCTTTTTCAGAAGTTCTCATGGTCTTTGACAAGGGGATCCTATTTCTCCCTTTCTTTTTATCATTATGGTGGAGTCTCTGGGAAGGTTTCTTCTTCATGCTGTGTCTAATGGGGCCTTCAAAGGTATTTATCCATCCTTGCATCAACTTTGTTACTCTCATCAACAATTTGTTGATGACACTGTTATTCTTGTGGAGGATTTTGATTTTGTGGCTAAATCTATTCATCTTATTCTTTAGCAATATGAGGCAGCTTCGAGTCAGAAGGTGAGCTTATTCCAAATTCCCAGAAGGTTTTGGGAAAAGATTAAGGGAATTTAGAAAAGATTCATGTGGTCTGGGGTGAGAAGAAGAAAAGATTACACTTGCTGTCTTGGGAGGAGGTTTGCAAGTCGAAAGTCCAAGGTGGCTTAGGCCTATGTAAGCTGAAATATTTTAATTCGTCCCTTATGGCGAAACAGTTGTGGAACTTGCTTGTGAGTGACAAAGAAGGACTGTGATTTACTCTTCAAAATATTTGACGGGGGTGGATAAATTTAGATATTTGTTTAGGGAGAATTTTGTTCCTCCTCAGGGGTTTGTCCTTTGGAACTTTATGCTTTGTGCTTGTTCGACTGTGGTTGTTGGTTTGCAGTGGGTCTTTGGAAATGGTAGGAGGATCTTGTTGTGGGATGATTGGCAGATTGGTCACGGTTCCTTGAAGGATGAACCCTGGGCGGCCCCTCTCAAATATTTTTGTATCAGGGAATGGGGTGTTTTTGTGGTTGATTATATCCTTCATGGTAGTTGGATCAGACTTGATTTGGTTAATAGAGACCCTTTTCTCATTTCTCTTTGATTCATATCCCTCTTGATTCTCCTAATGATTTTGTGGTATGGCGGTTGACCCCTAATGGAAAGTTTTATGTTTCTTCGACCTTCTCATTTTAGACTCGACTGGTCAGTCCCCCTCCTTTCTGGGGTCATTTGTGGAATGTGAAGCTTCTGCCTAATATTAATATTTTCTTCTAGCTTTTGTGTCAAGATAAGATCTTAACTCTCAATAATCTTCTGAAAAGGGGAATTTCTCTACCAAACAGGTGTTTCTTATGTAAAGAAGCTGCTGAGGATTGTTATCATTTGGTGGCTAGCTATAGTTATACTTGGGATGTGTGGGCTCATATTTTTTAGTTGTAGAATTTAGCTTGGGTGTTTCCTACTTCTTTCTCTAACTTTTGGTCTTAGTGGGTGGCTCCTACTCTTAATCTAGCTCTCTCGATGTTTTGTCTCTTATCCTGCCGCATTTGGTGTGGGGAGTTTGGAAGGAACGTAACAATCACGTTTTTCATCAGCTGGAACTGTCACCTTCTAGGTTGGCCTTTAAAATTTGTGAAGCTATTAAGGAAAATTTCCTTTCTGAATTCTCGGTGATCCCCTCTTTCAATCTCAAGGTGGTTGTTTCTCCTTATGATTTTTTAGTGGGAAAAAGATGGAATCTCTCTTGTGACCTCTCTAATCCGGTGAGGGAGATAAAAGCTTCTAGGGAGGGGGTTTGATGGAAGGCTCCCTCTTGTGGTTGGTTTTAAGTTAACTTCGATGGGGCTTCTAAGGGGAATCTGAGACCTACTGGTTTTGGGGGAGTGTTATGTGATGAGAATGGTAGGTTTGTCTCAGTGGTGGCACTCCCTTTGGGAACCCAGAAAAAACCACTTTATAGAGGCAACAACAACCTATCATGGCCTCATTTTGGAGAAATTTTTTGGGGTCTCCAAAATTTGGCTTGAAGGAGATTCTCTTAATATTATTAAGTGTCTTATACTGAATTTTTTGTCGTCTTGGTCAATTTCCCAGCTTATTCAGATTCGCTTTCCATCATCAATTCATTTGATGAAATTAGAATTTTGCATGTGTTTAGGGAAGCTAATTTGGGAGTGGTGGATCGAAATAATTGGGATGATTTTGAATCCTTTCCACTTAACCTTAAAATCATTTCCAATAATGACTAGTTGTCATATCATTAAGGTGGTTAAGTAGGGGGAAAGGATCTTTTTTCTTGTTTTGAGTTGGTTTTTGTACATAGAGTCTTGGACCTGCTCTTCTTATAATTTCCTTTTAGATTTATGTGATATTATGGTCTAGTTGTGTAGTTTAGGTAGTACTTGGTATGGCAGGCTCACACACTTTGTGGGTCTTATTTGCATCTTTTTGTGGTTAGTCTGCCTAATCTTGTCTTTGCAGAATATTAAGGTGTTGGTGGTGTCTTGTTCGTTACATGCCACCATGGGAGGAGCTCGTTGCAAAGTGGAGATGAGCTCTTGTGAGGAGTTCTAGAGTAATGAAATTGTGTGGGAGAAACTAGGAAAGGGTGGGGTAAGCCCATATTTGCTAAAGCTCCAAGGTCCGAACCTTGAAGTGATAAAGGTTTTTGTTAAAGGGTGGAGTAGTAGGATTCTGTGATACAAAGGTGTGGAGTTTAATATTAATGAGGATTTCATAGTTGAGGTGATTGGTCTTCCTTCCACTAGAAGGAATTTCTATAGAGATAGAGGTGCGGCTAAGAAATCCCTTGCAAACTTCTTTAAATATGATGAGAAGAAGAAGCTTGGGGAAGTTGGTAGTGGTGGGTATGCCCACAAATCTCTCAAGCTACTTTGGAGGGATTTAGCTCTGGCCATTATGTATTACTTCAACTTGGAGGTTAGGTTTTCTGTAATTTATAGCTACCATTTCATGCTTCTGAATCATTTCCACCACAATGCTTTGGTTTCATTTCCTTTTTATCTTCTGTTGTCGATGGAGAATAGTATTGAGGATCATCGGAAGAACCCCAAGAAGGCTATTCTCCATGAAGGCCTTATGAATCTCATTTTTTATCACATAAAGATGAATTTGGTCCATGTTTCCCCTAAGACTTCAGCCCATAAAAAGGGTTCAAAAAATTCTAGCTATGAGACTGGTGATTCGGCGACGGAATGGGAAGGGAATTTTGAGGATGAGGATTTTGATTTTGACAAGATGTTAGAGGAGGATAGTGAGTCTGAGGAGGGTTCTAAAGCTTTTGAATCCTAGTCCAAGGGATATGAAAAGGATAATGAGTTGAAGGAAGTTGTGGTGTCGTCTGGGAAGAAGAGTACGAAGGGGAAGAGAAAGTGTCCTAGACAAAAGATAAGACTTATGTCAAGCAAAAGGTGGAGGTATCTAAAGTTGTGGAGGAGTCCCTTGTTTCTGTTGATAAACATTCCTCGGGCCCTAGTAAGGTGGGTGTTTTGGAGAGCTCCCTGTTGTGGAGGATAGCCATGGCGTTGGTAAATGCCTCCCAAGATTTGTGCATCCTATCGAGGTTAATGTTCAGGGGATTGAGGGTTTGGAGTGTTCAAAGGGGGAGTTCTCTTAATCCCTTTTCGTTTGTATTGAGCGATGATCATAAAAGGTTCATTTTTTTTTTGCACTTCCAAAGGAGGAAGCTCACTTTGGTGGAAAACAATGTCAACATTTATGGTGTGAATCATGGCTACTATATCATTTGGTTGTGTATTAGAAGGGATGGGAACTTGTTGCAAGGCTGATTGGATCATGTTGTGATAGTGAGGGGAGGCTTGAATAAGGTCCCATAATGAGATTTTAGCAAGAGTATTCTTTAGTTGTTCAACAAGATTGTACTCCTTTCCACTAGGAAGACCTGGTAAGATAGGTTTAGAGGGGATAGGATTAGCCAAAGGTAAGGGTGTTGGGGTTGGTTGCAGTGGTTGCGGATTATTTCAAGTGTTAAATGTATGAGCAATGGTATTATGAATCAGCTATTGCGATACATTATTTTGAGGTGGGTAGAGGATGAGTTCGGGTTTGTTTTGAGTTGGAGGTTTATGTGAAGGGGGATAAAGGATGAGTTGAGGTTTATTAATGTTAACATCCCTTAGCAAGTGATAGTCTATATCATTATTGTGGTTCTTTTCTTGCATCATGATATCCTTCCTAGGAGGAGGGTTTTGAGGAGAACTACAAAACGAATTCTCTTGACATTCTAAGGTTGGTTCTTCTAAAATGACTTCATCACAAGTAGGAGAATGACCAATGGTTGAATTGTCTTTCCCAAGAAGGGTTTTGTTAGGTGAAGGGGGACAACTAATATTCTCATGACCTTCATGGAATAGGTTTTCTAACATCAAAGTAGCATCTTCACAACAATGAGAGATACTAGGAGAAGAAGAAATTGTAGTGCCATGATTATCTATGGTTGTATTATGTTGGCAATGAATTTCTTGTCCACAAAAAGAGGTAAAAGGAGAGAAACAACTTGGATTCTCAAAGTTCTCATTAATTGTTTCTTCTAACACCAAAATATCTTCTTTTCCAATAGGAGAGATATTAGGAGAAGAACAAATATGATCGTTAGGAATGTTCAAAGTTGTATTCCCTATCACAAAAACACTCTTAGAGGGATAAGATAGGGAATGTTTCTTAATATGTCTAGTTATGTAAGGTCTAGCATTGTTTGGATAAGAATGAAAAGCACATGTAACCATTTCATGCAATGTTTCAGCAATATGAACAATGTATATGCAAAGATACAAAAAACTTTTATCCAATGTATGCAACACCTTAAGAATGTAAACAATGTATATGCAAGAATGAAAAACACTTTTATCAAACTTATGCAATTTTTTATGAATAGACATATTGTGTAAGAAAAAGTGAAAAGTACTTTTATCTATGTTATGCAGAATTTTAGAAATGTAAGCATTTTCATGTAAGGATGTTTGCAATTGAAGTGATTTGAAGAATGAGTAATCTAAAATGATGTTTTTGAGCTAGATGCAAAAAAAAAGTGTTCCAGGAACTTTCCAAACTTATACTATATGATACTAGGAGGCTTAGGAAGCACAAAAATGAGGTTTCTGATGTTGTAACAGTCAGTCAAAAATCTGGATAGGGACTGATTCGCCCAGCATGGTGAATGAGTCCTAGTAAGGGTTATTTGCAAAATTTTCAGAAATTTTGAATTGTTTTTGATGTATTTGATGTTGTATGATGTAGATCTAAGATGTAGATTCAGAATTTTAGAAATTTTTAAGGAAATTATATGCAAAAATGCAAGCTAAATTACCTTTTTACTAATGCAAGTTTTTGAAACCCTAGAATGCAAAACAATGCAAAATATAATGCATGCAAGATATTGCTAGGATGATGATGGACTCCTAATTATACAAGAAAGAATTCTAAAAGCAGGTTCACCAAAATGAACCATCAATTTTGAGGTGCTCTATGTACTTCTCTTACACTCTTAGGATCTTTCACCTAAAAGGAGAGAGATAGAACACTAAAATTGAGGTGGTTCACTCAAACTAAGGAATTTATGATGTGATTATGCCTAAATGTGATGAATTAAATGTAGCTAATTGATAAAATGGATTGGTTATTAATGTAAAACTATTGAAATGCATGTTGTTTGAAAACACATTGTGTAATGCAAAAACACCTAGAAATGAATGAAACTAAAGAAGTGCACCTGTAAACTTGTTGGAGACTTGAAATGACTTTTGAAATGTTGTTGATCCTAATTTTTAGGCCTGGTGGGACTCATTCGCCATTCTGGGCGAATTAGTCCCAGATTTGTGAAATTGTTTCATAACCTGTTTTGGACAATTGGGTATCCAAAAATGTAGAAAACCAAAACAGGCTTGGTAGTGGGACTCATTCACCACCCATGGTGAATGATTACATTTTTGAATTTCTAAAGATTCAAAGGTGGAAACAGGAGCCTTTGGTCTGCACTTTCTGCTTCTTTAGGTGTCTAATTCTGAAACTGTCAGATTTAAACCTGAAAGTGACTTTTTGTTGATGTTTTGCTTTATCCAATGAAGAGATGACTTGAACAACTTTGCAATGCAATCTTCAATTATTTCCAAGCCTCCAAGATGTCTAAATCTACAAACACACAAGACAAGAGAGAGAAATGTTGAATGTTAGGGCATGAGGGTTTGCCTTGGTCAAACCCCTTTGTAGGTAATTAAACCAAAATGATGAAAGAATGTAATGAAGCATGAAATATGGAGTTATTACCTTCCCATGATGATTGATCTTGAATTTTTGCAGCAAAACATGAAGAATCTACCCTTGAATGTCTTAGGAAGCTATCTTGATGACTTGCAATGATGAAACCCTAACTTGCTTGACTTGAGAAAGAAGATAAATGATGAATGAATGATAAGAGATGTGTGTACGAGTTAGGAGATTATGAATTAGGGCTTAGAGACTTGATTTTATAGGAAATTCACCTTATTCACCTGTAAATTGGATCCCTAAGGCCGACATGTAAAAATAATAAACTTAAATCTCAGTTTTTCCTACTCAAAGGTCAAAATTGGCCCAAATGGGACTCATTCACCACCTTGGGCAGATTAGTCCCACTTGGTAGGGACTCATTTGCCACAGGTGGTGAATTAGTCCTAGTGGGGCCCATTTGCCAGCTGGGTTCTTGGGAGATAAGAAAATAAAGTTTATATGATGTTTATGTTGGTTATTTCATCAAATATTTCCTTGAGATGCAAAATATGGGGTAATAGGGGCCTATTAATGATGATGTAAAGGTCAATTAGGGATTGGGACACATAATTCAATGTGAAAGTGTGATTAAATACACTTTACAACACTAAAATGAGGTCCATGCAGCCTAGGAAGGCACAAGAACCAATGTGAATGTGTGGGACACATTACAATACTATAATAACATTAAGTTCATTTTACAAGCCTTCTAGATTGATGTAAAGATGCAATTAAATATGTTTTATAGTGTTAAATTAAACGAAAATAGGTTCATTAAGTCTAGAAAAGCGTGAAAGTTCTTTACAACACCTTTACAAGACATCATTAAATACATTTGAAAAGGTCCAAGACCTAGTGTGGATGTGAAAAACACCTCACAACACCAAATCAAGGCCTCATTAAGTCCAATTTATCATCAATTATTCCCCAAATCAAGCAAGTTGCCTTTTTTCTATGGTACAAATTCTTATACTTTTGATAGTGGAGTAAGGCTAGGAATTTTTTGGGTGAGGTAAACTAGGTTAGATTAGTTTGACTTGATTTACATTATTTTGATTATTTTCATTTGATTAGTGCACACAATTCATTTGTAATAGGTCTAATTTTTTCATTGGATTTAGGGTTTATTGGTTGTATCTCCTAATTTGCTATCATATTCCATTGATTGTCTCATTTGATTTTTCTTATTCATAGGTATTTCTTCAAATACTCTCCTAGAGAGTCAACCATTATACTCCCAAAACCTATCAATAATTCCCAAACCATTCACATAAAATTCATCACATACCTTATGGTTTCCTAGGGTGATATTGTGCTTCTTGATTACTCATTTGCATATAATGGTGGAACCATCAGCTACTACAATATTGAACCCTTCAAATTTTGTACCTTCAATCATCTCTTCATCATCAAACCTTCATTGATAAAGTTGTGAGTGGCCCCATTGTCAATGAGAATAGTTAGCCTTTATCCTATAAGCACTCCATGAACTTTGAAGGGAAGATATTTTGGGGCTCTAGAGAGAGTAGAAAGTGTGCTTTCTCTTGTGGCTACATTTTCTTGAGAAATATGATAAAAAAAATTTCAAATACCTTTGGTTCATCTTCTGAATCATTATATGATACCACTTCTATGTAGTGTAGTTTTCTTTTATCCAAGCATCTATGACTCGGAGTCCACGAATATCTACAAGAGAAACATAGATTCTTCCTCTTGAGTTCATTCTTTGTCTCATCCATCTTTCTCATTTTTGGGGTTAATGCCTTGGGTTGAGGGGCACTCTTAAAGGGATTCTTTTTTGAGACATCTATAGTACACTATTGGAATAGGATTTTGTTTTGGTCACTAAGTCCTTCTAATTCATAACTCTTTTAATGGTTTCTTGTAGGGAATTCAGATCAAACACCCTTACCAAACCCTTTAGTGATTTTGAGAGGCCTTCTACAAAAATAAATAAGCCTCCTTTCTACCATATTTAGAACCATCACTAACAACCTCTGAAAAATTTCCACATAGTGCTCAATTGTATCGTCTTGCACCACAATTGTGCTAGTTGTCAGAAGTAAATTTCTAGATCCTTCATGTCAAAACTCTCCATAAATATTTGACTGAATTCTTCTAGGGTCATGATTGAGCTATTTCCTTGGGTTGTCATACCATGGTACCACCATTCATGAGCCACACCTTATAGGTGTAAAGCAAAAAACTTAATGGATTCTTCTTGAAACATGGGGTTCAAGGAGAGATATGTATTCAACTTCTACAACCAAGACCTTGTTGAACAATTGCACGATCCATCATATGTGGGTGTATTGATCTTCCCTAAGAGATGTTGAATGTCATTGTAAGGCTACTCCTCATGCCTTCTTATCTCTTTTCTATGTATTTGAAACTCACATTACTACATGAAATTCATGCCTCAACATATGGCTAGGTATAGGGAACTATATTTGGCATGATACATTTCTACTTCATCCTCTTGTTCTTCCTCATGGGGCTCTATGTCTTTTCTTTCTAGGAATTTGGCTTTGAATAAATTTTTGTGTGGGTTAAATGAAAACCTGCTATTTTTTAAATACTTCCTTTTGTGTAGATTTGTTGTGTTTGGCTAGATTTTTTATAAATTGCACAAGCATTTGATTGGTTTGTTGTTGATTGATTATGAAATTCTTGAAGTCATCTTCTAAACTAACCATTTTATTCTTACCTATGCCCCCAATTCCACTGATATCTTCTTGTGAGGTTTCCTCTTATTGAAATGAACAAGACAATTGAGAGGGGGGGTGAATCAGTTGTAGCAAATTAAACTTTCAAAACCCTCAACAATAATTAGATCCACAAGCATTCATTAAACCCTTATTCTATTAGATTGATTAAACATGAGATTTGGATAACAAAAACTGAATTCACAACACCATACACATGAGAACACTAGATTTACATGAAAAAACCAATGAGGGAAAAACTACAGTGAGGATTAGCTCACAATATAAGTAATAGAAAAACTGGTACAAAGGGTCTCACTTCCAAAATAGGACACACCGTCCAAAAGGTTCACAGCCAAGGCTCACTTCCACAAAAAGAATTCAAGAAGATAGAAGAAGAATGTTACACAAACAAAACACTTCTCAAGGTGATCCCACAATACTGGTTTACAATTTTTGGCCAAACTGGACATTGACCTGACTTTTTTCTAACCAAATCTTCACTTTCGGGCACCTATAGCAGTTAAACCATGAGGAATTTGAAGATGATGCAAACTAGTGATTTTTGACATTTTTTCTGTAGATTATAATATTTTTTTTTCAAAATTTTTGGAATCAGATTGCACTTCTTTTTCCATCTCCTTCGAAAACTAGTTTTTGTCAATAAACACCATTTTTAAGGAGTGACGCTCACCGTATAACACAACTTTTTTTTCATGAAGGATAAAATTATATTTTTTTCGAATTTAGATTTGTAACTACGATATCTAGTGCTTCCAATTGGTTTCATAGTGTTTTATTGACTAGTTTTTCCTTAATCAAGTTTTTAAGCCAAACCAATTACAATTCAAACACAGGAAAACTATATAACACAAATTTTTGTATTTATCGATTTTATTTTATTTTTTGTTGGATCAAGGACTTCAATATCTAGTGCACTCATATTTTTTAATTTTTTTTTGATAATCTTCTATTTTTCCACATGTGCAGAACAAAGTGCTTGATTTTTGATGAAAAACCTACATTCACAAGAAATTCAAAATAAATATAATAATAAAATTAAAATTATTTATAATTATACTTTTTGGGAAGGTTATAATAAGGACTACATACTTACAAAAAATAAATTTTAAATTAATTTATTTGATCCCCCAAAAGGTAAATCAAAAGTGGTTTTTTATCAGCATTTTGATAGGTGTAAAGGAGACTCTGTTATAGGTATGGTTTAAAACTAGCAGGGTTCTATCCAAGGGGTTTTGATCTAAGGTAGTTTGATCAAACCCTCTTCAATTGGAATGCTTTAAATGGAACTTTTTAAGGCTTAAATCATTATATTTTCTAAAAATATGTGATTTCAGCAAAAAATAGAATTTCCCAGAAATTGTAAACTAGCTTTGTGGGATCACCCCTCAATGCAATAAGGATTCCACCACAAGTGCTTGCACACTCGCAGTCTCACATGAAATATTTTGGATTCCTTCAACTCACCACCTTCAGGAACCCTAACATGAAATTCACACTGCTCTACTCAATTTCACATCGCACACATTACAAGTGCAACAATCTCACATCTATCGTACTTCTTACTCTTTCTCTCACCCTCTTACATCAACACCATACATATTTATATCAAGTTCTACCTCAAAATCTTTCTCCAATGTCGGCCACTAGTCATTATACATTTAGATTCAAAATAAGTCGGCACCTAAAGATTCCCACGGTGGAAAGGAACAAAAGGCAACCTACATAAATCCTTAATTAGGACCCAAATAGATCTCTACACACTTCAACATGCTTCCACAAGCCTCGCATGTAGTGTTAAACACAAGGTCGACCAACACCTATGCAAAACACCATAATCATTAAGTACACACTTCCTTAAATCAAGCCGAAAGTTCTGGCCAACATAATTCACTTAAACTCAATCTAGAATAATCCATGAACTACTTAAGATTCATCAAACACTTCATCCAAGCTCACATCACCAAATACTTTAACTTAGGACAACTAATAACCCTTAATTGCATACTAATAAATGAAACTCACATTGTATTGTACCAAATCAAGTAAAAACTTGAATACATAAAGATAAAAGCATTATAAGAAACTTCCCAAATTTGCACAACCTAAAGCCAAACAGTGGAGAAATGCAGAGAAAATACATTTCTCCCAAACTAAAGAAAACATCACTGAACAGTTGGTTCACACTGGTGAAAATATCTTGCACTGTACAACGATCCAAAAACCCAAATTTTGAATATAGCAACTTCTGACACCCTTGAATAACCTGTAAGATCCACATAGGCATAACATCAACACTAAAAGAACATGAGGCACAATACTGGAGCACACTATGAACATTTGCACAACACAGTTACTTTGTTTATTAAATTTTCTCAAAAGCACTTGGAAACCAAGTACTAGAGACATCATCTCAGCTCATTACTTTATTCCAACTCATCTCCACACTCTGCAACAAAAGAATAGCTCCATGTACTCACAACACTTCCTTAAGGTCTCAACTACACATGCACAACTTATTTTCCTCTTTTCCACAATTTTTTCAATATCTTCAACATCTTCATCCCATAGTTGACATCAATGACAACTCCAGTCAGTAGACTTCCTGTTGACATCAATGACACACCATCATTCTTGTAACACCTCTAACCTTTTTCCTCTCTATTTGGACAAGGCTCTTAGGTCTCTTTAACTCAGTTGCATAGAAAAAAATAACGTACAAGTTGGAAAGACTATTGCTTTAATACCGATTTCATGTCCTTTTTTAGATTTCTAACACAAATAACAATGCTATAATGAGAAACAATATCTAAAAATAGGAATTTGGTTAATCACAAATAATATGAATAAAATTAGTAGATTGGAAATGAATTTGCAACAAAATGGACTTGCACAAATGAAACAAATTCTAGCAACAAATTATATTGATAACATTGGACTATTATCATAGTCAATAGAATAATAGTAGAACAATTACAAATCTGAAACAACAATGTTCACTCTAGATTTATTTATAATTCCTTGATGCTCCAATGCACTCCTTGAATGAGAATTCTCCCCAAGAAACAAATGGTTTCAATCCTTTGATTCTAGCTATAAATGGGGTTTCATCCATTGATCACAACTTCCTATGGGTTTTTGTCCCTAGAAGATTGAAAACAAAGTTCCCAAAAATACATAATGTCCATGATGATTACAATAACAAAGTTCCTTACTTTTATATGCTACCCAACCTAGATTATACTAGTTGGACAAGACCCAAAATGGTGCTAAGGCCAAAATTTGAGTCCACAGATTGGCCCTATGGTCCTTGGATTCTTTGATCGCCCTTGACAAGTTGGCCTCACAACCTTTGTAAACTTCCTTGCCTTACCGCACAACATTGCTTCACGTACTAATCCATATGTTACTGCTATTTCGTAGGTCTATCATCCTTGTTGTCTTGGTATGCATCTGTTCACCCCCTCCCCCCAACCCCCCAATCCCATCCAAGGCATTTTTCAAGCCACATCCTTGAACCCCAATCTTGGCATGTGTTAGGCAACATCCCTAAACCTCAATCTTGGCATGCATCAAGCAACATCCTTAACTTCCAACCTTCGATTTTCAAAGGCGATATGAAAATTTTATTTAGTGTTTTTTTCTCCTTAATTTGAATTATTTGATGAATGTTTTAGAAACTATTTAAAAATGAAATAGTATATAATTATGCATATCCAATATGGTGGTCTTGTGCATTTATTTCCAATTTTCACAAAACTCCTTAGAATATAACATCTATATAATGTTTTTAATATGGTGGAATACTAATAAATATCTTATAGGTTATTTAAATTTCATCAAATCTTTTAGAATTAAGGCTGAAAAATAAGTGCATCATTGGTTATTTATTTTTATGTTTATTCCTCTAAACTCTACCATCCTTTTTTATCTTTCGTACAATCTTTTAGATTAGGATCATATATAAATAATTTTATTTGAGATATGGAGATATTTATCATTTGTAAAGTAGACTTAATATACTAGATGCATGAATTATTGAGTTTTATATTTTACAAACACAAACCATTTGAAAAAACAATTCACATAGACCACTAACTTGCTTCACCACTACAATAACCTAACACATGTAAGACCTTTGAGTTGATTGGCTTCCAATATTAGTTATCTTTTCAAGAGAAATGGACTTATATTTGCTTTGCTTGAGTTGCAAATGTCAACATGACTAGATCAATAATTGGAATTTGACCTCTATATTTTGATGCACTTATGGACGAAATGCATCATACTGAGAAAATTTTAATTATTTCACGTGATGAAGATTGTATTGTAAAGAACATTCTTAGTCTTTTAAAAGTGTTCATGCTCCCTAAAGAGATGTAAATAATAGCATACAAAATATCCTTACAAGTAAGGAAATATTATATGAATCACCTAACCTTGAGTGAGTAAGGAAAATTATGGTGTGACACATATAAATATTTTTGATAGTTAATATTATAAGTCTTTTATCCTACAATTTTAAATTTTAGAATTTAGAATTCTATTTTCACATTATATTCTTGTTATGCATTATGCTATGTTAAAGTATATGTTTGCATTGTCCACTAGAATTAATTGCAATTCCTAAATTGATCCAAATCTAATTCTTTCCAAATTGTGTAGGTGAAAAACTAGTCTCAAACGATAATTATACATCATGTAAATAAGTTAGGGACACCACTCGCTCCACATAAAATAAGTTTAAGGATATAAGTAAATGAAGATATTCCTAATGTAAAACCAATTGAAGTTGTAGTTCAAGTGAAAATGAGTGTTACACCAACAAAAAAATTACTATAATAAGAATTCATTGAGATAATATGGAAGGCACCATTATAGATGTTGAGGACATTGATTTTAAATTAGTAGTGTAATAAAAGTGGGTAATTCCTGATAGAAAATTGCTTAATTGGTTGAGTGGAATAACAACCACTAAAAGGAAAGGTCGTCCAATGACCAGTTTTGAATGAGATGAAGAGGTCATGATTGTTGAATGATGCAAAGGATATGGTTGAAGGTAGAATTTACAATTTTTGAAATAAGGATAAATTCATTCAAGGATAGACTCCTTAGTAAATCTTACTAGAAATGGATTAAAAAAAATCTATATCTTAATCTTACTTTGATGATACCTAAAGGAATTTCTATAGAGAATTAAATTTGAGGCCTGTATTTGTGGTTGTCTTCTAGGACTCATTATTAAGATAGATTATGATGCTAATTTACTTAAATGATCCTTGCAAGGTTCATAATTATTACTATATTCGTATTCAAGCTTGTTGAAATGGAGACATGTGTAAGTTCTTGCAAAAAGAGGTAGTATAAGTGTTTCATACATTATAATAAAGATTGTATAATGGCTCACAATTTTATGTTGTGTTAAGGATATTGGTCAAGGAATATGAGGTTTTTTTTCAAGGAAAATAAACAACTTAAAAACTACATTGTAGGTTCTAAATTTGGTGCATTCATGGTTTCTCAAGCTCATGCTTGGATGATGAAATAATTATTTCTAAATTGGTTGCATCACTTTACCAAATTAGTTCCCAGTGTTTGACCAACTAATGATCACCTGCTAATTTCTTATGTCCATGAAAGTCATGTTAATTTGACAACAATTCAAGAGGTGGCATGATTAGATATTAGCTTGCTAGTATTGCTATACCACACATCACACAAACTACAACCACTTGATGTAAGTGCACGTTTTCATCATTCAAATAATATTTTAATAGTGAAAGAGTAGCATGTAAAATTGAATTTCTTAATTTAAACACTAAAAGGGTAGAATTGACACATCATGAACAACAATTAATTCTTGATAACATACATCAAAATTTAAGAGGATTGGAATATATCTCCTATATTCATATGCACTTATAGAGGACATACATCCTAGTGAGATATTTTAATTTATTGCACCTCATGAATCTCACACCACAAAGAACATTCTTAGTCTTTTATGTGTGAATGTGCCCTAAAGAGAGGTGAATAATAGCCAACAAAATATCCCTCCAAGTAAGGAAAAAAGACACAAATCACTTAACCTTGAATGCGTAAGAAAAAATATTGTGCATCACATATTAATATTGTTGATAATCAATATTACAACTTTTTCAACCTAAAATCTAAATTTTAGAATTTATAACTCTATTTTCACATTATATTCTATTACACATTAGGGTACATTAAAATATATGTTTGCATTGTCCAATTCCTAAATTAATTCAAATTTAGTTCTTTCCAAATTTTAAGGTGAAGAACTAATCCCAAACGATCTAAGACTTCCTCCTTGCATACACTCCCCAGTGTTGATGACCAATCTCTGCTCCATAATTTTTAATGCTAACTCCCTCTAACTTGAACCATATTGAGGTAGAAAGACTTGTGTGAAGGTGTCCTACAAATAGGCTAGGAGATCAAGAACTAGGCTTCACCATGTGGAATTAGACAACAACATTGTAGATCCCCTTAGCAAGTATTCTTATCTCAAATTTTGTGAACACCACCTCTACATGCTTCTCATTATTGTATCCCACTTATATGATGCCAATCTTCTTTGGTGTTAGAAACTATAATCTTCTCCTTTTTGTTGATCGTTTAGTTGGCCAATGAATCTACAACAACATCAGCCTCTCTATAAAAAATGTCTAATGGCATACTCTTGCAAATTATCTAGAATGGTGCAAATTTGATCCAGTTTTAGATTTCAGTTTAATAGCCTTTTGTTTCTTAGTACATTCACACAAATGATACAATCTCCCTCGATATTAATGAACTGTATTCCCTTGTGAACACAAAGTTTAAGTCCTTCACACGGTGTTAAATTTAGCTTGATTGTTTGTGCATTTAGACAATTTCTTTGAGATTTTTCAAACAAGTTTCTGATCATGATTATAACAAATTTTGAATTGTCCCTTGAGATACTATCAAATTTTAGTTTTAATTTCAAAGTCGAAATGTCAAATATTATAGATGTTTTTTCCATTCTTTATCAATACCTAAGCAAAAACTAATAGATAGCTTTAGCACAGGTCATTTGATCATCATAAAATTGTTCCAATTGAGAAAATAATC
Source organism: Sequoia sempervirens (assembly GCA_007258455.2). NCBI lineage: Eukaryota > Viridiplantae > Streptophyta > Pinopsida > Cupressales > Cupressaceae > Sequoia > Sequoia sempervirens. The sequence goes on along the minus strand of VDFB02256132.1, from coordinate 113,730,752 downwards.
TGAACAAAGACTTTTAACTTTAACTTTAACATAAATAAATGCACATTCCAATCTCAATTTTTTTTAAAATTTTTTCATCTATTGAAAGGCTTTATTCATTGAATCCTTCCAGATGTGCCACACCACCGTGGCTATCCATTGAAAAGCTCGAGCAAGTCACAAGGGAGAGCGTAAAACCATCCTGACATACTACACAAAGGGCAACGTGAGGGCCCTACAATTGCAATCATTTTCAACCTGTCACATGTTAAAATCTTCTAGACGGAAGCCATGACTTTTGGGAGAGAATTCGCCCCCAACAAAAACTTATAGCCCAAGAAATGTTGTTCATTGTGGGGCCAAGAATATGAGAGCCCATTTTAATTGAATAGATCCCTAGTTTTGCTCCACACCAAATAATACACTCATCAGATGGGGTGATTGACTTTTTGTTTCTTCACTGATTTTAGCTTTCAACTTAAGAGGGATTGGCAACAGAGAGAAATCCTTCCAAGTCCAGTTGGGACCATTGGGAGAGTTCACCACCACCATATAGTCAATCACGCTATCACCCCAAATGCCCTCCATAATCTCTTTACACTCCATGAAATCTGACTAGTTTGTGAGAAACAGAGGATGCTTGTTCAAAAGTCCAATTAATAGTTTGCAGTTGCACAATGACCATTGTTGATGCTCAGTGATAATCAAGCAAATTTGTGTTGTCCTACAGATTAAATCTATTAAACATGTAATTCTTGATGAAAAACACAATCATAAGATTAACGCATTCATTAATTAATACCAATAACCTCATTATACACAATTTCTACATACAAATATTTATAAAAATATCATTATTTTTTAAAAAATTCAAATACAAAAAATTTAATATGACGAAAAATAAAAAATTAATATATTCAACTCATAACACATTATAATATATTGACTTTTTATACCCTTGCACTAGACCCCTCCCCTACCTAATTTCAAAACCTAAACCATTTGACCCTTGTAAAATGTAAGGATACCTGAAACATTGACCCTCTAGACTGGCCAAGAGAGGAAATCCAACTGTGTGGCTAGAATTCCTCCAAAGCCTTGAACTAGTAAACAATAATAACATGGCTTAGAAGAAGAAATTCCCAGAGGATTTATAAGAATGGTTGACTGTCCTACAGTGGTTTGTCACTCTGTGGAACATGGTGCTTAAAATTGTAAGAGGCCAAAACAATGGACAAATTGGTAACGCCTCAATGTCTTCAATTAACTGTTTTAATAAACTTTATGGGTATTTTGGCCCATGGTCATTGAATATGGTACAACCCATCCTATTACAGGGATTTGTTCCCCCATTAATATTCACCATCACAGCAGCTTTTTGAGAAGGGTTGTATGGCTCATAATGTTGAGGGATTTAATATTCTCCCTCCTTTTTAATCCATGGTCGGGCCTTTCAATGGCATTTACTGAGGAGACAGAGGCATTTTGAGGGGCGCATATGCAGTTGGAAGTGTGTATCAGAGAAATTAATGTTTCAGCGATGTCATGGACAGTCACCCTCGGTATACAGATGTTCCAAATCTGTATAGGATCAACGGCGGAGAAGGGTTCAACAGACGATGATGAGTAGTGAGTATTACATTTGTTCAGTGACTGCTGCAACTGCCACTCCCTCTGCTGGGTAAACTAAGAGTTTAGCAACAGATGGAGTGATAGTCGTACATTTGATTGTAATTTAAAATCATGTTATATTTTGAATTATATATATTAATATTATAAAATGTGTATTCAGAATGTTGAATAAATAATGTAGAAATAAGGTGATAAGATTTTGTTTGGATAAATAATATGGAGATAAGGTGGTAAGATTTGTTTGGTAATATTTCAGTTATTGATAGCAGATTTCCTTAATTCATAGAGATTATTTGCAAAGTTTCTGGATTTGATTGTGTGAGTTTATTTTGTATCAACATTCATGTTCCATCATCAGGATGAAGTTGAGAGCAAAAGGAAAAAGTAGATTTAGCATGTATAACTATTCAAACATTTTTGTATGTGTTTAGCATGTATAACTATTGTAATTACTATGTTCCAAAAGTTTGGTAGGTTGCTTTATTGGAGGAAAGGGGGTAAATGAAGAAGGGGTAGGGAAAATGGGTTGGATTGAGGGATAGAGTTTCATAGAATAGATTAACCTTTTTAATTACTTGCCAAATTAATAAATAGACAAGGGACAAACCTAGTGTAGCGAAACATCTTAGTAGTTAGAGGAAGATAAAGCAAGAGTGATTCTCATCGTAGTGGTTATTGAAATGGGATTGGCCTAAATTGTGAAGAGTTTGAAAAAAGACTTGACAATGGAATTAAAAAGATTTTGCATGTAAACCTTTACAAGGTGGGTCTCATGCATAAAATTGGTGTATGATCTAAAATTTATCTTTACCTTTACTTCTTGCTTAGGCATCTTGATTTTATGTTCAAATGGTAGTAGTCATATAGAAGTGGTGGTGATTTTAGTTATTCACATAATCAAAGAATGTTCTGACACTTTTGTAAGTGTTAAAACAGCAATCAATATGATATAACAAACATTTTCAAAGAGAGCACTAATCTAGTCCTAAGTTGTCAAATTGGAATTGAGAATAAATATGAGTGTGTGACTAGTATAACAAAAAAAAATTGGGGGTGTTGGATATGTTTTGGTATTTACTTAAAAAAATATGGAAAGCTATAAGTATATATTTGTAGCTTTAAAATAGGAATTATGTTCAAAATACCACATATCATGCTAAATAATATGTATATATATATATGATATTTTAATTTATTTGATGTAGTATTAATCATTTTGTGTGTTGTTAGATATAATTGAAAATTTTCTAAAGTGACTAAGAATTTAAATTGTCATGAATAACCAAATTTTTATATTTTTAATATATATTATATTACAATTGCACATGTAAATTAAATATATTACTAAATTACATGTATTTTATATACTAAATATAATATATTTATTACTAAATATATTTTTAATATTTTATTATATTATAAGATTATATATTTATATTAATTATATTATATATTTTACATGTGAGAAAGAGAATGACAGAGATTTTATATTTCAATATGTCTAAGTTAGAGAAACCTTTGTTAATTATTTTATTCATGAGAGAGAGGGGTAGGGCATATAAGGGGAGAGAGTGGTAAAGAGAGGAAATACACGCACATATCAATTGTCTAAGAGGACATAAATTACATTTCAAGAAATTCTCAAAACAATGGAAGTAATTCAAAAAATACACTAGAGAAGTAAAGCATGATCAACCATATATTGCAGTGTGGTCTTCACCTAAAGGGAGTGGGCTAACTTATAACATCAACCATATATTGTGGCATGGTGTTTAGCATGTATAGCTATTGTAATTATCATGTTCCAAAAGTTTGGTAAGTTGTTTTATTGGAGGAAAGGGGGTAATTGAAGAGGGGATAGGAAAAATGGGTTGGATTGAGGGATGGAATTCCATAGAATAGGTTAACATTTTTAACTACTTGTCAAATTCATAAATAGACAAGGGACAAAAGTAGTGAACTAAAAAATATCTTAGTAGCTAGAGGAAGAGAAAGCAAATGTGATTCCCATTGTAGTGGTTATTGAAATGAAATTGGCCTAAATTGTGAAGAGTTCAAAAAAAGACTTGAGACAATGGAATTAAAAAGATTTGCATGTGGACCCTTTACTAGGTGGGTCTCATGTATTAAATTGGAATTTCATCTATTGAATGATCTAAAAATTATCTTTACATTTACTTATTACTTAGGCATCTTGATTTTATGTTCAAATAATAGTAGCTGTATAGAAGTGGTGATGATTTTAGTCATTCACATAGTCAAAGAATCTTTTGACACTATTGTAAGTGTTAAAACAACAATCAATATGATATAACAAACATTTTCAAAGAGAGCACTAATTTAGACCTAAGTTGTCAAATTGGAATTGAGAACAAGTATGGGTGTGTGGGTATAATATAGTAGTATAACAACACAAATTGTGGGGTTGGGTATGTTCTAGTATTTTCATACAAAAAATATTGAAAATTATAAATATATACATATTTGTAGCTTTAAAATAGGAATTATGTTTAGAAAATCACATATCATGCTAAATAATATATATACAATATTTTAATTTGTTTGATGTAGTATTAGTCATTTTGTATGTTACATATAATTGAGATTACTCTAAAGTGGGTAAGAATTTAAACAATAATGAATAACTGAATTTATATATTTTTAGTATATATTATATTATGTAATTATACATGTAAATTAAATATATTACTAAATTACATTTACTTTATATACAAAATATAATATATTTATTATTAAATATATTTTTTAATATTCTATTATATTATAAAATTGTACATTTATATTAAATATATTATATATTTCACATGAGAGAGAGACAATGACATAGATTTCATATTTACATATGTTTGAGTGAGAGACCTTGTTATCTATTTTATTCATGAGAGAGAGGGGTAGGACATATAAAGGGAGAGATAAGTGGTAAAGAGAGAGTATATATGTGTGTGTGTGTGTATGTGTATATATATATATATACATATGTATATGTATATATATATATATGTATATATATGTACATATATACATATCTACACACACACACACATATATGTATATATACATATATGTACATATAGATATGTGTATATATATGTGTGTGTGTGTGTGTGTGCGCGCGCGCATATATACTAAATTACATTTACTTTATATACAAAATATAATATATTTATTATTAAATACATTTTTTAATATTCTATTATATTATAAAATTGTACATTTATATTAAATATATTATATATTTCACATGAGAGAGAGAGAGAGACAATGACATAGATTTCATATTTACATATGTTTGAGTGAGAGACCTTTGTTATCTATTTTATTCATGAGAGAGGGGTAGGACATATAAAGGGAGAGATAAGTGGTAAAGAGAGAGTATATATATGTGTGTGTGTGTGTGTATAGATATATATATGTTTGTGTACATATATATGTATGTAGTGCCCCTTCGTTCTCACTTGGGGTGTGTAGGTAGTCTTGCTAAGGAATCTAAATAGGAAGATGGAACAAGAGCTTCTGATGGTACTTTTGTGGGTATGATGCACATTGTTTTATTTTTGAAAGAGGAAAAAACGGGTTTTACAAGGACCCAAAACCACGAAGTTTACAAAATAAAGAAAAAGTCAGTAAAGACAACACAGACGGAAAGGTTGTAAAAAAACAACAGTAAATGACCACATCCATAAAAAATGCAAGCAAAGGCCACAGAACCAAAAAACCAGCCAAAAAGCCAGCAACAACTAAATTTGTATCTTTAAAAGATCTGCAGTCTCAACTTCCAGTCTCAACATTTAAAAGATTTGCAATCTTAAAGAGGGGGCTCTTTAAGATCTGAACCATTTGTGTAGTGGGAGGCTCTTTCCTTTTGAGGTTGGCCTGGGTCCTTTTAGAAATGCCTTGGTTCTTGTTCTTGCTTTCCTTTTTTGCTTCCAAGTCAACAACTAGCGAACCCTGTTGCATTTTTTCCAGTTTTTCGGACATAGCATTGATAATAATGGCATTGTGCCTAGCCATTTTATGGTTTTGTTCCACAACTGTTTTCAAGTTATTTTTAATTTTAACCATTTCCTTTTCCAGAGACTTGTACTTTTCCTCAATGTCACTTCCTTTCTTACAAATACTGTTCTTATTTCGTTTCCCTTCTCATTGCTGAGAGTGGCCAGCTTCAACTCTAGCTCCTCCGATTTGCTATACAAATCCCTGTTTCTTTGATTAAGCTCATTAATTTCTTGATAGGCCCATTTCAAGACCCTGAAAATGTCACTGATGTCATTTCTAGCAGAGGCCAAAATGTCACCAGACTAAACCCGATCTAATATGAGGTTAGCATCACCTGGGTTGGGGGAGCTAGTAAATCTAGTACCTTCAAATTTGAAAGAGGTAGGAGGGGAGGGCACATAATTTATACTAGCTTCAGGGTTCTCAGATTTGTCTTCCAAGGAGTCTGCGGAGTAGGAAACCAACTTGTTGGCAAGGGATCCCTTAAGAACAGGATTCTTTAAGGGGGTAGAGCAGTCAGGGAGGGTCTCAAGGTTATCTTTAGCAAGCTGGGTTTTTTTAGATTGGGTTTTCTTACCAGACATCTTAGAGGATGGGTGGGTTTCAACAATTCTCTCCTGGTTTGGTTGAATCTCCGAACCCCCACTATTAGTATCATAGTCCTCAGACTCCACAGAGGCAACAGGGTTAGATAAAGCCATCATGCTTTGATAGTGTTCATATATTAACCTAATAAGACCAGGATGAAGAATAGGGTATCTCCTGGGATTTTTCTTATGGTCCTCAAGGCTATTACTCAACAAACATAATAGGTAGTGAGGCATAGAAATTTGTACCTTATGGCGGAAGTGGTTAAGAATGGAAAAATGGTGCCCATACACTCTGGTAAATCTCTCGTCCAGTGTGATATACTCCATTATAAGATGAAATATCTTTCTCCACAACACCTTGATAGCGTCAATTTTGAAATAGCTATTAGAGATTTTAACTAGTTTCAATTTATCCTTGTCCTTCTTAGGAAATCTAATGACCGCCTCATCAAAAAACCTTCTGTTGCGATAAAACTTCACACCCTCAATGGACATTCCAGTAATCTCCCCTATAATTTGCTCATCCAGCTTCACCTTCCTTCCAAAGAGAATAATTTCACCATTGTTCCAGTTCTTCTTGAAGTAGTCTATGGCCACAGAATTGGGCCCATGAAGTTTTTCCAGATATGGAACCAGGCCACCTCTTACAATCTACTCCCAAACCTTGTCATTCCTAGTGTGCACCTCATAGCTTTTAGGCTAAACTCTTTTCCTATCCCCCCATTTTCGTTTGCTCCTTACTGCCGACTCTACTAGCACCGAGAACTTGTTGCAGAATTATGCAGCTATTCCAATGCACCCACAAAGTGTGTCGCTTTTCCTTCCCTTCTAAGTAACATGACGCGGCCCTATAAAATCTCTTGATTTCGATGCACTTGGCCCCTTTCTCTTTAATCATTAAATATAGTTGCATCTTTCCCATGCGTAACATCATAATCTAGTAAGGCCTTGACTTCAGTTCTCAAGTCCCTACAATTATGCCACATGTTCAATCCTTGCTTCCTAACCCCTTCATTCACAAAGTAATCTGCCATGCTGTTAGCTTCCCTGTAGATGTGTGAAACTTTAACTTTTTCAAATTTGTCTAGAATAGACTTTGCTTCATCTATCCAATTCTTTATCGTCCAAGAGGGTGGGGTCCTTCCTAAAAGACAATCAATAATATTTTTAGAATCTCCTTCAAGCCATAAGTTTTTTATATTCAAATTATGAGCTAACTTTAAAACTTGAAAAACTCCTATAGCCTCTGCCACATGGTTGGTTTGGTGACCTAGGGATATGGCCACAATCACCATAAAGTTACCATTTGGATCCCTTAGCATGCCTCCACTTCCTGCTATACCCAAGTTTCCCTTCGCTGCTCCATCAAAGTTGGCTTTATGTCAGCCGTTTGGGGGAAAGGTCTAGCAAACACCCTCCCTAATTTTCTTAGCTAGCTTGGAAGTAGATGAAATATCCACTTTAATGTTCCAATCTTTTGTTATCCTTAAATCATAGGGAGTGCACACCACAACTTCCAAGTTAAGATCTTTTTAAGGAGTCACATTAAAATTTTCCTTTATAAGCCTAAAAGTTTTCTCAAAGACATTATTCTCCGACGTCTCCTTGTCCCTGAAAATTCTATTGTTATGTTCTTTCCACACTCCCCAAGAAAAAAAAGGGAATAAGAAAGCCCATAACCTTCGAATGTAGAGATTTTGAGTAGGGGCTTTCCATTGTAAAAAGAACTCTTCAATGGTCTAGGGGAACACCCAAAAGATATTCCAAATTGCTAATAATTTTCCCCAGATTAAGGAAACAAATGGACAGTGGAGAAATAAGTGGTTGGCTGACTCTGCCTAACTCTTGCGGAGGTAGCATCTGTTGGGGATTTGAAATCCCTGTTTACAAAGATTTTCCACCGTGAGAACCTTATTCTGAAGCATTATCCAAAAGAAGATATTGAATTTTGGAGTCAAGTGTTTAATCCAGGCTTTAGACCAGAAGGGAGGGGGGGCTTGAGAGAAGGATAGCAAAGAGACAGCCGAAGAGATAGAGTAGTTACCCGAAGGGTTATCCATCTAGACAAGAGTGTCATCTTGTTGATTATGTCCCAAGCTGACAGCCTCTAAGGAGGATTGAAGTTGAGCCAACTCCTGACTGATCATGCATAAGTTCACCTAGTCTCCTTCATACCAGTAGTCTTTGACAAATTCCCCAAAAACAGCTTTACATTGCTTTGCCCATCTTTTGAATCTTTTAATTTTAATAAGGGATTCCTTAAAGAGCCATTTATCCTCCCAAAATCTAGCTTGATTACCACTTCTAATGTGCCATCCTATCCTTGATTCCAGAATTTTTCTACCAGCAATCATGTTATTCCAGCAAGTTGAACCACGTGGGAGGACAGGAGAATCCAGCAGAGCTTTGAGGGACATACAGTCAGCCATATATTTACTTCTTAAAATATCTTTCCACTCTTCCAGATGAGAAAAATCTCCATATTTGTTTGGATAGAAGAGTCTTATTAATAGTTCTTATTTTTCTAAGACCTAAACCCCCCAAGGTTTTCGGCTTGCAAACCAAATCCCACCCTATAAGAGGCATTCTCTTTCTTTCCTCCACTCCAGACCAAAGGAATCTTTTTTGGATCTTTTCAATGGCCTCTGTGTATTTAGTAGGGATTTTGAAGAGGCTTAAAACATAAATTGGGAGGTTCTGAAGAGAAGCTTTAAGAAGTTGAATTTTTCTGGCTTGGCTCAAAAGAGCTCCTTTCCAACCTGCCAACTTCTTTCTGAACTTGTCAACCAAAGAGCACCAAAAGGAATCCAGAGGTTTAAGGCATAACGAAAGTCCAAGATAAGAAGAAGGTAAGGATTCCACCCTGCAATCAAGGATTCTAGCAATCTTGACCTGTCTATGCACATTGTTTTGTTATTATTATGATGCAGAGATTTATTATGTAGTTAAGTGATGTAGTAGTATATTGTGAGGATAGGTGGAAAGGGTGGCATCGTACCATTGAACGTATGGTGACATACAAGAATGAGATACAATTGATAGAGTTCCTTTCCTAGTGCCTCGACTATTATAAATGTGTATTCTAATTTGTATGTTTGAGTGAACAAGTATAGGACATCGGCTCTGCCTGGATTCACAGGTTTGAGTGTGTCAATTTTCCCAATGGTAATATTGATTGGGAGATAGTAATGAGGTTTTTCCTAGTCTAGCCACAAACCTAGTCACAGTGTGTCGTCAGTCTATGTTTGGTTGTCATATCTTCGTTTGCCTTGTCAATTGTTATTTATTTAAGCAAGGTTTATTTTATGAAATTAATGTTAGATTAATGTTCTTAATGATTCAGTGCTTATTTAATTAATTTTAAATAATTTTGTTAAAAACTTTTTATTTTAATTTAATTAATTAAATTAATTTATTTGGTAAAATAATTTATTATTTGTGATTAAATTTATTTTATTAAGTAAATAAATTAATTGATTAAATTTTCTTGATTTAGTGAATAGTTTAAATATAAATATTAGATGCTATTATGTGAATTGGAATTTTAAATTTTCATAAAGTAAATGATATTAATTTTTGAATTTTTTAAATTAAAAAAATAGCATAAATTCTTTATAATTATCAAAAGAAAATATTTGAAAGTTAGTTAAAAGATATTTTGGAATAGCCATGTGGGTGAGTAAAAAATTTAATGCAAAACTCTTGTTGAAAAATTATTCCCAGAGAGAATATTTGACATAACTGTGAGAAGTAAGAAGTTACTTCAATGTAATGGAAAGAGGAAATGGGCTGGGAAATTATTTTTTTGGTTGAAAATCTAGAAGAGGTTCTCGGGAATATTTTTGGGCTCTGTATTTGCATCTTTCTGGAAGTGGTGATTTTTTTTTAAAAGGCTTTGGGAATTGAATTTTGAAGGCGAGACTTTTCTCCAACCTTCATATCTTCAAGCTTCAGGAAAACAAGTTCCTCTATTATTTATTTATTTATTTAGTTATTTTGTTGATTTGAAAATTTTTCCTGTACAAATTCAATTTTGTAGAAGCTTTGTTAAATTTGTAAAATTAAAAGATTGTCTGTACAAGTGGATTTGATTAAAACTTCTGTAGAAAAATTTGATGAAAGTTTCTCTATAGAAAATTTGTTGATAGCCTCTGTGTGTAAAAATTTGTCGTGAAGATTTTGTACTTCTGTAGAAAACTTTATATATAGTGAAATCAGAAAGCCTCATAGAAAATTATTGTTAAACAATAGAAAATACAAAAGAAAACAACAAAATACAAAAGAAAAACAATAGAGGAAATAGAAAACCTTTGTTAGTATATTTGAGAAAATTGAAATCCTCTGGTGGATTTGAGAAAATTAAAACCTTTGTAAATTGGTGAATCTTTCCTGTAGAAAAAGTTTTATGAATAACTTCTTGTAGGAAAAATTGTAAAAAAACAGCAGAGAGAGTTACTAAATTAATCATGACTAGAAATTTACAAACTAGGTATGGCTGATTTTTTTATATGTTTTAAAAGACTTGGTGGCACACCTTCAGTAAAAATTTCAGAAAAATCTAGATCCAAAATTGAAAGTTATTAAAGTCGCAACAGACTGGTTTTATGTTTAATATTGTTTGAAAAATGTAAATTAATATATATATATATATTTAAAAAAAATGTATATTGAAAAACTTGCATATAATTTAAGAATATTCAAATAATATATTTAAATATAAATATATTTAAATTTATTTTTAAATAGGTGCATGCACATGCACAATTTAGATATATTAATATGAAATATTTTATCAAAAAGAATTGATGTTTATTATTATGTGTGATTGAGTAAATTGAAGTTAAACAATTAATTTTAGTTTCCTTATTTTTATTGTAAATGGAATTATAATTAAATTGATTAATTTCATCTAGTACGTTATTGCTTTAATTAGATTTAAGAAATCCTAATGCTAGATTAATATATTACCTGAATTATTTTTAAGTTGTGTTTCCTCCTACTCATGTTGTTTGGGCAAAATTGGGTTAATTGGGTTTGTAAGTCTTCCAAATGTATTTCCTTTGTGAGGGGGTTTTTATTTGTGATGGCTCAACATTTGAATTAACTTGGGTAGTGCATGGGGTTTTTATTTAGTTTGGACACCTGGCTCTATGAACGGGTTGTGTCGTCTATTATATAAAGTTGGTATTTGATGTTGGTATATCTGCACCTTGTCTACCCATAGTTAGTGGAATTAGTTTCCTTATGTTGTTAATAGGGGAATGACTCTTTATGAGGGCCAACACACAAAGTGGTTCCTGGGTAACTCATGTGGAGTTAGTCTAATCAGTGAAAACTAAATCAATACATTAGGTAGTCTAAAACATTTAACTAGTTAAATTATGCCCCACTCATGGACTCAAGGGCTAGTTTAGATTTGGGGATGAGTTAAGAAGGTCTGGAATGATAAGATCGTTATCTTGTCTCTATGAAAGATAATCGATTCTACATTAGATTGCATGTGGGGCCGAGTTTCGTAAGAGGTCACCAGGGTAACCCAAGATGGGGGCCGAAACCTAGAAAGATTCACCTGAGTAACCCATGCAACTTGGTGATGACACTCCACCTATAATAACAGTATCCTTTGTCAATTTAAAATACTTGATCCTTCAGTTTTGGAAACAATGTGATCATTATGTTGAGTATTATACTTGTTTAGTTTTATTTGAGTTGTTTGTGTCTAGAGTTTGTAGGTTATGTCTAGGGAACCTTTTTACTATCTGCTAGCACGGGGGGTGGGCCTACAGGTACCACTTGGTTGGGTGGAATGTGCACCTTACACCGTTGGGTCCCTAGTTCTTGTACATGACGATGGGTACTTCTTGAGTGGATTTGTACTTTCTCTTATATCATTTATATCAGCGAAAAACTTTATTTATGTATCACTTCTTAATTGTAATCAATGAGAATTCTTGTAACTTATAATTGTAATACTTTTGTATGATCTACCTCATTTGGAAATGAGTATTGTAACTGTTAAATTAAATGCAATGTAAGAATGAATCATTATTGTATTTTATACCTTATGTGATGTAAATTAATGTTATTGAATGTATGTTCTTAAATTTATGAAAGTTAATTACATGCTATGTTTAGTTACTTTTGTTATTTATGGGATTTGCATGTAGTGCATTGTCGTGTGTCTTAGGGAATGTATACATTTATGATGTTCACATTACATGTGATAATACACTTTAAAAAATAAATTATTACAATTCTATAGGGATTGCAACCTTCCTTGAGGTTATGTGGGGGGCATTACAATATCTATATATGAGGACAACAATTACATTTCAAGAAATTTTCAAAACAATGGAAGCAATTGAAAAAATACACTAGAAGTAAAGCATGAGCAACCATATATTGTAGTCTTGTTACACCTTGTTGTGCATTTACCTATTTACTGTTACTACGTTAGGGTAAATTATTGCATTTATGAGTGTATTTGAAATTCTCATTGGAAAAGTAGGAATGAATGTTTATTTCATTTGATGTTATAAGATGGAATAAATATCTGGAATGAATGGTTATTGAATTTGATATTCTAATTATAAATTGTATAAATTCTTGGGTTTGTGCAAGATCATAGGGGTCCAAAAAGCTGCGATGTGAAAAAAAGATGTTTTTAACACGCCTAAAAATGCGAAATTTATGCTTTGACTTTTTACAGGCTCAGGTACAATATTTTTTTTGGTTTGGTAATACCAAATTGAAACAGATATCCGTTAGAAACAGATATCCATTTAGTTTAAGTCAGAATTTTTAATTCCATCGAGTCTGGGCCCAACCAATTTTTTTATTTTATATATTATAATAATTTTTAATATATTTTTCATATACAACATATGAAAATTAAATTAAAAAACATTATATAAATGTTTTTTTTAAAAAAATTATTATAATGTTTGTTAATTTAATATTATATAATAATATATTTAATATATTATAATATTATATTTTATTATAATATTTATATAATATTAAATATTAAATATAATATTAAATTTATTATATTTTATGATTATATAATATTATAATATTATATTATAATATACTAGAATATTATATTATTAAATAATAATATATTATTTTATAATAATATAATATTATATAATATATTTTTTTTAAAAGGGTGAAAAAACTTTATTCAAGAAAGAGTCAAGAAGTACAATAAGAGGTCGAACTGGCCATAGTCAACAGAAAACAACCAAATCAAAACCAACCAACCAGAGCACAAAGCCCCAAAGCAAAACCAACCATCCATAACACACAACTACACCTTCTGATCCTCATTGAATAGTCTAAACAAAGAGTTACTTTTATCCAGATCCAATTGTCTCCAATCATCCACATTCCAACCCCTCCGACCTTCAGAAGCCCATTTAGCCAAGCACTCAACAACCTCATTCCATTCCCAGGGAATATGAAGAAAAGAGATGTGCTCAAAATTTGAAGCAAGATGAAGGATTTTCTTCACAATTAGAACCAACCTCCACGTCGAGCCCTAGAAATCTCTTATTAAGAAGAGAGACCAGAATCATAGAATTAGTCTCACAAATCACATTCTGCCACCCAACCTCAATAGCTCACTCAGGAGCCTGCAACATAGCACAAGCTTCCATCTAGTTATTAGACTACACACCCATGTGAATGGAGAAGAGGAACTGCACATTTCCCCTACAATCATGACCTACGCCTCCTATGCCAACAACTCTAGGATTGCCTCGAGTAGAGCCATCAGTGTTAATTTTGAAGAACCCATCAAGAGGGGGGCACCACTGCCCTGCTCTACTCACTTTCTTAGAAGGATTTGAACTGCTCCTCCTAATCCCCTGGTAACCAAGAGGGGGAGGGAGCTCAATACTGGAAGCAAACTGTGTATTTGAAGATGACATAGGCTCATCCAAATCAAATTTAGTTGATATTGTTTCCTTCAAAATACTTTTCACCTTGTGCCAAACCTACACAATCATCTAACGACAATCATAGAAAATACGTTGATTCCTTTCTAGCCAAATCTACCAGATAATAATAGACGGTCCCAACTCCCAAGCAACCACTAAACAAGAAGCTGAAACAAGAGGATGCCCCAACTTCTCCCAGAAATCCTACAAGGATAAAGAAAACCTAAAAGGATTTTTCCAAATCTTCCACCACAGTCTCTAGATTTCCAGTGCATAAGAGCACTTGAAGAAAAGATGAGAAGTACTCTCTTCACTGCATCCACATAAAAAATACAGAGAGGGCCTGCAGAAGCCATGTTTCTTGATATTCTCCCAAGCAATGAATTTATTATGGCTTAGAAGCCATAAGAACATATTGCATTTGGGCCACCTAACCTTATTCCATATGTGTTTCCACCAAGGATAAATTCCCACCTCAACATGTTGAGATACCAATGTAGCATATCCTTGTGCAATAGAGTAGATACCCTTAGGTTCATGGCCTCAAGCCAATCTCTTTCCTCTGAAGAACAACAAGATCTCTCAGCCAAAATACTTCTCTCTACCTGGGAGCCCCCCTCCGGCCAACTAGCAGGATCATGCCAGTGATAAATTCTAGAACCTCTCAATATTGAAGGCGATTTGAAACTACTCAACTTGGACCATCCAATAGCCACAAAAGCCTCACTTAAAACACGAAGATGAGGAAAAGAAGTAAGAATTGGAGGGTTCCCGTCCCAAGAATCAATCCAAAAAGAGTCTGCTCCCCCCTCTAAATAATTCAGAAAAAGCCCTTCTTAATAAGAGTAGAACCATGCTTAATAGTATCCCAAATCATAGAAGCTCTATCAGATAGAACAGTACGCGAGATATCCTCATTGTCCACACCTCCTAAATATTTGTAGTTAAGAATCTTCACCCAAGATTGATCAGGAAACTTACACCACCTCCAATAAATTTTTGCAACCAAAGAAAGACTATTTTGCTCCGCCTTCCTAAGCCCAAGCCCACCATTCTCCTTTGGTTTACAAACCCAATCCCAACTCACCAAACTCCATTTCTGAATGTCAAGATTGCCTGCCCAAAGAAATTTCCTGGTAAGGGAATCAAACTCCTTGAGAACACTCTTAGGAGCAGACAAAACCATGAACTTGTACAAAGGAAGAGCCTAGAGGAAAGATGACACCAGAATCACCCTGCCATCTAAAGATAACCATCTAAAGGTCTAGTGATTGACCTTGGAGAAAAAATTATCTAGAATCTTCTGCCAGTCATTCCTTTTCAATGCCAGCACCAAGAGGGATCCCCAGATACTCCAAGGGTAGAGAACCAATCTGAAAGTGGAGAATGTTGGCAATTCTACATTGAATCAAAATGGGAGTATTGAAGAAAATAATTTGTGACTTGCTCTCATTAATTTGTTGACCAGAGACAGCCAGATACACATCCAAAACCTTCCTTACGTTGATTTCTTCCTCAATCCTGGCTACACCCATTAGAGCAATATCATCAACAAACTGAAGATGAGCCTGCGCTTCCAATCCTTGATCCCAACTCCAGCCACGGATGGAGCCTCTATCTCTAAATTGTTTCAGGAACCTCCAGCCATCAAAATAAACAAATAAGGGGAAAGTGGGTCCCCTTGCTTAATCCCTCGCCCAATAGAAATGATAGGCGTGTGACAACCATTAACCAAAATAGAAAAGGAAGGCGTGGTCACACAACTCAAAACCCATGACACCCACTCTATGTGGAAACTGAAGGCCAACAATAGGCGTTGAAGGAAGGACCACCTCACTCTGTCATAGGCTTTAGACATATCCAGTTTGATGAACATAGCTTTCTCTTTGGAAGAAGACATGGAGTGAATAGCTTCAGCCACCACCACAACTCCATCCACAATTTTCCTACCCTTCACAAATCCACCCTGCTCCTTGGAGATCAAGAGATCCAAGCAATTTTTTAGTCTTTCAACAATCAACTTAGTGATAATCTTGTAAGTCACATTACACAAAGCAATAGGACGAAAGGAGTCTAAGGAATTGGCCCCCTCCTTAGATACTAGAGCAAGAAAGGTTGAATTTATATAGCCTTGAGCATCTTCTTGTTAGTGTAGGACTCTCAGACCACCTCCAACAAATCCACTTTGATGATATCCCAAAATTCTTGGAATAATTCAATGGGAAAACCATCGGGTCCAGGGGCCTTACCTTTCTTCATTTGGAAGATAATAGCTTCAAGTTCCTCCAAAGAGGTGGGCACCAAAATCTCGATTTATTCATCTCCATTGAAGCTAAAGCAGGGATGGAAGCCAGGACCAAATTCTCCTCCTCCAAGGCCAAAGGAGCATCTTCGATGAAAAGAGATTGGAAGGAATGAACCGCCTCCTCTGAAATGGCTTGAAGTGAATTCAACTGTTCCCCCTAAGCTGACATGAGAGAAGAAATAATATTCCCACCTCTATTAGCCTTTACCGAATTATGAAAGAAGGTAATATTCTTATCACCTTCTTGGAGCCAATCAACCCAAGATTTTTGTTTCCAAAAAATCTCCTCCTGAAGCTCCCATTCAACAAGTTCTCTAGAGTACTTGGTTTCTTCTTGAAGAAAATCGATATTCATACCCTCTTCCTTGATTTTGAAAGTGATTTTGTCAAGTTGATCCTGAACTTGTTTCCGCCTATAAAAGAGGTTTCCAAAAACTCTCTTGTTCCATTTATTTAATTTGAATTTGAAAAATTGAAGCCTCTTGAAAAAGGAGAACATAGTCATGCTAAAGGTAGACCTCCCTTCTACCCACCGTTGCTCCACAAGCTGATATAAACTCTTATCCCTAAGCCACGTTAACTAAAATTTGAAGAGTGGTTGCTTGAGCAAGGAAAACCAAGAAGAAGAAAACTTAATCGGCCAATGATATGACCCCTTCCACCCCAAGATCTCAGAGGAGGAAGTCCAACTATTCCATATCCATTCAACAGAGACCAAAAACCTGTCCAACCATTCAGAGATAGAACCCTCCCCACATCTTCAATTGTGCAAGGTAAAAGTCCCATTAATGGGTTGAACATCCACTAAATTTAAAAACTTAATATTATCCTGAAGCAAGGAAGAAGAAGGCCCCAAACGACTCACTCCCCCCAATTTTTCCTCCAAGGTGCAAATAGAGTTAAAGTCACCTATCAAAATCCAAGGTCATGAAGGTGCAAGAGACTGAATAAATATAATGTGAGACCAGAGTAGAAGCTTACCAAGAAAATCATTGGGCACATACACATTGGTGAAAAGAACCACTGCTCCAGAATCAAAGTAGGAAGCTAACAAAGAAAGGGAGTTCCTTCCAACCATCCACTAAAGAGGTGAAATCTTGCAGGGGTCCCAATAGCATGCCATACCTCCTACAAATCCTTCAGATCTAACACATTGACACTAACCCCTCTTCCAAATCTTGGAAGCATTCTTCATCATATCATCAATAGAGAGCTTGGTCTCCTGAATGAAAAGAATATCAAATTTATGATCACAAGCTAAATCTTGAGTAGCCTTTCATCTAGGGATGCTACCCAAACCCCTCACATTCCAAGAAATCACAATCATTTATGAGAGAGAGAAAAATGGGAATCCAATTTCTTAACCACACTAGATTCAACAAAAAATTCTCCCATAATCTTCATCTTCTCCAAATCCTTTTTTCTCCCAACTTTAGTCAACTTTTCACCTGTCACTTTCTTTAAGCTCTTTTGGTGGATGCCTAAAAGAGGCCCAGTCTTCTTCTTCCCATCATCTTTGGCCCCATAATCCATGTCTTGCTCATTAATCCCATAAGAGCCTATATGCCATTGAGGGGCTTCCTCCATGAGGTTTGCAGTTGGTTCCACCACTAGATTATCTACAATCTCCAGCCTAGAAGCCCCCTACTCGAATGGGGGTGAAGAATCAACAAGTGCATCCTTTGGGGCTTCATGCATGACAGTTGTTGTAGGGATAAGAAGATATTTCCCATCAATATTCGAGCCATGCACAACCTGAGTCCCCAAGCTATGGTCATAATCCATAGAATCCAACTCTTCAAAGTTTTCCAAAGCATCAAATCTATTACCAGAGGCCTCTCTAAGTATAGATTTATTCTGATGGTTTGACATTTTTGCTTTGGATTGGGTTTTCACTGGAACAAACCCGTTTTAATTTGGCTCCACACTCTAAACTGGAGCTTTTCCTTTTTCTTCAGAGGGATTTTCTTTCTCTCCTCAAAGAGGTTGTCAATATTTAGCACACAACTTGGGGAAATTCCTTTGCAAATTCTCATATTCATGACAAGTATGACATCGAAAAGGAAGGGCCTCATAATCCACCTATTGAATCCAACACATACCTCCCAGCCTAACTTCAATAGACTCCGGTAAAGGGTTATTCAAATTGATTTCCACACATAGTCGAGCAAAAGAAGTTACCCTTCAATCAAGAGTTTGACGGGAAGGACCCAATCACTTCCCTAGAACTGCTACAATAGAATGCAAAATGTCCTTTTGCAAAAACTCCATTGCAAGGCGGGGGAGGTGAATCTAGATCGGGATCCTTGATGGTATCTCTTCAGAAGGATTGAATCCTAGGTTCTAAGGTTTGATAAAAAGGCCCACCTGGTTGTGAAAATATGGACCGCCTTCGAAAATTGCATTTCGATCAGCAATCCACAAAAAAACCACAAAGAAATACCCATTAGCTCCCAAAATAACTTTCAAATCACCTTCAGGGTTCTAGTTGGTGTGAACCCAATTTTTGAGAAAAGGCAAAGTGATCCTGACCCCCATGAATTTGCAAATGAGTGCATGCTCAGATAAATACAAAACGTTTTTGACAACTGAATCTAGGTTGATCACCACCACCGGATGATCCTTACATCTCTCCAAACACCCATTGGATTTTGGATGAACTGCCTGAGATTGATTGAACTTTGAATCCTCTGCCACATGCAAGAGGAAATTTATAGCTTCAGCATGATCAAAAGACAAAGCTACCCCACCGAGGATAACATCTTTGAAGGAGTGAGTTTGGGAGTCCCCTGAACCCCGTGCAGGATCCATGCGAACTGCACAACCCACTACTTACAAAGCACACACAAACAAGAAAATGCTGAGCACAACACACAGGAAAAACACAAACCAAAAAAGCACATGCAACAAAGAGGAACCACCAGCCACCCCATAGGCAACCAGCATAAGAAAAAATATGAGGGCGAGTGGCCTCACTAAGTAGTGTTGGCCACTCTAAACCCTCATGCGCAACCAAACAGTCTCTTTGCCATCGCTCTCCACCAAACTTATCTATAATAATATTAGATTATTATATAATAATATTGTATTGTATATAATATTATATTATATTATATATAAAATTATATTATATGATTATAATATTATATAATATATTATATTTTATGATTATATAATAGAATATTATATTATTATATAATTGTAGACACCTAAATTTGGACAATTACATTTGTCCAAGTTTGTCCATTTTCATCTAAATATCCCCTTATCCGTGTTAATTAGGTAATATTGCTATTATCTAATTAATCCCCTTAGCCTCTTCTAAACCCTTAAGGTATTTAGTTAACAATTAAATACCTCACCCTTTACTCCCCTTTTCATCAAATGAATTAAATAAATATGGCATTTATTTAATTCCTCACATGTCACATCCGTTTCCTTAATCCTAATCAACCTCCTAATCTCATCATTAGAGATGTGCACATGTCTAATCCTTGATTAGAATGTGTCACATCTTCCAACTTTTGCAAGTTGGCTTCTAATCTTCCTTAACCACTAATTATTTTCTAATCACTGATTAGTTAATCCAATCAGCATCTTGGTCAACTCTCCCCATCCCCCAAGGAATTTTTAATTCCTTTTTATCCTTCCAAGACTCTCTTTATTCCCATGCAAGTTCTAGAACCTTTGACTTGTCACATCACTCACATGTGCCAAGGTCTTCTAGAACCTTTGACATGTCACATTAGTCACATATGGGTAAGTACTTACCTTTTAAGGACCTTGTCTTGTCCAAGGTTCTTCTCACCTACCTTTTTGGCAACCTTGTCTTATCCCTAAGATATCCCCAATCATGTGAATTTTAAATTCACTTTTATCTTTCCAAGATTCTCCTCTTCCCCATGTGATCATTGAGAGGTCACATCATCCTTATTCCAAGGTACTTATAAAAACCTTCCTAGCACATGTCACCTTCCACCTCATGTGTCCTTATCCATCTTGCCCATGGTGGCAAGACCATAGCCCTACATCTTGGCCATGGTGGCAAGATACCACCTGTCCATTTTTCTAGGGCTTCTCTCCATAAAATGAAAGAATTTCCTTTCATTCTCTCATTAACACATTCTTAGTCAACACATGCATTCTCATTCAACCATTTTTTCTCAAGCTTAAGCTCAGCCTTCAACCACCATTGTTGCTCATCTTCAAACTTTCTCTACATCCACTGCATTCATCTTCTCATATACCCACATACCTCATTTCAATCTACATTTCATCAAGAGCATTTTGAATCCACTTTTATCACATCTTGCCATCGGAGGAGCACACATAATCAACTATCAAGAGCCAACCAAATATCAATTCAAGACAACATAAATATATGCTTTTTGTTATCTTTCTTTGTTTTGAATTCAACTAGGCTTATCACAAGGTGTTAGTGTTCTTTTCCTTTCTCTTTTGCATCTTTTTTTAGAGTAGGTCAAGATAACTGGTTCACATTTCTAGCATGCCTAGTGGGACCCACAAACGGGTCCCTATCTTTTATGTTTTCTGTTGTTTAGGTTTTTGTAGGTTAAGGTTGTAGAGAGGCGACCCCGCCCACAGTTGGGAAAACTTTCCCTTGCAGAGGAGCGAACCTGCCCTAGGAGGGGAAAACCTTCCCTAACTTGGGCGAACCTACCCTCAACAGAGGTGAACTTGCCCTGCAAGGTCGCCCATCTGAGCACCAGACAGTTTCTGCTAGCTTCTGACTTCAGTTCTACAGAGGGGCGAACCTTCCCTTATAGAGGGGTGAATCTTCCCTAGGAGGGGTGAACCTTCCCCTGCAAAGGGGTGAACTTTCCCCTACAGAGGGGCGAACCTGCCTTGGGGGGGGCGAACCTGCCCAAAAATAGGAGCTTCTGCAAGGTAAAACAATAGTTTACGACTTGGTTTTTGTCTTTTTCTTCACTATTTTCTACAGAGGGGAAAACTTTCCCTTACAGAAGGGTGAACCTGCCCTAGGAGGGGTGAACGTGCCCTTATAGATGGGTGAACCTGCCCCAAATAGGGGTGAACTTGCCCAGACAAAGCTTTTCATGAGGTAAAATAGTCGTTTCAGCTTCGTTTTCGCTTCCGTTTTTTATCATTTTGAGATTCTAACCCCTTAACATCATCTGTTTGTAAGTGTTTTTATGTTTTTACTAACATTTATGCAGCTTATTTCACAATTGACAAAGAACGAAGATCCAAAACAACTAACATCTTTCTTGCAAGACGATCAATTTATCTAGTTTTTTTATCGTTTTCACTAATTAATCTAGGCACATAGTCTAATTAGGGGGAGTCAACTCATTACTTGTCATGCCCGTAAGTCCATTGTGTCACCCAAGGGGGCACTACTTCATTCACACTTTCTAGTAGGACCTGCTTGGGGATTTCATCACCCCAAGGGATGATCCCAACCACGTGTATTGATGGGGTATACAAAGGGGGGAGAGTGAAAGTTGTACCCCAATCTAGTCACATCGTGTTTGGTAGAGCATAGAAGCTAGGGTGGTACCTAGATAGACGTGAAGAGTTAGTCTGAGCCCTTCAGTATCTCGCTGGGGTTCCTGACTCACGCCTGGTGGGTTGGTGTTCATGGTTGTGCCTCACGTACTGAGAGTATATCAAGGACTCCCTAGACACCTTGTTCATCCTAGATTAAGGACTATTTCGGCCATACCCTTAATTACTAATCTTAGGACTATGATGTTGTATTATCTTCTTTGTGGAAAACTAGTGCGTTTCTTGTCATTTGCTTGTTGTTTGCAACATTTTTGGTCCTTTTCCATAGCCATTTTCATCTGAATTGAGTCTAAGTCAGTTGATAGAGGTGACCTTTCCCTCAAACTTGGATGAACCTGCCCTCAATAGGGGAAAACCTGCCCTCTATCTCAGTGACTTTGCAACTTGTTTTTGTCAAAATTGTCAATCTTTTAACTAAACATACGAAGCTTCCCTTGCATGGGCGAACTTGCCCCTTGGTTTGGGTGAACCTGCCCTTAACCTTGGTGATTTTTCCCTAACTTGGGTGGACTTTCCCAAACTTGGGCAAACTTGCCCTCTAAAAAGCCTTTTTCATCGTTTGTTCAACCATTTCAAGCACCCATTTGCCTATTCCGAAGGCCCATTTCCTCAGTTTGACCATACACCTCCTCGTTTCAAACCTTCGTATCCTCATTTCAAGCATTCATTCTACATCCCAAACATTCATCCCCTCATTCTTAGCATTCATCCCCTTGGTCCAAGCAATCGTCCCCTCGTTTCAAGCACCCATTTACTTATTTCAAGCTTTCGTTTCCCACCTAACTTTCACTGAATATCCTTGGGCAAACCTTCCCTGTAATTGGTTGAACCTGCCCTAACTTGGGTGAACCTACCCCTCAAATAGCTGATTTCACCCTTCGTTCAGTCGTTTCGGGCACCCTTCTTAGCATTTTGAGCATTTTTTGCCTTGTTTCGAGCACCCATCTCCCCGTTACGAGCATCCTGTCATCCCTTATGAGAGTTAGTCTCCCCATCTAAGCATTCGTTCATCCATTATGATCAATCATTTACTTGTTTCAAGCTTTCATTCATCCATTCTAAACATTTGTTCTCTCCATCTGAGCAATCGTTCTTTCATTTTGATCATCTGTTTACTTGTTCTGAGTATCTTTCTCCTCGTTCCAAGAGTCAGTCTCCCATTTCAAATGTTTGTTTACTCATTTCAACCAATTTTTCATCCCTTCTAGACAATCATTTCCTTTTTTTGACCAATTGTTCATCTATTCCGAACCTCCTATCATTTTGAGCTCTCATTTAGCCATTTCGATAATTCTTTCACTCATTCCGAGTAATCGTTCATCTATTCTGAACCTCCTTCTCTTGTTATGAGTAGTTGTTCATCCCTATCGATCAGCCTTTTACTCGTTCTGAGTAATCTTTCATCTATTTTGAGCTTCCTTCTCCTCATTTTGAGAGTCGTTCATCCGTTCTGATCAATCGTTTACTCATTTTGAGTAGTCGTTCATCCCTCTCGATCATTCGTTTACTCGTTACAAGTAATCTTCCATCCATTTTGAACCTTCGTCTTCTCATTCTGAGAGTCGTTGATCCATTCTAAGCACTCGTTTGCTCATTCTGAGTACTCGTTCATCCATTATGAACCTTCATCTTCTCATTCTGAGAGTCGTTCATCCATTTTGAGCACTCATTTACTTGTTCTGAGTACTCATTCACCCATTTCGATCATCTGTTCATTCATTTTGAGTAATCATTAATCCATTTCGAGCTTTCATGTCCTCGTCCCGAGAGTCTATCTCCCCCTTCAAGCAATCGTTTACTTGTTCTGAGCATTTATTCACCCAGTATTATCATTTGTTTCCCCAATCTGATCATCTGTTTCCCTGATCCAATCATCCGTCTATTCGTTCCAAGAGTCTGTCTACCCATTTTGATTATTTTTCTACCTATTCTAGAGTTTGTTTCAAGGGTCTGAAAACAGAGGGGTGAACCTGCCCTGACCCTTTGGGAAAATCTACCCTTTGGGAAAACCTGCCCTGACCCTTTGGGCGAACCTTCCCTGACCCTTTGGGAAAACCTACCCTTTGGGCGAACCTACCGTAACCCTTTGGGTGAACGTGACCTTCCTCTAGTCATTTTGCAACCTCTCTTCATCCATAATCTACATTTTAATCCATCTGCATTCTGCTGAAGTCATTCGTTCATTATCCAAATCACATAGGTGCATCATCCGAGAGCATCTCTAGGTTAGGTATCCATCATCATTTTCCCCATCCAAATCCCTTGAAATTCATTTCAGAAGTTATTATCCGAATTGACTTAGGTCTCTAAACCTGATTGTTATAAACAACATCTACTTAGGATTGTCATCCCTCCTAAGTTAATCATCATTGTCGGCCCAATCAATCCACTTTCAATCTCAAGGTGGATTCGGTGCCACAATCATCCAATTATCCTTTAATCCGATCAATTAGTATTCTAAGTCACCTAGAATAATCTCTGAATGTGGTTTAGAATCACTTCCATCATCCTATCTGATCCATTATTTGATCTTATCAATCGTCTCATCGATCGATCTTATCTAATCTAATTCAATCACATTCCTATCTAATCACCTTCGACCCAATCAATCTACTTCCATCTCGAAGTAGATTCAATTTCATGATTATCCTTTGATAATCAAATCCAATCGTCAGAATCAATCCCATCACATCATCCAATCATCCTAATCTGAGCTTTAATCCACTCTCGATCTGAGCTTGACCTAAATCCCGATTTGAGCTTTAGTTTTTTTCCTTCCAAAAATCTTTTGGTCCATCTTGTCTTTCCTCTGTATCCATCTAATCTGACATCATGAATCCTTATTCCTCACCAATAGTAGTTAAGGGAAACCCTAATTATGTTGACGACGATAATGAGAGTCTTTTCAATCAAGAGGTGTACGACATATATCCCCTTGATGTTGTCATTGCTAGTAATCTTTCTCCACCCGCTTTCCACAATCCAATCACCCCTTTAAGCTATCTCGTTATATCTTCATCCATGCCTAATCACGCTTCTTATGCTACCTTTGACAAGGGATATCCAATATCTTCCCCGTTCGCATATTTTCCATATCCTTCATCTGCACCATCCTCTTATCCAACACCTGCATCCTCTTATCTTTTTTTGAAACATCACCTGCTGGGTGGGTAATGAATTACCATATGTTCATTTTCCAAAATTTTTATTAGGACATTTGTTAGCATAGTAGTCCCCTCCACATGCATAACATCCTGTAACTAGTCCTCTTTTCCTTGTGGTTTTCTAGACTTGTTGACATTTCATTAGCTTTGTTGGCATTACCACTATTGAGTCCATTTCTTTTTCGATCTCTTCTAGATTCCTTTCCATCATTATGGAACCCTCTTCCCTTTTTCCTTGGTAAATTTTGCATAGCTTCCACCTTCTTTGGAGCTGGCTTATCAGGAACTTCCACAACCTTCTTATGATCTCTACTTTCTTGACGAGTGGAGTTAGCCTTGAGCTTTTGTTCCTGTTTAATTGATTTCTCATATAAAGGATCCATTGTTGTTGGACTGTGCATATCCACTTCTCCTCCAATCTAATTGTTAAGTCCTATGATAAAATTTCTTATGCCGAAGTGTTCATATTTGTGATATATGGGAACATAACGCAGAAGTCAGGTAAACTTCTTCCAATATTTGTTGATCGTCATATTACCTTGTTTCCAACTCTAGAAATCTGAGAGTTTTTTTATCATAGTAGAGTTGGGGAAACCATCTCTTATGAAAAATCTCAACAAATTATCCCCATGTTAGCTTCCATGAGTTAATATTGAGTTCTAACTTTTTGTTCATCCACTAGTTAGAGGCTTCTCCTACTAATTGGTATGCACCCCAAGCGGCTTTAGTGGTCTCAATGTAGTTTCGGATCTCAAAATACTTTTCCATTTGGACAAGCCACACCTCAGCCTCATCTCCGCCAACATTTCCCTCAAACTTGGGTGGGGTAATATTCTTCATGTCCTTGGAAAGTTCGGAAGCCATATGCTTCTTATTTCTTTCCTCAGATGGCATAGGTGATTTTTCCTCTCATGATCATGAGTTTCATCATGCCCATGAGAAGAGTTTTCTCCCTCATGCTCATTAATGGGAACTTCTTTCTCTACCCTATCCTTAACTCTTTCCTATTCAAGTTTAGCCAACCTTGCAAATATTTGGTCAAGTCTACCTTCAACTCCTGTGGGTCCTTGTCCAACTTCTTGGCTTCTACCAAGATTAGTTCGTGTCCTCACCATCTTCACAAGATCGGTTTTTACCTGAATGTTTATCCATGTTAGACTAAATTATGTTATCAACTATCTTATGGAACACATTAAAAATGGTATTCATACACACATAAAGAATTCCACATAAGATTAAGCACACACTTTTTGATAATCATATAATTTTATTCATTTCATAAGGATTTCAATATCCCTTTGATTACATGGAGTGAATTTTCAGATAGTTGAGTGGAGAGGATCCCTTAGATTCACTCTTAAACACATAACTTAATGGAGTATAACCTATAGACTGAGATTGTTGCTCATCTCCCATTTGTTCATACTTATCCCAGAAAGGATAGTAGCCTTCAGATTTGTCATCTAATACATAGTTTCAAGGTACATATCACTCAGATTCATTACTTGAGGAAATTACAATTACTTCTGCTAATGGAAGAACTCTAGGGTCCCTAAAGATAAATATCGGACTAACACTTCCTTTCAAGGGCATATCCCTAGAAAGTGATAATGAATCAAACTTCTCTAGTAAGACAAAAGGTAGGTAATTGTACTTGGCTTCCATCTTCATCTTCCTCTTCACATCACTGATCCGAGAAAGTACATGTCTAAATGTTTCAGTGTCACTCAACCAGATGGCATTGTCGAAGTTGGTACCCTTTGTTGTTCTAATGATGGCTTCTCTTTCCTTATTGGCCTTGAGGTAGCGCTCATTTTTTATTACAGACTTTTGAGCCATTAATCTAAGATGCACCATCCTGGCACAAGAATTTCCAAACATTAGATAACATTGGATGGAAATAATGATGAGCTCATAGGTTCCAGAGCTAAACTTGGTAGCTTTGATACCACATGTAACATTCCAACACTTCAATGAAGTAAAAATTCCTACGTTTTCACTTTGCAAGTAAGTAAACTATGTAACAAGCCATTGCAATAAAAAAATTATTTTCTTTATTGAGAATATATGAACAAAGATGTCATAAAAACATACAATAAGGATTCCATTTCATTACAATAATTTCAGAAGTTACAATCATACAATACATTTACATACATAGCTCAATGAGCTTTAGAACAAATAGCTTGTAGATGGTCCAGGATCCTTCCTTTCAAATCTTGGTTCTTCTGTCACCTGCTATGGAGGAGGAACATCACTCAAGCACTTTTTCGCAAACCACAGACTCATATGCAGTCACCCAAACACCTATCATTCGATAGATGGCCCTTCCCTTCCATGAAGAGATTGGTAGAGCAACTGAATAACGACAACCAATTGAGCATAGTGTTGTGTCCTACATATCTACTACTCAGGGACGATTTGACTTAAGGCCATCATAAGCTATGCATAGGTATTTCCTTCAATGGATAATCTATCACCCAGAGATAGCCTATCACCATTTCTACATACTTGAAACAAATCTACTTTAACAAAGTAAATGCACAAGTTCCCTCCCATAATGGATAAAC
Source organism: Sequoia sempervirens (assembly GCA_007258455.2). Classification (NCBI taxonomy): domain Eukaryota; kingdom Viridiplantae; phylum Streptophyta; class Pinopsida; order Cupressales; family Cupressaceae; genus Sequoia; species Sequoia sempervirens. The sequence continues at coordinate 113,703,002 of VDFB02256132.1, read as the reverse complement.
AATCCTAGGAGTAAACACTAGCTTCCCTAGTTAAATCAATAACCAAGCTAAGAGTAACACATATGCTACTCATGTTTAATCATATCTAGTATGTAATACCTATGATAAACACAAACCTCCTAATATGGAGTACATACAAGCACATTATAAAACAGTAATAGAAGCTTCCAATTCATTTACAAGCAATACTACTTTTCCCTAAATGAAAGTACTCATAATAGACAAATCACAACAAACATGGAGAACAATCTTTCAAAACTAAAACAAATAGAGAAGAAATATTGTCATGCTTGTTTTCGCTTATCCAAACAATTGACTGCAAATCGGTTTTCCACAGCAGCAACTAGCTCAAACTCGATTCCTTCAGCTATGCCACAACAACCCTCTTCTCTCAAGTTGATAAACTTCACTCAATATAATAATTCCCTCATAATTACTCTTAACTCTCTCTTAATTTTACAAAATATTGCAGCTATGAAATGCAAAGAAAATGTATAAAATATTGTGCATAAAGCATATGGGATGCATCCCAAACTAGTGAGTTTGATCTACTATTTATACAATAGATAAGACACTTTCCATCCTACAGAATAGGAATGGGTGTTGATAGCAATCTCCATGCAACAACACTCACTCCACATAGCTAAAAGGTGGTGCACTAAGAAGGACGTACTCAGCTAAACAACACTATTGATTGACCTTCTTTGGTGACAGCAAAGAAAGACTATTTCAAAACAACACATGTTGATGAAGTGAAATTTGAATTAATCTCATAATGAACATCTACATAAGTTAGGATTCATAAGGTGGCACCAAGATAAAATAGCACTTCCAATAGTTGGTGGGTTAACTATAAATCTAAATCAGTCAATATCAAATATGTGACACTCATATATGAGTCAACTTAGTCTTCATATGAGTCGACTTCTTTCATCTATCATATTGACCAAGTCATCAACTAGTTGTTCAAGCTCATTACTTATTGTTTGATATTTACCAATGACAAGGCGTAAATGAGTTTACTAAGTCAAAGTTATTCCCAGCTAAGGTGTCGACTAAGTCTCCTCCATAAATCAACTCAATGCAACGAGTTATATTGAAGTATACGTGTTCCACTATGCGTGGCAGCATGAGTAAAACTTGGCCTCTAAAAATGTAGTCATAAGTAACATATAATTGGCCTCTATCATTGTTAATGATAGTCGATTTCAAGTAATAGATAATATATTAAGTATATATTAATATATATATATATATAATATGACATATACAATATATAAATATCAGTTTATATTTATATATGTATATGTATATATATCTCATATGCCAACTATGTAAGTATACATTCAATATACAAATAAGTATAATCATGATAGTATTATTCTATGTACATGTATATAGTATAATCAATATATCTATGTATATAAGTATATTCTTCTATGTACATGTATACGCATGTATACATATATTGATACATTCGTATGGGCATGTCAGCTTTCCATCGTATGCGTGTATTGATACATATATACATATGGATATATGTACATACTAGACACACACACACACACATATATATGTACACATTCGATTCACATATAGCCATTCACAATTACTATTGTATTGACAAACATCTATGTGTAGTACATCTATACATATGCATGTGCATGTCATTAGATCCAATTGACATGCATGTGTATATATATAAACATACTCCACACTCGTCCTACTCATCAATACAAACGTAGTAATTCAAGAAAGAACTCTTAAGCTCAAACAGATAAACATCACCCAATAATGCACTCAATGGTAAACAAGACTCTACTAATGTAGGCACATCAACTAAGGATGACTTACCAACTTCCCACATAATGACTCAACTCAATTATTTTACTATGTTGTGTGTATGAGCTCAGATAGTTTACATTACTGGTTACTCAACCAAGTTCTTCTCCTAAGTGATACTTCCCCTTCACATGGAGGAATTGAACATATACCTGCAACCACTAACGCATGCCCACGACAGTCAAATATTCATAAAATATGCAATCTATGTAATACATCTCCAAAGTCATAATATTAATTCAATAATCATCCATTCACGTTTATGTTTTACTTTTCACACAACATAAAATGAGATAACATCATTCATAATGCATCAAATAACAAAGTGCAAGCATAATTTATTCATCTCCAGAATTCACATTACATTCATATTTACCCTACATAGTAATAGTAAATAGTAATTACACAATTGGGGTGTAACAGTGATATCGACTCTCTCCCACTCCCCCTCCCTTTGCCTCTCTCTACCCCTCTCCCACCTCTCTCTCCACTCCCCCTCCCTCTCTCCTCCTCTCCACTCCCCCTCCCCCTCTCTCCCCCTCTCCTCCCTCTCTCCCACTCCCACTCCCTCTCCCACTCCCTCCCACCCTCTCTCTCTCCCACTCCCCCCCTCCCTCTCTCCTCTCTCCCTCTCCCCCTCTCTCCCCCTCCCACACCTTCCCACTCCCTCCCTCCCTCTCCCCCTTCCCCTCCCCCTCAAAGAAATTTCTCAAACTTCTCTCTAAGTGATTATTTCAAAATCGTTTGTAATAGTGTATTTTGTAGGTTTGGAAGGAAGCCATAGTGGAGTGGGGTTACGAAGAAGAGCTCACAAAATCCTAAAAGATTATAGAGCACAAAAATGGGTGGGCTGCAGAAGTGCACAAAACCTTTGAACTGTTAGGTGCTAAGAAAAAATGTGGACCTGTGGAGGCTTTTTAGTAGAGATGGTATGGTCCCCTTTTTTGAAGCCATGAAAGGGTAGAATGAAACCCTAACTGCAAAAATTACCAATTCATGGAGAAAGGGGAATGTGGCTATTGGTGAGGTTAGATTTGAGGTGACAGTGCAGTTCATAGCGGAGGCTACTAGCTTGCAAAACCAAGGAATCAAAGTGGCTAAAAAGAGTGGTGCTGATTACTAGTCATTTGTTGAAAAGTTCCTCCATGACGACGAAAACCTTACCAGATTTCAAAATGGGTACGTGCGGCTTGAACTCCCAAATCCTTATGCCTCGATGAGTATGTTTGTGATGCGATATTTTACACTTGAAGGAAGATATATGATAGTTCACATATACCACTTTCCATTGTTGAATCATATTCGCCATAATGAGTGTATTAATTTTCCTTTTTATTTTCTCTCCTCCCTGCAACTTAATATTGAAAAGGGTGTGAACCCTCCCCTGCATCAAGAATTAATGCTAGCCCTTTATAAGCATGCCTTAGCTTTGAACCCTCATGGAAATCCTTTAGTTGCTAGACAAGAAATTGAGAGTCATAATGCAAGGGAAAATGTGGAACCTTTAGCAAAGGCTAACCCCATTGAGGAGCCTAACCCCAGACCCCCTCCTATTGTTGCAAAAAGAAATGAGATTATCCCTGCTAAAAGCTCTTCCCCTGCCACTAAAAGCTCCAACCCTTCTACCCCTATGGGTATGAAGAATTCTACTAAAATATCCATCAAGCTTGAGTTGCTTAAAGCAACCCCTAAGAAAAGCAACCATTCCCCACTTCTCCTAGAACTGCCTAAGTCAAAGAAAATGAAAAAAGAGTTGAAAATCCAAAGTGAGGTTATCACCATAAGTGAAGAAAAGGAGGGTACTCAAAATGAGGAATTGGAGGATAAGAAGTTGTGTTAGAGGACACTACAACAAATCCCTATGATTTGCTCCATTTTTTGCTTCCACCCACTGTTTTAATGTATTTTTTGCGAATTTTTTGAAAACGTTGGTGCTATTTATTGGGATGGCACTATTTTTGGCATTTATTTGCATCGATGAGGACAAGTTGGCACTAATTAATGTGCTAATTTTCACCAAAATTAGCGTTGCCTTTAGCGCCAATATTAGCTCTAAGTGTGGTACTGTTGTAAGCGCCACCCTTGGCTTCGAGTTTAGCTTCGATTTTAGCGCCACTTTTAGCTTTGGCTTTAGCTTCGAGTTTAGCTTTGGCTTTAGCTTCAAGTTTAGCTTCGGGTTTAGCGCTGGTTTAGACACCCCTATGTTAAAGAGACTTATTTATATGTCTCATCGACGATGTAAAATAGTGAAATGTCAACAAGATACGGGAATATCAAGGAGAGAATCACTTATGTCACATCGACAAGGTATATCTACAAGTGCTCAGTGAAACACAACTCTTGGATATAACAAAGTAATGCCAATGAGACATTGAGATATCGGTAAGACAAATAAGATTGTCTCATCGACACTCTTCAAGTAATGATCAAAAGCATACACTGCTATACCACCAGAAAGGTGAGCAACATATGTGGTAGAGTGGTATACACCGCAACCCCGCAACAAGAAGCCTTGAGCAAGGCGGGAGTGCGATAAACAGTAGAAGGGAAGGGAAAAACCTTGCCATACCGTAGTAGGTATAATAAGAGACGGTGGTAGTATGGTAATTGTGTCATCATTACAATTTATAGCACTAAATGCAGCAAAACACGTCAGTCACAATCCATTTGAATAAATCATTTAAGGAATCAAGAATATAGTCAGCCATAATACACTAAAACTCTAGTAAACATACTCTAAAAATTTCATCAAAATCTTATTTTTAGGCATAGCCTGCCAGAATGGATTTTTCATTTTAATAAACATACAATAAAACTTTTGTTGAAACCTTATTTTACGGCGTAGCCCGCCAAAATGGAGAAGTGTTTCAATAAAGATTGACAAAGAATGGTAAGGAGGCATAGGATTCATTGTTGTTTATCTCATTCCTACTCTGATCAACAAGGGTTATAATGTTTGTGCTACTTTTTGTAATCCAGGTATTTAATTTACATATGTTTGCATAATCTCAAATTCATTCAGATGCTTTTGAAGTATCAATGTATCCTATATGGGGTTTAGAATGAATTCTTTTAATTTAAAAAAATAAATCAGATGCTTTTGAAGTATCAATGCATCCTATATAGTGTTTAGAATAATTTCTTTTAATTTTAAAAAATATATAAATGATGTATTTTCTTGTGATTAGATAATGTGGAGATCTCCTAAATCTTCCCTAGCACATTGTCCTCTTTTGCACTGTGTTCATTAATACTCTAGCTGCTAGGGTTTTGCATTTGACATCTTTAATATCTTCATGATAGTGGCTTTTAAATAGATCTCATTCTTAGCTTTAATCTTAATCATGTAACCCTTGAGCATCCTTGTATAAAATCAAACTATGCCCTATAGACTGCCTACTTACTTACTAATATAGGGGACTCATTGTTTCATGGTATTTTGAGTTTTATTTAGAAGAGGTTAATATGTGGCATTTTTATGTGCAGGAAGAATAGATTGTGATGCAACATTCGGGTATGGATGGTTTAGGAAAAATTGGATTGCTATCAGTGTCATAACTAGGTTGGATTCTACCTTGAGCCGGTGTGAAACATTTTCGGGTGTTTTTCGTTCTGAAGCAGAACTTGTGTGTAGGAATTTCCAAATATCCGACAAAGGAAGTTCCTACATTCTAAAGATAAAATCATAAATCTTCTTATCCATTTTTTGATCCAACCTTACATCTTTAATATCCGATAGAGAAAGTTTGTACATTCTAAAGATAAAATCATAAATCTACTTATCCAGCTTCTGATCTAATTTGAGGTCTTGAATATCGAACAGAGAAAGTTCCTATATTCTAAAGATAAAATCATAAATTTAATTAGTCCAATTTGAGATCCAATTTCAGGTGATGAAGCTCCGATAGGAAAAGTTCCTACATTCTAAAGATAAAATCATAAATCCATTTGGTCCAATTTGAGGTCCAATTGTAAGGATTTGTCTTTTTAATTATACTTTCTGACATTTTTCTTGATACAAATTGTTACTTTAGAATTATGGTATTTCTCTTCTTCTAATGCTTTCAACCCTCATTTTAGGGAAGCGCTCCGAAGATGGTTCCTTTAGATGTATACTACACTTTTCCGTTATAGGTTCCATCTAGAAACACCAGAAGCTCAAGTACTATCATACTCAGGTACAACAGAGTTTGAGGTTACCTTGTTCTCCTTGATACAAAATGTTGTCCTTCAATCCCTCTTAAGCAACATTCACTATTATAGACTTCATCATTATACCTTTCATGCATTCAATTTAATTTGTTATGTGGAAACATGTTGTCTCTATCTTTGTAAGTTATGACTATTGTGTAAGCTTTTAATCTACATGATTGCCCCTCATGTTCAATTCTTGTGACTGTTATGATGCTTGGGGTTGCTTACTTTTAACCAGACTGTTAATGAAAACTATTTTGGAATCCTTGATGATCAGTTTTGTCAGAATCATGGCCATGTTGATAGTGGAATGTTCTTATTAATAAGGATAAATATTTATCAATAAGGATATTACCCCTTACCAACATACTCCACTATCCTTGCAAAGATTGATCTTTAATGCTTCATGGATGGTTTACCTGTGATTATCCTTCTCAAATGAAATAATAGGGCAGCAGGTTGGGCTCAACCCTTGTGGGAGCCACATTTCACCCCACATGTTGTAGCCAAATAAACAAAACAACCTAATTTTATCTATACCTGCACAATGAGAAAACATGTTAGATAAAATTGAGCATATGATAGATATGTTTGATAACTTTCTTGTTTTCCTGGACATCTATGGTATGCAAGTTATTTGAATGCACATGATGATCAAATTATATGTTTATAGATGTATGCACATATTTTGACTGGTAATCCTTCATTGCTCTAACAACACTCTTCTCACTCAAATGCAGGGAACCTAGGAGCAGCAAGGAAGACATCAACTTGGAGGCTTAGATAAGCAGGAAGATTGAAGATGCTGCAAAACAAAGCAACCGGGATTCGTCATTGTCCCCTTTCTCTTTATGTGCATTTTTCTCTTTTGTACCTATAAATGTATAGTTTTTCGATTGTATGCATTCAAATAGTCAGTTCCACGACTTGTGTGGAACAACATACATTTACATTATCAATAAAGACTACATTTTTGAAAGGATTGTGCAATCTTTCCTATATTATATGCATCTGCATAAGTGCAATCTCATAATGTAATCTTCTGATTTTGTTTATGCACATGAATGTAATGTAGCAAAAATAAAAATGTACCTTACTCTTCATTTGAAAATCACAAAATCTCTACCTGATTGAGATATTAACTTTTGTGTCTTCACAAACATATGCTGATACAAAATGAATGGAAGAAGCATCCAAGTAATCTTAATTTTTTTTGCCAACAATTCATACCAAAGATTGAACAATTTAAGGATATTGCAATAGGTAATTTGTATTGACACAAATAATATTATTGAAGCATTTCAAATTTTAGGTCATAAGAATCATCCTTTTTTAAGCATGGATTGTGTTGTAGCCAAAATTTCATCCTAATTATTTTTGCATACTTCCATTTTCACTCATCTCTTATATCCACCATATGCATAGAATTCATGTCATAATAACTTAAATTTAATAAAATACCTCACATGAGACTTCCAAATAAAACCCTTGATCACAACATCAAAGTGTATTCCTCCTTTGAAATACTCCTATGATTTCTCATAGCATATCGCCAAGACAACACCATGTCGATGAGAGTCCCTCCAAAGTCTCCCTGACATTAGCAAAAAGCATAGATCAAAAATGTAGATGAGACACCCCTATGTCGAAGAGACTTATTTATATGTCTCATCGACGATGTAAAATAATGAATGTACTCAACAAGATACAGGCATATCGAGGAGAGAATCACTTATGTCACATTGAAAAGGTATATCTACAAATGCTCGGTGAAGCAAAACTCTTGGATATAACTAAGTAATTTTCACTGAGACAGTTGCATATTGGCAAGAGACATTAACTTGTCTCATTGACACCGGGAAACAACATTGGAGGAACATAAGATCTAATGTCGATGAGACATTGAGATATCGGTAAGACAAATAAGATTGTCTCATTGACACTCTTCAAGTAATGATCAAAAGCATACATAGCTATACCGTCGGGAAGTTGAGCAACATATGCGGTAGAGTGGTATAACCCAGAAGGGAAGGGAAAAACACCACCATACCGACATATCGAAGAAACAACGAGCATTTTAATTAAAAGTATCTTCGACAGTTATGAAATGATGATTAGTCTGATTGATGCGACTAACAAAAATATCAATGAGACTATCGCTATTAATGAAGAGCTTGATCATAAAGGTGGTGTGAGCACCATTTATGAACCAGGGCTGGATGAAGTGTCCTGAAATTTGATAAATACGGCCTCAAAGAAGTTGAAATCACTGTGAATTGTAATTCAAGGATTTGGAGAACCAAGTTGGACGACGGTAGGCAGCTAGAAATTTGCAGCATTTATCCAAGTAAGTGGTCTAGACTCAGCTCAAATTATTTTTTCAGTAAGTAGATGAAAGCATTGCATGAGTAGGGTTGAGATGAAAAAACCTTAGGCAAACAAAAAGCAAAAAGATAGAAAATTGAAGCTAGGCAATTGAATCAAGACTTAATCGATCAGTGTCCTGGGTCTAGGCCAAAATCCAGAAGAATAGTATAACTTAAACCATCGTGTGTGACATTAGTAGATAAACAAAAAAATATGGGAGATGTATGGACTCTGTGTAGGGGTTACGACCTCTTTATTTATCATTATAGGAAGAAATTCTGGCATAGCCTAGTGTCAAACCTGTGGAATTTGAATTTGGGTAAACTTGTAGTACCCAACGTCTTTGTGAACGTAGAATTAATCAAGGTGTTGGAAAAGAATTACAATCTAAAGACAAGAGAAATTCATTTTCCTGATGGGTCACAGTCCATGGTCATAAAGCCAGATTATATTTCCATGATTTTTCAGCTAGACACTTCCGTGAAAACAAAATTATGAATCAGAGACTTGTTGGAGGGATACCGCACCATGGACACAAGTTATAAGAGGTGGAAATTTCCTCTACATAGGGTTAAAGGTGCGGGTAACCAAACTATGAGGTTCTCTAGTGAAGATAAGCCCCCATTCTCTATGGCTTTTTTTGAAGAATACTTTCAATACACTTATTACTTAGTTGGTCAAGTACTGGGAATTGATGTTCTTGAGAACATGAAAATTGCTCCCATGGTTTTAGCCATAGACATCCAGATCCATAATTCCTGACCCTATGTTTATGCAGAGTATTTATCGGAGGCCATCAATAATTCCCTAAATATCATCAAGAATGACAGTGAAGCCATTAATTTCAAGCACTATTCTCTTTTCATGCACATGATATTATACAAAGGGCAGGTGATGGGGATATGGGGTGAGGAATTAAGAATAAAATACCTAGATAATGATGGAAATTCAAGGCCTGCACAAATGTGGACATCTGTGTGGGACTGCAGGTGTGGGAGGTCCCACTACCTATATTTTGAGGAATACTTTGTCAAACCACTATACAAGATGCTAGGCCACAAATGTGACTACAACCTCTCCCTAGAGATCTTAAGATTTCTCCGACCAAGAGATATGGGTCATGAAGCAAGGATAAATCACAATTGGGGGGACTGGTACATGTTTGGGGCTTGTACTGTTATCAGGGTTTATGGAATTGAATTTGCACCTTATTTGTTTCCTAAGACTGTGCCAGACAGAGTTGCCTATTTAGAGATCATAAGGCAATTGTCATTTTCAGCTTCCATGCATTTAAACAGCTATGGGAGGAAGACTTTCATGCCTTACACTTTATGCTTTGGTGATTTCACTATCATCTCTTATTTAGGCTATGACTTAGTTAGTGGTAAACTGGATTATTATGGCTTGCCGATTGGCAACAAAAGGGAAAAGTTTGATCCTGAACACTTCATTTGTGATGCCAAAATTTTTCAAAAATTGAAAGGGTATGAGTATAGTTTCCTTTTAGAAGATGTCATCAGAAATTGTGAAGAAAAAAAAAACATGATGAGAATGAATTCCTAAAGTAGGGTTATGATGGCTAAGGCTTGGAAGGTGAATAATAACCTAGGCTACGTAGGGGCTTTCCCTGAGGTACAGGATCCCATAGAAAGAATTGAACAATTAATCCTCCATGAAGAAGAACTAATAAGAGATGTGCCACTTGTGGCATTTGAAAGAGGAAGGGGCATCGGTCCTAAGGGGCAAGAAGAAAATATCACACCACTAGATCACTTATCACCTCAGCCTACTCCTGAAGTGAGCTTTTCAGTTGGTTCCCCATCCATGGAAGAAGATAACACTGAGGAGGAAGAAGAAGTCTCATAGTTTAATACTCATGTTATACCCCAATATGAGATGCCATTGGAAAGAAGTGTGATCACCTTTGGAGCCTCTGATGAGCTATTAGATGATGTGAGGCATCGTGCAAGTTAGGAATTTGTTGCAAATGATACTTTTGTGTAGACCCCTGAATTTAAGTCCTTTATATATGAGTATAAATGAAGACTAATAAGAGAAAGGTTAAAGGACATTGACCCTGAGAAAGAGGCTTATGCCTTGAAAGAGTTGCAACATGAAGTTGATAGGGAAATGAGAAACATGACTGCTGAGAGAGGAAGAGCATTATTGCAAGAAGTTGGAGTTATGCTCCTTCCTGGGTGGGATATTAGTTCAACCATTGTGTTTGACAACTTTTTGAAGAGAAAGAATAAAACTTTGCAAATAATGGATGAAGCAGGTGACAGGTTCTATACAGGGTTAGGGTACAATCCTAATAATACCACTTTGTAAATTTGGGCTCTTTACCCCCTAGGAAAGAAGCCTTCTCTCATTGACCATGATCAGATTTTTGGACATCTCCTGGTGCAAAGAGTAGGGGAGTCAGATCCCTTGGAGACTACTGACTTGAATGTGAATGTAGCCAAATTCACCAAAGCCCAGATCCAAAAGCTAGTAAGAGATAACCAGTGGTTGATAGAGGAAAATGACAGGTTGAAACAAGAATTAACCAAATACAAAGATAGGTTGCCTACTTCTCCAAGGATTTACTCTCCTTTAATTGAACATGAAAGAAAAGTGTTAGAGGCCATGTCTGAGACTACTCAATGGAAGCATAAATTTGAAAAGGCTCAAAAGGAACAGGAAGAACTAAAAAGAAAATTGAAGGCTACTACTTTTGAAGTAGCATCAAGGATAATTTGTATGAAATTCAAAGATATGTGCCAACATGTATATGGTGTCTGGCGTGCTCACGGTGGAACATAAAAGGCCCTCGTGGAGCATGGAAGTCTGCTTGATAGGATGAAGGAAATGGAATCCCATATCAAGGAAAAAGATGGAGATAATAATGCTTTGCTCCAAGAATGTCAGAGCTTGATGAATACACATGAAAAATTCTAGAATATCTTGACACAGGAATTGAGTGACTTCAGCCAACCACTATGTATGGCCATGCCAGATTTCTTTGAAGAAACAGATTTGAAGGATCAGGAAACTTGGAAAAATGAGCTATCAAAATATTTGCCAGGCATCCTTGATGACATCATTGATGAGGATGAGTTACTCAGGAAAATCCATAAGCAGCTCAGGAGGATTGCTAGATTGGAGAATGTAATGACAGACGCTCTATAGAATGCAAACACTTATGCCCAGGAGAAATACATTGATCACATGTCAAAGGTTAATTTTTTCCTTACACGAGTTGTATGAGGAGGTAGTCAGAGTTTGGTTGTTGTGGAAAAATTAACATAGTGCTTGAGCGTTGAATAGATCTTAGGTGGTCACAGGCACTTATTGATGATTAACGGACTGTGGTGCATCCAACAATAAACTCTTTTTAAGTTTCTATGCTATGTTAATTATGATTTAGTTAAGAAACAATGTAACTTTTGTGAATGGACCTAAAGCTTGTTGCTTCCTGTACAAATAGGGAAACCAAGGTCCAATTTTGATCATCATATCATCATCATTTCAATCCATTAGAATAGAAACTAGACCATCTCATCCACTTATTCATAACAAAAGAACTCATGTTATGTATGTTTATATTTTGAGCAATATAATGGAGCAGATACATTATAACTCGTAATCCATTTTTAGTGTTCAATTTTTGTGTCGATTTTCATGCTTATTTATTGATTTTCTATCTCCAAAGTGGTCTTTTCAAGTTGTTTAAATCTGCAAGATTTATCATGGCACATTTGTTGTTACTGTGTGGATGCTTTGATTGGTTTCTGGTTAGGTGTGAATTAAATTCCTTTCAAATAATTTACTTTGATTGGTTTGTATTAAGGATTAAAGTCCTCTTAGAGATTGGCACCCTCTTATGGTCTAAAAACCTACATTTTTGAGACCCAATAGATTGCAAATAACTCTGAAAATTTAGAAGTCTATGAAACAGTGTATATATTCTTGTACTTGTAAATATTCTTGTACTTGTATATTCTATGAAACATTCCTTATTTTCCATGAAATGGTACTTGTAAATATTCTTTTACTGCTATGTCTATTAAAGAAAATAGAGTTTGAATAAAAAATGCTTCACCCTTTTTTGTAAGTGAGTATGTGAATTATTGTTTAAGGAAAAATCTTAAAGTGTTTACATTTTTAGTTTACTAGTTTCAAATCTTCATTTTCTCTGTATATAAAATTGTATTTTCTCTTTATCTCTAATGACATAAAACAATAATGTCATCAAAATCAGGGTTTTCAATTTCAACACCATCATTGTCCACACTTTTCATATCCTATTCACTTTTAAGTACAATCATCAAAATTTTATTTTTATTTCTTGTCCCAATTAATCCTGATTCCTTTCAGCGCAACATAGTAGGTTGCATGTTAAATTTCAAACATTTTCTTTGCATTTTTTTGTATATATTATTTTCTCAGTGCATCATTATGTAACAACAATTTCACTTCTGAGATATACAGTAAAAATAAATGAAAGCACATGTTTGCTTTTTCAAGAGAAATGTATGGTGAATACCCTATGTCTTTCAGATAAGTGTGCAAGTGAAATAAGACATAACTGATTGAATCTGATTTTCTACTATACAATTGTTTTTTATGTGCTTTTTACTTTTTGCATGTGGATTACCCTCAAAAAGAGACTACTTATCTTTTCTTAAATGAATCCTTTACATTTCCTATCTACGAAAGGAATTTACTACTTGACAACAGGTTCGTGAACTTCATACAAATTAAGATTGGTGTAAAAGGCCATCCCCACAAATGTTGTTTGGTCTAGAATTATAATGGAAAATAAAAAAACTTGCTAGGAGAATAAAACAGATTTTCAATTGTCCAAGTACAACATAATATTACTGAAGCATTTCAAAGTTGAGGCCATAAGAATCATCCTTTTTTAAACATGTATTGCAAATAATTTTGAAAATTTAGAAGTCTTGGTCATTAACATTATTGTCTGCTACAATGCCATCTAGTGTATCATTGCCAATGTTCATATGTTCTTTCAAGTATTTAATATTATCATCATCCTCATCTTGACCTGCATCATCTTCATCATCATTGAAATTTGACTGTAGACCATATATATTGTTACTAGATGTATTTGGATCATCATTTTCTATACCATCCATATTGATGTCTTCCATAACATCATCTAACTCTGGATTGTTGTCTTCTTTGGCTGAACATAACCATCTTCAACATCATCATGGATGTCAATTTCTTTGATGTTCTCTAATCCCTCTCTCATTTTGTTGGCCATCATTGTTTTGCTCAGTATCCACTAATGTATTGTCAAATAAATGCCTTAATCTTGGATCATAATGTATGACAAATATCCATTTCGGGTCCAAAATATCTTCATAGAAAAATATCTGCACATGAACGACATACATATATTAGACGTATGTTATAACAATTTTATTGATTAATAAACACATGTATATATTCACAATAAGCTATGAATTAATAGATTAATGATCACTACTGCTTCTTGTTTGAGGTAAAGAAATACCTGCTCACAATGAATTGGTAGAACATAAGGCTCTTTATCCTCCGGTAGGAACAATGAGGAATCTATAGAAAACAATCCACTATGGGTATCATGTCTGCGTGTCCCCTCAAATGCTTCATACCATCTAGACTTAAAAATACAACATTTAAAAGAGCAGTAATCCAACTCAATAATTTCTTGTATTTTCCCAACATATTGTAGATTCCCTTCAATTATATTCTTATCTTTTGAGCTTGATCGACCGGATTGCTCAAAGTCAACCATGATGCCACAATCGAAGGATCGTCTCTTTACGTCTACACTTTCTACACGATAATGTTGACCATATTCCCACATTGCTGGATATTTCCTCGCCTGTGAAAGACCATTTATTTTAGTGAAAACAAATATAATGACGAATATTAAAATAGTTAATACTGTCAAAACTGTAAGGAAACAATATTTTGTAAAATTCCAATTGTACCTTTCTTTCACATCCTCTAGACATGTTGATTTCATCTTCTGTTATGTTTGAATCTGCACCTGCATCTTCTATTTGATTTTGAATTTGTTCAGTAACCCATTCTAGTGTGCAATCTTTGCCCCATTCCCCAAGCAAGTGAGTGGGAAATGGAGTATTCCTTGGGTTCGATCTCTTAAACTGTCTCCTTGCTTCTAACACTTCTTCTCTCTTTTTATCATACAAATAAATCCATTTTTTCATAAAGTCCATGTGGTATAGAATGAAATTGTCGAGTATAAAACTTTCATCTACACCTATTACATGTCAACATGTTTATTTCAAACTCCGAATGTCATGCTGTTAATTTGACAAATAAATTACAGAGTAAATTAATGATTGCAAGAAAAAAACCACACTGATTGTGAATTTACTTACTAATTTGTACTTCAACACCATTAGATTGTGGTTTTTCTCCATCAATAGTATCTAATGCTCGTTCTTCATCCTAGACGCATGGGCCATAATCAAAATCCTTACCAAGGAATTCACACATGAAGAAAAATGCTTCATTCAATACATACCCTTCAACCATGCAACCCTCTAGATGTGCCTTTTGTCGAACATATCTTTTAAGAGTTTTCATATAACTCTCAAAGAAAAACATCCACCTCTCTGATACGACACCCGCCAATTCAATGTCATTGACTAAGTGTATAAGTAAATGGACTTGTAGGGAGCTCCTTCTCAAATACACATACAATTTCTGCAATTTCCTTCTTCCACTTTGGCACTTCATATTCATGGATCTCCTTGGAGGTCACCCACCTAATATAAAAATAGTAAATTAGTATGAACGTTTAGTCATAAATTAAAATGCAATATAATATCTCTATGTCTCTCACACATGAAAATTTCATATAACCACATACCTTGAATGCTAAGAATCGACTTATGGCATTCCTTAAGTCAACTGTAAGACAAGAATCCCCCCTAATTGCCAATGGCATGATATGCTATCAAACACATTTATGAAAAGGTCATTAGTAATTTTTTCTCACACAAAAAAAATATCAAAATAAATTTAGTGCTTAATCAATGTTACCAGTAAATGTTAAATGTTGATATATAATACCTTCACTAAATTATGAAAATCATGTGTTTTAAATTCTGTGATATGTCCATCAATTGTAAAAGCTTTAGCCAATGATGACACATAGCCAGTAGGTGTCCTTATTGAACGGATGACATTTTTTAGTTGTTCTAGCTCTTTTTTTTCAAAATCCATGGAGCTTCTGCATATGTTTCATTTCCCCTATTTGGCCACAAATGTTTTCTATCAAATTTGGTACACGAGAGAGCAATATCTCTCCTCCAAGACAAGGTGTCCTCTTTGCCTAATATGTGTCAAAATATAGAATCTAGGACATTTTTGAAGTTGTGTATAGGATCTAATAGGTGAGATATTAATAGATCCTTCCAATAAGGGAGCTCATAAAATATGGATTTCATTTTCATTCCTTCTAGCATATTAACTACAACTTGTTCTGGTTCTTCAATTGAATCACCTCGATCAAAAAATCCTCCCAAGCTTTCAATTCAGCATCTTCATACTTCTTAAGCCAATCACCTGGACCCATAATCATGGGAGGGCCTCTATTTTCAACTTTTCCATCAAATTGATTCTTCAAGCGATTTCTAAACCTATGATCTAGTGGTAGAAAAACCCTATTGTTTGTGTAAATAAATTTATGTAGATCTTTAAAATACCACCCTTGAAATTGTTTTGCACATCTTGGACATGCAAATATCCCCTTTTTCTGAAGCCCTGCAATTCAATAAGTAATGTTAATAACATAAAAAAATAGTATAAAACTAAGTATGAAAGTTGGGATGAAAATAAATTATGAATGTAAATATGTAAATATTTTATCTTACCATAACAAGCACCAAGTCCTGGAAAATCATGAATAGTCCAACATAGCACACCATACAACATGAAGGACCTATTTGATGGAGGACATGATATGTCATACATTCTTATGCCTTTCCATAGCAATTGCATCTCATCAATAAAAGGCGCAAGATAAACATCCATGTTTTTAACTTGATGTTTTCTTGGAACAATGAGAGTTAGCATAAGGTGCTCCTTTCTAACACTCATCCATGGGAGAATATTGTATACTATCAATCTAACTAGCCAAACACTATAATTTGAGCTCAAGAAAGAGAATGGGCACACTCCATCAATTGCAAGACTAGACCTGATACTACGTGGTTCATCTTTGAATTTTGTTGGCCATTTTTCCTCTATGTGTTTCATTGCTTTGGAATCAGCCAAAATTCACATGAATCCATCTTTATTCCTGTTCTTTGCATGCCAGTCCATCAATTGTGCTAGTGAATTGCAGCGAAACATTCATTGAAGTCTAGGTATAATTGGCATGTGACGTAAAACCTTCTTTGGAACTATAGGACCTTGTACATCTATACAATATCTCTTCTCTTTGCATACAGGGCATTCTACCTTGTTTTGATATTCATCTCTGTATAAAATGCAATCATTTTTAAATGAAATAATTTGCTTATATTCAATCCCCAACTCAACCAACAATAGACGCGCCTCTCTGCAAGTTGATGGCAACACATTCTCTTCAGGGAATATTTTAGTTTTTAGTTCCTTGTAAGATTGCCAGAGATTAAATCAATTGAATGTTTGACTTATGATGAACATGTCTGATATGTCAATCTATACTAGGACTATTTATATACAATATATGGTTTTAAAATCCCCTTAAATAAATATAAACGAAGTTGATGAATGTTTATAAATTATGTACACCAATTGACAATGCAAAGTAAGAAATAGATTTCAACTCACTTCAGTAGGGTCGTGAATCCTTTGTCTGGCCAACCAAATAGTGACTTGATTTCTAATAATATTAATGTGCATGCCAGTTTTGAGGTTCTACTTGCACCCAATTTGAACATGGGTGTCTTTGTTGCTTGCTTGATGGAGTCTTTGATGTTGTTATCATCAACATTGCGTTGGTGGTAATTACCCATGCTATCATCGTTACTGTCAACCATATCATCATTATTGTCATAATTGTTTCCATACCCAAAGAAACCTATAAGCATTTCATTCAATCCTTCTTCATGCACTGCATTTTCACTATCATGATCATCATCATTAAGGCTAGTGGCATGTCATCAGTGTATGCGACTCTCATCAACTCTTCAAATTTCTCAAGTGGTAGTGTTCTCTTCAATCTTGATCTTCTCACCCTGGTATGGTTTAAAGGATGATTTGGATCATCCCTTCCAAATCTTAATAACCCAGTTGGATCTTGGGTATTAGTATGTGTTTCATCAAAATCTTCTACCTATCAACAAACACAAGCATTATTTAATGTTTGGCAACAATTGGATAAATCATAAATGTATCAATTTCAAAGAAATATATTCAAATATGGCTTAAAAAATAAAAATAAAAATTGTATGAACATATATACATCAATTGAATAATGGAACATTATTTTATAGACTACCTTTTTTATACAATAATTTAAATAAAACACAAGTTTGACAACATAGTTTATAAAACATCAGTCCATACTCATTTAGTATTCTTTGGTTTTAATCGATTGTAGAAGGCATACTACCTAATGGAAGCTCATCATATATGTAATGTCTTTGTACAATCGCTCATTTGAATTATTTCTTTCTATCACATATAGAACATCCACAAACAACAATTTTCTCAAAGTATTCATCCCATGTACTATAGTCCTGACCTACCTCTTCTTCAGTGCAATCATTTATTGTGTCTGCAGTATCCATTGTCATATCCTCTTCCACCCACTATCTTCTATGTGATTTAACAGTTTTAGGTCCACGTCGATGTACATATGTTCTTCTTTTGCTAGTTGAACGCTCAAGCTTTGCATTTGCTCCAATCTCCATCTAAAATAATCAACAACATGCATTAATTTATGTCAAGATTGGATAATACATTATAAATTTCAATAATACTTGAAAAAAGATGGATGTATCACAAAATGCCATCAAATCAGTTTTTTCCTAAGTTAAGTCAAAATTTGAGTACCTGATGTCTTGCTTCATCTGTTGTGTCCTCATTTGATATGACTTGATTTTTTTCCATGGCCTCATCTCGCCCCTATAATACACAACATAGTAAATAATGCTTAGTACACCAATTATATCATTTCAACAAGTATGCTATCCAACAAAAAACCTCACTTTAGTCATATATTTGACACATTGATATCTCCTCTATGTTGTAGCATTTGTGAGTTCATAAACACCTTCCTCCTTTGGTTGAGGTTGCTTTCTCTTCTTACCTCTATTGTATTTGCAAATTTCGTTGTCTCATCTATTTCCACCCACTTTCCTCTCAGAGATTTAGTATTTCTATGTCATCCATGTCCTCTCTCCATGGCCTCCTCTGTGAATAAAAATGTTGCCACATAAGCTTTCACCGCACTACCACCGAGAAGGAAGAAGCAACTTGCGGGACCGTGGTAAAAACCACTCTACTGCACTGAGCTAATGAAGGAGTTGTGGGACAGCGGTGGTCACTGCACTACTACACACCAATGGTAGAAGACTTGCGGGAGTCACCGCAACACCACCAGGAACAGAAGGAAGACTAGCCTGCCGCCACATAAGCTTTCACCGCACTACCGTCAAGAAGGATGAAGCACCTTGCGGGACCGTGGTAAAAACTGCTCTACCACACCAAGCTGATGAAGGAGCCATGGGACAATGGTAGTCACAAAAATAAGGTAGGAGTTGGAATTATTTCCAACACTTTGGATCCTATGATACACAACAATGAAAATAGTCACTATACAGTAATGATAGGCGCTCAATTAGGTGCACTTGGTGCCGCCTTAGGTGCCCCAAATAGATTACATTAACAGCCAAAATTTGGTGCTAAAGTTGGTGTTAACTAACACTGACTACTAAATCAAATTCAAAAATTTAAAAATTTCCCGCGTGAAGGAAGAAATCAGACGACAAAAAAGGGAAAAATGTTGCACAAAGGAAGAGAGCAGGGTGCTACCAACAACTGATGAGAAATTCAATTTAGTTTGCAACACCATAGGTACGGTTACAATTTGTTTTTCTTGGTTGAATTCATGATTATTTACTGCTCTTTGTATTGCATTTGAATTAGTGATTGTTTACTGGTTCGTGGCCTAACCTGTCTAGGCAACCTCTAAATTATCCCATCATTATAAATTGTAAAACCTTTGAGAAACCAACAAAAAAATTTACCCTACCCATTTGAGCTTTGGCTCAAAATATTATAGCACAAAGGTAGGATGCCTCTGTATTCTTTCCCTAACCTGGGTATCAAGGAAATAGTGAACTGTTTAGAAAATCTGGGAATTGGGTCGGTCATTACTGAGCAACTACTGAAAATAAACACAGAAATCGCTTGGTTTTTCATAGTCGTGCCATAGTCACCAATGCCATGAAAAATTTGTGCAATATTAAATTATGAAAGAGTTTTCATGATAAGGTTATCTACACTAAGCAAACCCAATGATCATATTTTCCCTAAGTTATCAACACTAAGCAAACCTAGCGAACATGTCACTGTTGAGCAAATGCTGAAAATAAACGCAAAAACCACTTGGTTTTGCCCAGTCGCGCCATAGTGACTAATGCCATGACAAATTCGTGCAATATTACATTATGAAATATTTTTCATGATAAGGTTATCAACACTAAGCAACCCCAGCGAACATATTTTCCCACAAAACAAAACTTTCATACCACAAACTGGATGAAAACTTTCATACCTGACAATGTGTACTTCGTTTTCCTCGACAGACTAGACGAAAATAATTTACCCTAGGTCGCCTCAAAATGTCACGCAATAGAAGGAAGCGGGCATTTTCAGCAGACTCTGGTCACAATGAGGTAATTCATTGTCAATTTATAGATTTGTAAATGTTTCCATTGTTTCTTTGAATTTTACTTTTTAGTTTTTTATTTCAAAATTTAAAAGAAGAAATATAATAATAAAATATATATATATATAGGGACATGAGACTAACAAAGATAAAGAGGAATTGTATTTTTTAGTTTTTTATTTCTAAATTTAAAAGAAGAAATATAATTTTAAAATATATATATATAGGGACATGAGACTGACAAAGATAAAGAGGAATTGGCTTCCATATTGGGGGTAGAGGTAGTGAACAAATTGGTTAATGTGGACTGGACAACGCTTGCCATATACATAGAAAAACAATCTGGTAACGCCCCTCAAACATTGCAAACAAATCAATTGTGTCAAAGGGAATCAATTAATTCCCCAACCAGTCCCAGATCGAACAAAATATCCAAGAGGAAATTAGTGACAGTAAACTCTAAGAATGTGGAACAAAGAGTAGAGACTTCCAATGTCCCAACCACTCTTGGGACACAGACTTCTTCCACCACACCATGTTATCAATCTTGCATTGGTAGCTACAATATGAAGATAGAATACGAGGTGGTTTCAGGGGAAGTCTAAATGACGGATGCTAGGAAAATGTTTGTGAATACATTGAAGGAATCATGCCTTCAACAATTCAAAGATCATCTAAATTTTCCATTCTCATAGATACCCATGCAACTAAAAAAAGTAGTTATCCATGACATGGAGACTGATTTTGGCACAAGTTGGTCTATAAAGAAGATAAAGCTACAAATGTCTCAAAACTGCAAGAGATTTCGGTGCAACCAAACAAAGAAGATAAAAAACATCCCTCCTGAGCTAAGGCAGAAAAGAAGGCCAATTGATGTAAGTGTGAAAGTATGGAAAGAGCTTGTAAAAGCATATGAGAAGTCTGATGCACAGAGGAAGTTCGGTTAGGAGAGTACGCAGGTATTTGAATTTTCTCATAAGATTATATCAAATTTATTAAACGATATTTAAATTTTATTTGTGCATAGTTAAATTGAATTAGTATATGTTTCAGGACAAGGCCTCCAAGGCTAGGCTTGAGAAACTTTGTGCCACACATCGCAATGGCCAGAAAGGTTTACAGGCCTTGATCTATACATTTGTAAGTATATTTAATATGTTAAATGATATATATTTTTTATTTCCTTGGAAAAAGTAAATGATTGCATATTAATTAGTTTAAGTAGTCCATGTGCCATGTTTTGACAGGAGGAGAAATATGGCCACCATCCAAAGCAATTTGAAAAGAATATGTTACAAAACAAAAAGTGGAACGATTTTGTAATCTAGATGGAGAACGAGGTATCAATAGTTGAGTTTCAATAACTCAGTTGGATATTTTTGTGTTAATATGTCAATGTGCATCTCTTGTGTTGAGTTGTTTATTGATGCGTAGGATGAGTAAATAGAGCTCAAATCTTATGATTACAAGATGATTGTTTATGTGCATGAATAATAGTAGAAGGATGTAGATGAAAGAATAATGGTTGGTTGTCATAGAAGTCAAACTACCGAAGTAACAACACTAATCGAGTTAACATATATGCATCCTTTTCATAAACAGCTGAAATGTGTAACAAATGTCAATCAATACATTGAAGTTTGAGATGCGTTGAAATAATAAAAAAACACGTTTTGGGGAAAATATCAGCAAAGTGGGAGAAGAAAGCATTAACCCTAATAAAATAATTTTATGTTGTTCTTGATACACCATCTGTAAGTTTTCCTTGGATGACAGTACTGCATTTCTATATGTTGTACCCCTTAAATGTCCTACATGTTACAAATATGGAATAACAATGCACAACTTTGTATCGAGTCCAAAGGCCAAGGCATTCTGAATAACGGTAGCCAAAATTGATAAGGATGCAGTCACTATTACACGTATTGACAATCCAAAATAGTCATGTAAAGACAACTACCTGTGAAAACCATAATCAATCAAATTATGCACATTCAAATCTAAGTTTTAAAGCTTGCATTTCAGTCCATGCATCTATGTCCTTGTTGAAGATTGAGGGTGTCAACAACAAAGCTAGAATAGCTCTCCTTAAACCATAGCTAGTTTTAAAGTGCAGTATTTCCAAATTCAAATCCACTTCTCAGCTAAGGAAAGGAGGTAGGATTGTCAGGTGCTACCTCAAATAGAGAAAGCCATTGAAAACATTGAAATAGAAGATCCAATAAGTGAGACGGCATAGCTGTAGACCATAGATTATCATAATTCTTGCAATGCACAGATGCTTGCGATACAAAAAAAAGGTGCTTACACATTGGCTGAATATATCCTCATCAAAATGACCAGAAAGAAATTTCAAATTTGTAAGTAAACTCTAACAGTCAAGAAAAATAGTCATAAAAATTGGAAGTAAACTTTGGCAGACATGTAGGTGAACTTAATTCATCTAACTTTATGCCTCTCGGAAGACATCAGGATCTCCCCTCCTAAAGTTTGAACCACATCCATTACCTCCACATAAAATTGGACATCCTTGGTCTTCTTGGTTCCCACGCCATGATATGGTTATGCAAATGAAAATGAAGCAAAGTAATTATCTCCTTCTCCGCTGGCTGGAAGAATGCATGCTTAATGTTTTGATACATTATATCAACTCTCTCTTCTCCTCTCATGGTTGAATATTGAAATCCATTATGGTGGGCCTCCAAAGTTCTAGTCATCTTTCATCCTCTTCCACCAAATGTTGGCCTAATCCACACATCTGCCAGCCTAATTAGCTTTGTTTTTGAAAGCTAGAGTTTCTTCTCTAACAGTCAAGAAAAACAATCATAAAAATTGGAAGTAAACTTTGACAGACATGTAGGTGAACTTAAGTCATCTGACTTTATGCCTCTTGGCAGACATTAGGATCTCCCCTCCTAAAGTTTGGACCACATTCATTACCTCCACATAAAACTGGACATCCTTGGTCTTCTTGGTTCCCATGCCATGATATGGTTATGCAAATGGAAATGAAGCAAAGTAATCATCTCCTTCTCCACTGGTTGAAAGAATGCATGCTTAATGTTTTGATACATGATATTAGCTCTCTCTTCTTCTCTCATGGTTGAATACTGAAATCCATTATGGTGGGCCTCCATAGTTCCAGTCATCTTTCATCCTCTTCCACCAAATGTTGGCCTGATCCACATGTTTTCCAGCCTAATTGGCTTTGTTTTTGAAAGCTGAAGTTTCTCCTAAGTCACCAATGTAGCTCTCTCTGCCTTTTGCTACCATCGTCTCTGGGATTTAATCATTTGTACCACATGGTTGATGTGCTTTGAATCCTTGCATCTAAAGGAAATTTCCTTAACATAAATACTTCTAGGAATTTCAATGTTGCCATTGTAGTTGGCATTAAATCTGGTACCTGCAACATTGAAAATTATCCTTATATAAGAATTCCCTCTATCTTGTTGGCTTGTAACACTCTTGATGGTGGCTACATGAAATATGATTATGATTCCTCTTCTACATCAGAGGGTCCATATACTTGATCTGACTCTTCTGAATGATCATAATCATAATCACTAGCTTCCATATTCAAAAATTCCCAACCACCATCTTCAATAAATTTATCTGGATCATCAGTAGTACTCTTCAAAATTGGCTTCCAGTTCAAGTTCATTTTCTTTCATAATACTTTATATCCATGGAGTTCAGCCATTCCTTGATGCCATCAAGTGAAGATTGAGGAATGGCGTCAATGCGGAGTACATCCCACTTGAAGTCTTTGAAAATAATACCCATATCAAATTCCTTTTTCCCAAGTAATACTCTCTCAAGGTTAACAATCTCAATCTCACTAATAGTGATTACTAAGAAAGGTAATTCCGCCAACTCTACCAAACTGTTTACCGTAGGAACAATAAAAGTAGAGGCTTTGAAAGGAACTCCATGAAAACCAAGCTCTCTAAATGGTATATCAAACTCTAGTTCAAAATATTTTAGACGAGGCTACTCTGATAGCTCTCTTACTCGCTTGACAAATCCTTGAAACTTTGTATTGATTTTATTTTTCATGTCCCTCTCTTGTTGTTCTTACTCAATTTCATCAGGATCATACATTGACCTTCTTTCCCCTCCTAAATTTTGGACCACATCCATTACCTCCACATAAAATGAACATCCTTGGTCTTCTTGGTTCCCACGCCATGATATGGTTATGCAAATGAAAATGAAGCAAAGTAATCATCTTCTTCTCCGTTGGCTGGAAGAATGCATGCTTAATGTTTTGATACATGATATCAGCTCTCTCTTCTACTCTCATGGTTGAATACTGAAATCCATTATGGTGGGCCTCCAGAGTTCCAGTCATCTTTCTTCCTCTTCCACCAAATGTTGGCCTGATCCACAAGTCTGCCAGCTTAATTGGCTTTGTTTTTTAAAGCTGAAGTTTGTCCGACTCACCAATATTAGCTGTAACTTTTTTGAAATTGTATTATGGTATGTGCACTTTGATATGATGTAAGTATGATTATGGTTTTGTCTCATATGTTGTAATATTAGATATATAACAGAAAAATAAATTATTGCATGAAATAAATAATAACTTTTCATTTTAAATGTTTTTTTGCAGAACACGGGTCTTCCAGAAGATCAAGATGATCATCAACATGATATAGATCCACAAAATATTGGTTCTGCCAGTACAGATCACATGGAAGAGGATGATGATGACACAGATACGGAAGACACCGAGGCCAATGATAATGATGATGACGACAATGATGATGATGATGATGATGATGATGATATCAGGATGGTGATGATGATGATGAGACAGTTGGTGATAGTAACCAGTGACATTCATGATCATATAGACTACATCATGGATCATTGTTGATATATGGTTATGATGACTCTTTTCATGATTACTATCATATGTATCATTTTCACAGCCTACTGTACTATATTGTTGAGTTGTATCACATTGACATGTATCATTTTCCCTATATCATTTGGACATGTATCATCTTGACTTGTATCAATTTGAGTTACATAATTTATCAATTTTATTTATATCATTTGTACATGTATCATTTTCACTTATGTCAACTATTGGACATGTATCATTTTCACATGTTTTTGATGTACTGGCATATTTGACTTTCACTTGTTTTAGCTATATATGATGATGATCTTATCAGTATTGACTTGTCAATTTATATATATTAAAAGTGGTCGATGATTTTTGGATGGATATTTATTAAGTATGATGATTGTAATTTACTGCTCAGGATGGATGTTGCCAAATTCAATTAAATTATAGATATTTGATTCACTTGTTTTAATTATAGATGATGATTGTGTTACAATAATTATATTGTTATTTAATCATATGAGTTAAATAATTAAATTACTTACTCTATAATCATATGAGTTATTTAAGAGGCAAGATATATTTAACAAATTAAATTGAAATAAAACATATTAAATTAATAAATGGAAGCAAAACAAGAAGCATTTTAGAAGCAAAAAAGGAAGCAATGGAAGCCAAACTAGAAGCAAACAAATCTTGAAGAAAAATTGGAAGCAAAACCAAGCAAACCTGGAAGCAAAAGAAGAAAACTGAAGAAAAAGAAGCAAAACTGAAGCAAATCTGGAAGCAAAATGGAAGCAAAATGGAAGCAAACCTGGAAGAACCGAAGCAAAATTAGAAGCAAAATTAGAAGCAAAACTGAAGCAAAAAGAAAAATCGGAAGCAAAATCAAAAGAAAACTTGGAAGCAAAACCAAAAGTAAAACTAGAAGAAAAACCAGAAGCAAAACTGGAAGCAAACGTTGAAGTAAAACCAGAAGCAAAATTGGAAGCAAAACCGGAAGCAAAAGTGGAAGGAAAATCAAAAGCAAAATTGGAAGCAAAATTGGAAGCAAACTTGGAAGCAAAATTGGAAGCAAACTTGGAGGCAAAACTAGAAGCAAAACTGGATGCAAAATTGGAAGCAAAACTAGAAGAAAAAATGGGAGTAGACATGGAAGCCAAACCGGAAGCCAAATTGGGTGCCAATTTCGGTGCCATTTTCGTCGTTACTTCCCAGCACTAATGGAGACACCATGTTTTCTGGCGCTAATACTGGTGCTAATTCTGGCGCTAAATATGGCAGAAAAGTCAACGCAAAATCGGATGCCGAACTAACCATGCCTATTTGCGCTGAGTTTAACGCTAGCCAAATTGTCCAACTCATGTACTCAAAATACACTAAAATCCAACACCAAAGTCGGCACTAATTTCCTGTTGTGTTGTTGTGGGAGTGGATGTCATAGATCTCCTCACCTTGCTAAGGTTGCCTCCCAAGACAAGAAGGGGAAACAGAAAGCTACTTTTCATGAGGAGGAAGACTTGGAGGTGGAAGAGTTTCAGGCCTAGGTTGACGAAGAAAGTGATGGGATGGAATTTGAAGAGACTACCTATGACATGGGTGAGGAGGATTTTGAGGAGGAGAAAGAAGATAATGAGGAGGAAGAGACTAAAATTGAAGAAGAGCAAAGGAATGAAACTCTGATAGACCCTGAAACTGGGAATATTGCCAATGAAACTGTAGTGTAGGAAAATGTATACCCTTGCATTTTCACACTCTTTTGGGCCCACCTTGATTTTTTTATTCTTATTTTTGTCTTAATTGATCCTATTTTGCATCCACAAGCCTAATAAATTATATATTTTTATGGCTAATCCCGAAAAACATCAAAGGATAAATGATAATTTAATGATTCTAGTTGTGTGTCCTTGATTTTTGGACTGGGACTAAGATGCCACCTAGGGCGTCTCTATCCTCCAAAGGTCTTGGGACACTAATTTCAAATGCACCTTAAATGGGCCCCTTTTTGGAGTCAGTGCCCCGATTTTCATGCCTCGGGACTAAGATGCCACCTAGGGCATCTTAGTCCTCCTTAAGTTATTTTCAGGATTTAATTTCAAATCTTGGTGGGATTTAGCCTCCTTTAATTATTGATTTCATATGTCGGCTTGTTGTGGTGTAATTTTGGGATATTAAGCATAGATAAGTATAAATAAAAAGTTTTTTCACTCATATTTTCATCTAGAAATCTAACAAGCAATCTAAGCCTATCCAAGCATTCAAGAGCAATTCATCAAGCATTGGGAGCCATCATCAATATTCAAGCATCATGTCAAAGATATTATTGCATCATGTGTGTTTTTGAGCTAACATTTGTGATGTAGGGTTTTGATTCAAGCAAGCAATTCAAGTTAAGATCTATCAAGCATTCCTTCCATTCAAGATCTACATTCAAGCTAGCCATTTCACACAAGTTTGAAAATTTCACAACAAGGGTTTGGTGAGTTGCAACATAGCACTTTTTTCATTCATCATTTCCCTTCATTATTCTATTTCATTCCAAGGTTTAATTACCAACAAGGGGTTTCACCAAGGCAAACCATCATTTACTAACAATCAACATTTTTTTTCTCTCTTGCATGCTTGTGTTTGCAGATTTAGGTTGAAGATCACTTGGAGTGCAAAGTTGCAAAGTTGTCATCTTCACGGAAACTCGCTTATAGGCCAAATCTAGAAGTTTTAGAACCTAAGATTCGAGAAGAAGGAAGTGCAGACATTGAGCCTCAAGATCACATTTAGAGATTTCATAAATTCAAGACAGGACTAAGTCGGCAGCAAGGGAATCTTAGTCCTCTAAGTGGAATTTTGCAGAGATTCTTTCAGATTCTGTTCTGACATCTAAAGATTTCGCATATGCCCTAAAAAATAGCAGTGGGACTAAGGCAACAGTAAGGGAATCTTAATCCTCCCTATCATATTTTGACAACATTTTTTCATTTCCACAATCCTCATCACATTTCCAAATTTCCCAGGTACACACATCCTAACTTTCCGTTACTTAATTTTGTCATTTGCACTCATTATTTGGCTTGCATTATTAGGTTTTGTGAGTTGAATGTTAAGTTGTCTTTTCCAATATTTTGCTTGGTGGTGAACCCTTCAAATCCTAAAAGAACCCTCCCCACTAGGTCTTCCTTGTTGATAATTGACTCACCTTTGTGTTGATAGTCAATCCAATTTGGGATCCTAGGGAATATTTGAATGACAATCTGGGAAGAGTGGTGTTATATGACCTAGGCCATAAAGCATCCCCACTTTCCCCTATTGTTCAGAAACTAATCTTGTTGATGATTATAGCATAAACTATTTGAAAAGTGGGTTGACCTACATACAAGTACAAATGGATGACATGGAAAAAGCAATTATCACGCTGATGAAGGTGACGAATGGCCTAATGTGTAGAGCTAGGTCCAATGTCTAGTCAAACCAATATTACTAGGAAGCTGAAGAAGATGGGAAAGATGGAAAACTTGAAGGACTTGGATGAGACCGAGGGACCTAATTGGAGAGTATATCTCCCTTATAGGAGATTACTAGGACCTAATTGGAAAAGCCAAGTAATGGCTTTTTTCTTGCTTCTGGTTATGGTTGCCTTTCTTTTTTTGTCATTCTATTTCAATATTCTGGACTACTATTTTCAAATAGCTTTGTTATGGTTAAGAACTTGTTGGAATATGGTGGACTTGATAAATAGTCTTTGTAGTTTAAATTGCTTTAGTACTAATTTTTTGGTTTTGATTAAGAATTGTGGTTCTATGGTTACTATTTTTGTAATTGGCATGTGTGCCACCCTGGACATGTTTCTTTATGCTGGTTGGTGGTGTTGTTTTATCCAACCTCTTTTCTTCTTTTGAATTTTGGTTGTAACCATGGGATCAGGGCCCTTCCCCTACTAATCTAATAAAAAACAAACCTAGAACCACTTAAATACATACTAGGCTTAAAAATAAGCGCTCAAAGTTTTTAATGATGTACCAACAATCCCATTTAAGGAAGTAGATCCCCATAACTCCAAGATAACCATTGAGCCTTAACTAGGTATACTCAAGTCTTGGAGAATGATTTCTATTTTTAATAGAAATAGATTGTTCCACTCCATTGTTGTCACATGTCAAAATTGTGAGTCAGCACTTATTAGTTTTTTTTCGAAGAGAAGTTTAGGCTTCCATTCTCTATTTATTTATCTATTTCCTACAAAGATCACAAGAAATTTTGTAGCCAAAATAATCTAGAAGACATGAGAAGATATTAAGTGTTGTATTCTATGGAATGGTAATAGGTTTCACAATTACCTTTATATTAACCGACACCTTTTTGATGGTCTCCTACTATCACCATTCAAGAACTTTTTTTGGTTCATAATTCTTGGATTCTTTCTCTCAAGTTTTTTAGAAGATGCATTATAGCTATTTGAGATTTATATACCAAGTTTACTTCAACACAACTTTCATGGCCTCAAATAAAGGTCAAATTCAACTTGATTAATGTGGATGAAAATTATTTTTAGTAAATTACTAATACACTATCATTTCAACACCAACACAAGATTGATGTTATACTGAGTGTGTGAGTGTGTCTTGGTGGAATGACTATAAGTGGTATATGCATACCCCTTTTAATGGGAATAACTCTATGTAAGGATTATAATTGAATCTTCCTACATTTTCCTATGATTCCAAAGTTGAATGAAATGTAATCTATTCAATCACCTTTTCAAATTTTATGCAAATGTTTTTAAATTGTTTGGAAAGCTATTATTGAACCAAAAATTGCTCATTTTTCCTAGTGTCCACTATATCAAGGTCCCCCTATTAGAAAATAATTGATCTACTTAAGTTGATGAATGAAGGTACATTTTTTCCTAAATTTTCTTAGCTATGATATGCTTGTAGAATTGAGATTCAATTTATGATATGAGAAGATAGAAATTTAACTATTTTTTTTCATAATTATGCTAATGAACATTTCTTTACTTATACCAGATTGTTGGTGATATCAAATTTGTATGCAAATCCAATTATAATAAAATATGGTGGACCATCTCCAAGCCCTTCTTGATAATTAGGGAAATGTCGGCTAGGTTCCTCCTTTGTGATCCCATACTAGGTCCTCTTGGTGGTTCAAAGGTGTGGTCATTCAAACTCCTCTTGACATCACTCTCAAATATACCTCTAATAATACTCTCCACCAACAAGGTAACATATTGGTTGGTCACCTTTACCTTTAGTGAGAAAACAATCCTCTTTTGCATCTTCTTAGTGACATAGGTGGACTCTTCCTAATGGAAAGGATAAATTTCTCCATTTAACTCTTGTTATTTTCCTACACAAGATATTCTAAATACTTAGCCATAATATGATATTATTGATACTCAACCACTCAAACAAGACACTCAAATATATTATTTGGGGTAAATTTAATGATTGAGATCATCCCTTAACAATTTTCTTTATGAATTTAATTGCCTAGTTTTCATTATTGATATTTTGATCAAATGTTATATTACTTATTATTTTTCTTTTAAAACTACTTGATATTATAACTTTTGAATTTTACTCAATTTTGTCTTCATGATATAATTTTACCTATCCATTTTTGATAAAATTTAATTTATTTTATAAATAATTTTTTTTTTATTCTATTTAAAAAATGATGAATCACAAAAAATATTGTACTTATGCCAATTTTAAATTAAAATCAGAATTATGTCTATGTTTTTAATTAGGATTTGAAGGTATCTCGACCCTTTACAACAAAGAGAAGCTACTAAAAAGATAGAAACATTTAAACCTATAGCCCACAAAAAGCAAAAAGTTGACTAAAGATAAAACTAGAGAACCCGTTAGCAACCCAACAACAAAACATCAACAACAAGGTTGATCAACCAAAAACAACAGCAAAACTACAACATTTTATCAAGAACATTGGTCGAGGCCATATTTTCAGCAATGACCCCCTCATGTATCTCGACCACGTCCTTCATATCCTCAAATGAAATGGCATCCCTTTTCTTAGTCTTGCTCCTCGTTCTCAAGCACGGGCCAGCCTCCAAATCCTTCTCCACATCAAAGCCAATAGCCTCAATCTTCTCCTCCAAATTCATGCGATTAACTTCATCAATTTCCTTTTCATGATCTCCCAGATCCAAATACTTTCCAATCCACTTCATAGCATTCTCATTTAAAATTAAGAGACCCTTAGCACTAGATTTCAAAGACTTTTTACTAACACAAACAACAGTCTGCAAGTCATCACTAATATTGCTAATTCTTTCCTCTATATTCACAAACCTCTCCTCAATAATCTTTTGGACAACCATTTCCAGGGAGGTTATCCTATCCTCATGACTTTTACCAAGTCTATTAGCATCAATAGCAAGTCTATCAAGAATAACATTCATAGTCTTGACCTTACCTTTAATCGACCATTCCTTTTGACTGCCTTGCACTAACACAACACAGACATCTTACCAGTTTTTAATCTGGACGTTGAGCTCCTTCACTTCCTAGAAAATCCACTTTACAAGCGAGAGAAAATTGTGAGTTTCATCCTCTGCCATTCTACAGAACAGGTCCATGTTAATTTCTTCCCAATTGACTGGTGGCGCAGCATGAGAACCAACATTCTCAACAGGTTCCTCTCGAACCCCCTTTCTTCCCTCCAAATCCTCCTCAGTAGGGGAATCCTCAACTTTAATAACCTCCACTTTCACACAGTGCTTATCAGGCATATCCGCCAAGTCAGCCAGAATTGCAAGCCGCTCCATCTTCACATCATTCCCCTTAACCTGCTCAACACCAATAGGAGAATCAAATTCAGCTTGGTTAGGACCAACCCCCTTGGAACACCCAATACCCACATTTTCCTACTCAATATCCTCCATAGGATGCTCGTTACCCTCAAGGCCATCACCTAAACCATGTTTAACCTCAGGAACAAGGGATTTCTCCACATCTCTTGAATCATCCACCATTTGCTTGACAACACGTTTCTCTTTCTTGGGGCATCTTTTCTTCCCCTTCACATTCTTTTTCACCAAAGGCACAACAACTTCCTTCATCTCATTATCAGTTTTGTAACCCTTAGACCAAGATTTTGAATCCTTGGAATCATCAATAGACTCACTCTCCTCCTCTGACGGTTCCTCATAATCAGAGTCACAATCCTAAGAATCCCCTTCCCACTCATCTGCCAACTGACCAGTATCATACCCAATATTGTTGACACCCTTTTTATGAGTCGGGGTATTAGGAGTAGCTGGTAATACCTTCATCTTAATGTGATAAAAAATGAGGTTCATAAGGCCTTCATGTAGAATAGCCTTCCTAGGTTTCTTCCTATGATTCTCGATACTTGTTTCCATTGAAAGAAGGAGGTAAAAAGGAAACTAAACTTGAGAATTATGGCATAAGTGATTCAATAACATGAAGTGATAGCCATAGATAATAGAAAACCTACCCTCCAAAGTGAAAAATTGCATAAGAGCCAGAGCAATGTCTCTCCAAAGTGGCTTAATAGATTTGTGAGCATACCCACTGCTACCAATAAACCTCAGCTTCTTCTTCTCTGAGGCTTTGAAGAAATTGGTGAGGGTCATCTTGGCCGCAACCTTATCTTTGTAAAATTTCCTTCCCTTGGAAGGAAGACCGGCTTCCTCAACGATAAATTCCTCATTGATGTTGAAATCCTCGCCCTGGTAGTGCAAAACCCTGTTGTTCCACCCACTAACAAAATCCTTTGTCACTTCAGGGTTAGGACCATGGAGCTTCAACAAACAGGGGAAAACTCCACCCTTCTCCAGATGCTCCCAAACATTTTTATTGCTAATAAACTCTTCGCAAGAGCTCGTCTCCACTTTGCAACGAGCACCTCCCATGGTGGCATGCAACAAACAACACTCCACCTACACTCTTTGATCTTCTGCATAGGCAAGATTAGGCGAAAAAACCACAAGGAAAAGCAAAAAATACCCACAAAATGTGTGAGCTTGCCAAACCAAGTACTGCCATACCTTAGCTTCCAGCCCATAATCTCACGAACATCAAAAAAGCAATAATTAAAAGAGCACACACAGAACTCAATGTGCAAAAACCAGCCAAGGAAGAAATAAAATAGCCTTTCTTCCTTCTTAACCGCATCCTTGACATCACAACTAGTCATAATTGGATATGTTTTGACGATTAAGTGGCAAGGAATCATAAGTATTCCAATTAATTCGAGCCATCACTCCTAAATTAGCTAACCCATCAACCAACGAATTAGCCTCCTTGAACACGTGAGTAATTCTCACCTCATCAAAAGTATTAATGATAAAGATAGAATCATTAATCAAATGGGCTATAGACCATGACGGCAGATTACTCTTATGGAGACAATAATGTTAAGGGAATCCCCTTCAATCCATAGTTTTGAAACCCCAAAGTCTTTAGCTAGTAAAAGGCCATGATAGGTTGCTGCTAGAATTGTGTCTATGTTATGTCACACAAATATCACTATTTCCTCTATATAATTTGGTCTAATCTACATTATTTATTTATTATTAAAACAAATTTGAGCTTAACACCAAGCAACTAAAACTCAATACATCATATTTGCATGACGTAAAAAAATAATGTAATTTTAACACTAATTAATGTAAAGATAAATGTTATAATATGTGAGACTTAAATCCAATTTACTCTCATTTAATGACATCCACACAAAATTCATAAAATGATGTAAAACCTTTTAAAACAAATTTTTAAACAATTATACAAACATGTTTGAATTGAAAAAATAAATAAAGAACTAAATAAATGTGAGTCAATATATGAGTGACATCACTACAGTAGGGTTGATTGAGGCATGTGCTACCCACTTGCTAATAAACATGTATAACAACATCATCATGTCCAAATATTTGTTGAAACTTCTTTTCTAACACATTTTTTTTCAAATTAGAATTCTCCTCTTATAATTAAATAGATAATTGCCACTCATTTTTAAATAAGAAAAATGAAACATTAACGCATAAGAAGTTAAATTGAATAATATTTTTAAAAAGAATTAAACCATTAGATACAAATATAATTAAAAAAATACAATCCCCTATTGTTCCTAACTTGACAATATAATTTTTTAATAATTTTGAAGATGAAAAATGCACAGAGAAACCATCTAAATAAACAGAAAATGGATTTTCCAATATGATCTAAATAAATTTAAAGTATCTCCTATTTTGAAGAGTGATTCAAAGTCAAGGTGGATGATTTGGTTTGAGCATCTGCATGTGACCAACAGCTGGACTGTGCCTTGATCTTGAAAGCTGGGAGATGGTGATCATGCTGTCTTTTCTGCAGACCCACTTCTCATTATCATGTTCCTTTGTGCCACAGACAACCTTATTGCAGTTGGTGAAGGGCTGAGAAAATAAAAGTAGCAGAAATAACATAATAAAAGTCTCCATGCACTGCAACAATACTCATTAACCCATCATTATATTGATCATTGAGCAATTGGGTATGGAACTTCATGGAATGCAGATATATATACACATTTCCAGGGACCTAAAATGGCTAGTCAGATCAAACAAGGATACCACCAACCTCCATAGTTATCTAGGTTGATTATTATCATACCTACTGAACAAACCGACAGTTGCCATTTGATAAAAGGTAACGTGTTATGCAGCTTCTGAACTAACTGGTTAGTTGTGCAATGACAAAATGCATATAATTGTTTGACATAATGTCACAGCCAGGTTTGGCTGAGGATTGAATGTCAAAGCTGTGTTTTGGCATACTATCTTTGGTACGTTTGAGGGGTTACCTACTGCCTAAAATTTTCTCTCTATCATTAGTAGTGGGGGAACAACCCAAAATCATTAAAACCAAAGGCTTGACTTGCTATAGTCTTTTTGACTGGTATGAAAGTAAGTTTGAAATTTGTATTTAACACTAATGATTTAGTAAAGAGTTGGCATCTAGTTAGTATTTTATCTATTTTTTTAATAGTTTGGATTTAATCTTCATATTTGTTGTTTCATATCTTGATTTAAAATTATATATAAGATTATGAATTATTTGAGTTTAAGAATTTTTTAGTTCAAATCTAACTTTCATATATGTTGTATTTTATCTTGGATCAAAATCATAGATGTGGTTTTAAACCTAGTTTAAAATTATATGTGCAATTGCAACCTTCAAATTTCAAATTCAAATTTATTCATGGACCCAAATTTAGCTGTCCCCAACTAGTTATTG
This sequence comes from Sequoia sempervirens, assembly GCA_007258455.2. Classification (NCBI taxonomy): domain Eukaryota; kingdom Viridiplantae; phylum Streptophyta; class Pinopsida; order Cupressales; family Cupressaceae; genus Sequoia; species Sequoia sempervirens. Next base: position 113,667,550 of record VDFB02256132.1, on the reverse strand, counting down.
CTTGTCAACTCAAGCACGAAATATTCAAATTGTGGCACTATGGTATCATATAAAATGACAATTCCCTGATTTATTTTATGAATAAGCTAAATCCAACAATTAGAACATCATCAATCATTTGAGCATTTAGAAACATTATATAAACATATGAAATCACAAGGAAACATAGGTATTTGCATGTATTCTTAACATGTCTTCAAACTTGTTCCAAATCAGTAATCAATACAAAGGCTTCACGAAGGTGCAAAGAGAGAAGCAAGTCAACTTCTCATCCCCAACATTGTAAGTTCTACTAATGTTCCTTTCCTCTCTTTTTAGATGTAAAACGTGAATAAGATTCAAAAGATTAGAGGTGCAAAGATCAAGGCCACAAATCAAGTTTAAAACTATAAAAAAGGGTGAAAATTTTAGGTGCATAGATTAGAACTAGATACATGTGCATAATAGAACTATAGGTGAAGGTATGAATTGATTTAGAAGCATTGTATGGATCAAGCAATCTTGCAAATCACCCAAAATTTTACATTGTATGTTGTTGCTTGCATGTATTTATTTTTCTACATGTACCCTTTTTTGTGTTTGTGTTGTGCAACTTGTTGGATGTGTCTTATGCAAGTCTTTGGTCATGCCTATTGCCTACACATCTTATGCATTAAGTATGCAAGTCTTTGCACAACCTTTTTTTTGAATGACATTACCACCCATGTAACTACGCTTCTTTAGGATAGTACCTAAGATTCTAGGTTGAATTTTTCATATGCATCACTTTGATCCATGTTCTTTTTTTGCATAATGAATTTTCTGCACTATGTTCTTTAAGCTAAATTCACTCTAGTTCCATAGTTCTTTAGGGATAACATATAGACCTATTAATTTATCTTTTGTGGTTGATTTGGATTCTCATGCATATTACATGTTGGTGGTCAATTATTTGGAAGTTGAAGGGATATTCTTGAAGCCTAATTCATCTCTACTTGGAATGTTATTATATTTTTTATACATGAATACTTGGTAGACTAAATATGTATGGAGTTTCCAAGTAGCTTAGGGACTACATTTTATAGATATTTAAAATATATTGGAAGCTTCGTAGGATCATGATGTACAAGGTTCTCTCAAGATTCATTAAGAGGGAAATGAATCATGGTTGAGGAAGAGAATCTTATGCACTAAGTGTAAGTTGTGTAGTAAGTGTTGCAAGATGAATATAGACAAAAGAATCGTTGATAAATTATTGTCCATAGTGATGGTCCAAAAATTGAGGTTAAATACTATTGCACACCCACACATACTTGGTCTCATAGTTGTAGAAAGGATAATAATTGATGTTAATAGAGCAATGTAAAGTAGTATTTTGCATTACTAATTACATAGATGAAATATTTTATGATTTCATTCTCATTGAAGATACCATGTGTTGTTAGGTTGGTTTAGTAATTTAAGATAATTGTCTAATCCATAATGGGATGGAACACCCATATTATCACAAAAATTAAGAATCTTGAGTTGTTACCTACGAAAAAAAAGTACATGTAGAAAAGTGTTTATAATCTCAATAAAGGATTCACTCAATGAGATGAGGAGCTTGCATGGATTTTATGCACTAGTAATCAAACCCACATAAAAGGAAGAATATTCATGTAGCTCTAAGGAGCAAAAAATCACCACACTTCATAGAGATTATAGATGTAATATTTTTAGGGATGTCAAATAGATTCATGCTAATGTATAATATCTCACACTACATGGATATTAGGTAACCTAGGATATAGTTTACTTAACAAGATAATACACCATATTAATCTAGACATGTGTACATAGTTAAACTAGTAGTTAGAATAATTGTTTGAATGATATATGATTTAGGAGAGTATCATCCCTTGCACAATGCATGTTTTAAAGTTCAAAGGAGAAGAATGGATGACATGTACCGACTTCCATGTAATTAACATGATTACCATTAAATACTATATTTTATTACCATACATGGATTATGCAATGAATGGTCTAAGTGGTGCATGTTATTTTTCAAAGATAGATCTCAAGAGTATATATTAGCATGTCCATGTAAGTGAAGGTCATGAATAGAAAATCACAATCAAAACTAAGGAAGGCTTGTATGAGTGGATTTGGTGATTCTCATTGAGCTTATAAATTTATTGTGTATGTTCATGAGGTTAATTAATGAGGCTTCTACGATATTCTTTGGTAAGATTTTGGTAATGTAGCTTGATGGAATTTTGGTGTTTAAAAAGAACAAGATGGAACATCTTACATTATAGTGGGTCTTTTTGCAACTAATGAAGGATAAGTTGCACATAAACCTAAATGAATATTCCTTCATGAAGAGGGAGATAACCTACTTAGATTTATCATATCTCAAGAAGGATTGAAGATGGAATATTTTTTGGTCCACACAATTGTTGAGTGACTAGAACTAAGAAATGCAATTAAAGGATCTTCCCTAGGTTGGAAAAATTCAACATAAATATCATCAAGAACTTCAATGGGATTTGTGTACCTTTGGGTCATTGTATGAGAACACTTATATTTGAATGGATGAGTTCTATTACTAAGAGCTTTGAACTCTTACAGAAGAATGTGATTGAGGAAATTATGTTGGCATTCTTGAATTTTAGAAAAAAATTACAAGTGGATTGTAATTTTAATCAATGCATAATTTGTACCTAACTAAGCTAGGAGAGTAGTCCTATTGCCTACTTTATTGAGAAACCAAATTATACTAGGTAGAAATATTTGTTTTATGATCAAGAGTTATATTCAACAATGCAAGATTTGTACAATTGGATGCACTATTTACTTCTAAAAGAGTTAATATTACATACAAACCATTAGGCACTAAAGATTATAAATATCAAAGTGAAGTTAAAGCAAAGACACATGAGATGTGAAAAATATTTGTAGGTTTTTTTAAGCAATGCACTAGTAAGAAAAATAAGGTAGCATACGCATTAAGCTAGAGGCAAGACTTGTTGTCTATATTGACAATTGAAGTTGTTGGAATGAGATTTATGAAGGATTTTATACCATATATTTTTTATTTTATAGATGAATAGTTTGCATGTATTAATCCATGTGTAAGAGACAAAGTCCCATTTAAATATTGTTTTAGGAAAGAAGGGATTTCGTTCAAAATATAGTATTTGTGTATCCCACATAGTTCAATGAGGAAGAACCTCATCAATAAGTTGCATGTAGGTGGAATAAAAGGATATTATGGTGGAGATACGACACATGAAGTATTGGAGAGATATTACTAACCTAGTTTACATAAATATGTGCACAAAGTTTTTACTATTGTGGAAATTTTTAAGTTGGAAATGGAGTGGAAAAAGTACAAGGTGTATAAGCCATCATGCATCCCAAACAAACCATGGGAGTAAATATCATTAGAATTCATCCCTAGATTTCACACACATAGAAATATAAGGACTCCATATTGGTTATTATTGATGGGTTTTTTAAATTGATGCATTTCATTCCTTGTTAGGATTCAGATGATATGTCTAGGATTGCAAAAAAAATCTTCAATGAAGTTGTGTGATTGCATGGGTTACCATGAATTATTACTATATATATATGTATAGGTGTGAATTTGCACCCCTCTTGCAAACTCCCCTTTTACACCCTCTACTTTAGGAATATCAATTTCGACTAAGAAATTCCACATCACCTATTTGTAGTGCATCCACTTGGCACTTGTCCTTTATGTCGATGGGGGAATTTATGTCAGGGATGCGCATGTGGCACGTAGACATCTGCACGGCGTGTTGTCATCCCTGACAGATTCTTGCCTCTGGAATCTATAGAGACATTACATTCTCCATTGGCGATGAAGCATAATGCCTCTATGCCTTCCTACCAACCTGAGAATGGATCTTTCCCTCCTATATCATCTTCAAATGTCGATCTTTCAATTTCACTTTATCTCTTTAGCAATTCGATCCATCTTCTTCACAATTTCACATGCTAGCTTCATCTTGTTGGATAATTCTTGAGCTTCTACGCAACTTCTATACTTTCTACTGCACTTTTTCCACCATTGGAGTTGTGACTTGGTGTCCTACAGGACTGCTTCTTCATTTTTATGGCAGTGTAGACCTTACCAAGCTTGCATCCTCCTCTACATGCTTGAGGGCACCCCAATTGAGAAGGTGATATTGTTTCATTTCTATATTCCCATCGCATTGCCACTTGATTTACATATCATAGTGTTATTGTTATTGTTTGGTATCTCTTCTATTACTCTCTTTATCATATTTTCTATCTTGTGGCTTTTTTGGTTGTCCATGGAGGTGGAAACACCAAAGTGGGGGTTTGATTACGGAAAACCCCTATATAGCCCCAACATTTTCCCTCTCTTGGTTGCATGCAGGTATACATTCATGTGGAGCTTGCTGTAAAATTGGAATCTTAGTGAGTTAATCTTCATCACCTTTGCTTTCAACATCTCCTTTATCATCTTTCTAGTTTCTTTAGTCATTTTGCTTGCTTTTACTTCAGTAATTATTTTAGACCTCAATCACTAAGTAGTTAGTAGGTTTTTTGCAACTTTTATTGTTCCTTTGTACTTTATGGCCGTACGGATGCCAATGCCCCAGTGAGATGCCAACATGTCACGTTGTTGTCCTTGACCTGCGCTACTGTTCTTTGGCAGAGAGTTGTCAGAGGTACAATTTGGGTTCTAAAAGCCTACTCATTTAGCTCCATCCAAACTTCTAGGTTAGTAGAGTGATAGAAGCACTTGAGAGTGCTCTTCATTCTCTATCCTTAACCTTAAACACTTATCCAAACTGAGGTAGACTAGAGCAACCTTCTGCTCTCGGCTCTCCGTGACCTGGAGCCTTGGTGTGGTTGGTCCCCCTCTTCTACATTTTGGTGAACCTGACATGAACCATTTTGGTTCTGATTGGAAGTGTTGAAAGACCCTTTCCTTGTATCCTAAGAGTGTTGTGGGTGTGAGTGTTGCAAGGCGTCTAGTCTTGCAACCCAACCTACAACCCCTAGTGGTGTAGCTGGAAGGTTCCATAAGCATCGTGAAACAAAACCTTAAGTGGGTTACCGTCTAGTTGTGAATCCCTTGGGGGCTCCATGAAAGCTCCATCTAGCATACGTAATGGCCTCCTTTTTACATCTACCCATCCCATTTGTGCAACCTGCAAGTGGATCCCATGGCATAACTTTCACCTCACATGATTTTCTGGTGAATTATAATAGAGAACCATCTTCCTTATACATCCTCGCACGAATCAATGGAAACATTGTAACAAGTGTTCTTGTTGAGCCTGTGTTTCGAGTGAATATCATCACTAAGGAGATTATGTTGATTAAATTCTTACACAAAGATGGGCATGATGAATCTAGGAGTACCATTTGTACACACGATGGGATTTCCATACCTCCCATCAGTTGTATCACATTGTTAGTCTTAGTTGGACCTAAACCTGTAAATGCACTCTTTGACATAATCTCGAGGTCTAAGCTCTTCAGAGTGAAACTAGGTATCCCCTAGTTGGTCTCTATGAATGCAGTTCCCTCAGTGGTTCATAAGTGTCTGAAATTCCTCCATGAGGGTATAGTGCATGTAGTCCACGACAATAGCTATAAGTTATCGATTGTGTGTGGGGGCTACTCACTGGATCACTTTTGGCCTAATCCCATTGGTCTGCTTCCTCCTAGGATGGACCTCTTGTACTGAACCTATGTGAGGTACAAGAATAGGGGCATAACGCCTAAGGTGAGATACCCTCCTTCCCCCTATGTCATCTCACAAAGGGCTTGTCTCAAGGCAGATAGTGATGCCACCCTAGCTCAGAGAAGAAAGGAAGAGAAGTGTGCTTGGGATTCTTCCTCTTCTTCCATTGTCTCGCTTGTCGCTTCCTCTCACCCTATTGCGCTGCCATTAACTTCCGCTCCTAGGTGTTTGCTGGAGATCCCGATGGTGCCCACTTGGAAAAATCCCAACTATCCAATGTTTGAACTTCCCATCTTACCCATGGTTCCTTGACCCATTCGGTATGATAAGGGGAAGGGTCTCAATAGGGATTCATGTATGTCTCGGCCTTTGCGGTCTCCTACTACTCCTGCCTGTAAGGAAATGAATTGGAAGAGGCCCGTCGCTAAGGTGTTAGAGCCTGCTCCCTCGTTGTCGTTCCATCATCCTCTCAACCTCTCCCTCTTGTTCCCATTCAAGAGTCCATCCCTCCATCAAAAATGTTTGTGATGGACACTCTAATGGTCAAACAGGAGTCTTTCGTTCCATCTTAGCTTCCGACCTCTAGCTCCCGAAGTCACAGGAACTGCATTGTGTGTTAATGCAAGCGTCGGCGAAAGCCTTTGGCCACTGAGTAGGCCACCCTGCAGAAGATGGAGGGAGGACTAGTAGCTCCTACTTCAACACCTTTTTTCGTGTCCTCCTCTCCCATCCTCTCTACTTTAGTTCCTTCAACCTCCATCTTGCTTTTGGCTCCTGCCGCAAGCGTAAGCAATCCTCACCCGAAGAGGATGTAGGTGTTTATTGCTCCTTCAATTGAGTCACCCCTTCTGATGTCTCTTTTGAACATCTTGCCGTTTCCAAATCCTGTGGGCATGATGAATACCTTGGTGGTGTTCTCCACAATTTTCTCCTCTTCCTCTTAGCCTTTTTCCTTGTCTGTGGGGATCTCGCATCCTCTGAGAAACCAGAAGATGGAGGATGACCTTGCTAGCAATGGGGGTCAAAAGAGGGGTTCACCTTCTTCAGATGGTGGTTCTGCATTAGCTTGTGTTGTCCTTGTGATGGAGGAAGTATTGATGTCCCCAGAGTTTTTCACTGCTCTCAAGTCACTCGGTGAACCTAGCAATGAATCTCAAGCGCCTCCTCCCTCGCCTGTTGAGTTAACATATGGAACTCCCATGAAGTGCATGTTTAATTTTGTGGATGAGGTCTCGGCCTTATCAACAGCTTTCACAAAATCGTTGGCTTTTACCTCAAAAGAACTGAGTGGAGAAGACCTTGAGAGGCATTCTTCCATATCTCTTGTTGTAGGAGGGTCGAAGGGTTCCCCCTCAATATTCTGCCCTTGTAGGCTTGTTTGCCTTCCCTTTATGATGATTTGGATTGGGAGACTGACGAACTCTTGGTTGATGAGGACTAGGGGGTTCCTCTTCTTTATCTGTAGATTAGATTGTGCGTGTGTGTTTGTGATCCCCCATGCTTGTGTTATGTGTTCCCGAATGAACCTTGTCACCCTTATAGGTGCTTGGATATAGGAGTGTTTTTGTGTCATAAATATTCTTGTATTTGTTACATCATTCTTCCTCTATTGTGTATTTATTTTTGACAATTAGGGATGATGCAAAGTGTTGGGAGCATTTAGGCTTCCCTTCCATGTTGACCCAATTTTCTATTTCTATTTTATCTTCTCATAAATTCTTCATATGGCCTGATATAGAAGGGGGTTGATGATAGTTCATTTATATATTATTATTTTTATCTATATTTATGAGCAGCTCTGACCCCAAAATATCAAACCGCCCCTGTGTCCCTTATTCATAATGTTTTGTTTCTTCTTGATTTTTTTCTCTCTTATCTTTCATGCTTGTTTCGTGATGTTGTGTTTCTCATGTGTTGTCCCTCGCGTGTGCGACAACATTACCACAATTACATATCACTATGTTTTGTGGGCCAGAACATCACTTTTTCATTCTTGTTTTTCTCTCCTTAGGATGTCACATGCCTCTGCATTCAACATGCACCATCCTAATGGGGGGCTATCATGTTCCTTCTAATTTTTAGAAAACGCATTCGGTGGCCAACAAATCTTTTCTCAAAAATATTTTTAAAATATTTTTCAAAAATATCATTCTTCAACAAGGACCCTTAGTGGAATACTTTTCCTTCATCATGGGTTCGTAAAGAAAGAATTTGAAAACCCTTCCTCTGAAGGGGGAGCACCTTCTCCTACGGGAAAATTTCTAACCTTCCCCTTGCGAGGGGACTTTCTACCTTTCGAATTCCTTGATGAAGTGAAAATATTTCAAATGCATTCCTTGATGTTGAATTGATTTTTGAAAAAAACTCTTATACTTTCAAACTGAGTGTCCCTTGAGTGGACCCCTCTTCTTTTGAAGGGTTCCTAAGGGACCCCTTTGAAATATTCTCCTTTAGTTTTCAACTGTCTACGTGATTGTTTACTTGCTTGCCTTTGTGGTTGCTTTTTGTTTTCTAACATGTTTTATTTGCAGATTAACATGTTGCTTTGCAAGTGTGCCTGTGAAGTTGCTTTCTAGTCCAACTTTGTAGATTCCCCTTACATTGGTCTTCATTTAGGAGAGAGTACCTAAGAGAACCTTCTTTGTGGGTCCAAGGACCTACAAAGTGCTTGCATCCTCTGGGATTTGTCCATTGTTGGTCTACGGGCCTTCGGTGCACTTTGATCAACTTTGTAGTTCTGAGGATTTGCAATGTCCTTTGTTTGAACCTCCTTAGGAGAGAGTACCTTTGGAGTTATTTTCTTTCCCTGTGCTTTCGAGATTCACCAGATTGCGGTCTACTTCCTCGATAGTTTAGGTATATGTTTCTAAACTATCCAATCTACTTTATCGAACACTCATTAGCATTCATGCTCACTAAAGTGGGGGAAAAATGTATAGGCGTGAATTTGTACCCCTCTTGCAAACTCCCCTTTTACACCCTCTACTTTAGGAAAATCAATTTTGATTAAGAAATTCCACATCACCTATCTACAGTGCATCCACTTGGTGCTCGTCCTTTGTGTTGGTGGGGTAATTTCTATCGAGTACATGCATGTGGCACGCGAACGCCTGTGTGACATGCTATCTTCCTTGATAGATTCTTGCCTCTAGAATCTGCAAAGATGTTACGTTATCCATTGGCGATGAAGAGTAACACCTTTGCGCCTTCCTGCTGACCTGAGAATGGATCTTTCCCTCCTAAATCCTCTTCAAATGTCAATCTTTCAATTTCACTTTATCTCTTTAGTGATCTCTTTAGCAATTTGATCCATCTTCTTCACAATTTCACATGCTAGCTTGATCTTGTTGGAAAATTCTTGAGCTTCTATGCAACTTTTGTACTTTGTGTTGCACTTTTTCCACCATTGGAGTTATGACTTGGTGTCTTGCGGGACTGCTTCTTTGTTGTTGCAATAGTGTAGACCTTACCAAGCTTGCATCCTCCTCTATGTGCTTGAGGGCACTTCGATCGAGAAGGTGATATTGTTTCATTTCTCTATTCCCATAGCATTGTCACTTGATTTACGTAGCATAGTGTTATTGTTATTGTTCGGTATATATCTTTTCTATTACTCTCTTTATCATATTTTCTATCTTGTGGCTTTTCTATTGTCCATGGAGGTGGAAACACCAAAGCGGGGGCTTGACTGTCACAAACCCCTATACAACCCCAACATTTTTCCTCTTGGTTGTGTGCAAGTATGCGTTCGCGTGGAGCTTGCTAGTGAACTGGAGTCTCAGTGAGTTAACCTTCATCACCTTAGCTTTCGTCATCTCCTTTATCATCTTTCTAGTTTCTTTAGTCATTCTACTTGCTTTTACTTCAGTCAATATTTTAGACCTCAACTGCTAAGTAGTTAGTAGGTTTTTTATGACTTTTACTGTGCCTTTATACTTTCTAGCCATACAGACACCAGCACCCTAGTGAGATGCCAGCACATTGCGTTGTCATCCCTAACTCATTTTGTTGTCCTCTGGCAGAGAGTTATCTAATGTATAGTTCATGTTCTAAAAGCGTGCTCATTTAGCTCCATCCAAACTTTCGAGTTCTAAGTAGAGTGACAAAAGCACTTGAGAGTGCTCTTCATTCTCTATCCTTGACCTTAAACACTTATCCAAACTGAGGTAGACTAGGGCAACCTTTCGCTCTTAGCTCTCCATGTCTTGGAGCCTTGGTGTGGTTGGTCCCCCTCTTCTATAATATATACACACACACACACATTTTCTAAGATATTTTTGAAACTCTATGGAATAAATTAGGCACACACCTTGCAACAAAAATTGTTCTTATAATATACAAACAAATGATTCCTATCATAAATTTTTGGTAGTTTACTCAATTGTTTAATAACTGAAAAATCTTGTGTAGTGGGATTACTTGTTGACATAAGGACAATTTTCATAAATAATACAATGAATATGCCTATAGGTGATGTATGAAACTTATCCAGGAGGTGTCATAGATTTTTTTAGAGTAGAAAGTGTAAAGAAAACTAGTGTAGAGGTAAAGGATTTCACCCAACATATGGATGAGGTACAGATGAAGGTCAAGAAATAGATACAAGCCAACAATTGCAAGTGCAAAGTATGCACATATGAGAGAAAAATAAAATACTTATTTAGAGAGTGAGCTAGTCATGGCACACTTGAGGAATGAGTGGTTCCTAAAATAATTTTTTAATAAGTTAGAAACTTGAGAAATTGGTCCATGTCACATTTTGCATATTTTTAAAAAAAATGTGTATGAGATATAGCTACCATAAGGGTTGTAAATATCACCTATATTTAATTTCTTTGACTTGTATCCCTACCATGCACCTAGTCATGATGATTCCTCACATCCACAAAAAGTTTCAAATTGGATTAAAAAATGAAATAACCAAAAATAACATGGGAAAAACTTGACAAAAAACTAACTAATAATTTTTTTAAAGAATAAACTTTTAAAGGTAGATGCATATCTAGCAATAAGTGTTTTTATCACAAGCATATGTCACTTGTATTGAATGAAATATTATGTGATAGTGAGATGGTATGCAAGGAACCATGTCTTGAAAGTGGAAGTAATAAGGTGAAGGAATTGATTGGGATTAGGTACCAAATACAAACACCTAATTATGCTAGGTCTAATTCATGTCCCAAAATTTTCTAAAATAATATTGATGTATATAAATATGATAAGTGTCACCTATATAATCTTAATATATTATAATTTCATCAAAATAAATATAATATCTTAAAATATGGAAAAGAGAATCAATAAATATTTATTTTTAAATAGTAGATTGTTGTGAGATAATGTAAATGTGATAAATCATACATTTTCTTACTTTAAAAACTAACTATGAGAGGTGATCCTAATACTTGACTATGATACACACATGTAAGAAGGGAAAATAGGAACCCTCATATATGAAGTTAGGGAACTCAAAATAATAAAGGGATTGGAACAAATACACCTAAAATTATTGGGAACAATTGGAAATAGGTTTAGGATTGTCTATAAATATTGTAAAAAAAAATCATTAGTTTTAGAGATTATGAATTCACTACAAGGAAGATATACACCTAGGTCTAAGGTCAAGGAGAATCCCTTGAGGTCATAGTTCCAAAAAAAAATCAAGGACTATGGAAAATTAACTTCTAATCAAAATTTGCATGGACAACTATCATGATAGTGGGTAGAGAATTTGGTAAAATAATAAATTATGAGCTAGAAAATATCAAATACAATAGAAATTGAAAGAAAGAAAGTTACATAGAAAGGATTCCTACACTAAAATTCTAAGAGAGTATTGTGAAAATTTTAATCTTTCAACAATTACAAAAAGAAGAATCGCATAAACATAAAATAAATAATATACTATAACATAGGTTAATGTGAAGAAAACCCTTTCAAGAGAAAAACTCCACACTCCAAAGTATTCCAATGTATTATATATAAACAACACAATTATAATGCACTTGCAGAGCAAACCTTCACATGGGTATCACCAACCAAAGATCTTGAGGAATTATGATAACTTAACAATACCTATAAAAACATCACACAAATTCCATCTCAATCACTTGATATATGGGAGATACATTACATTAAACCACCAAATGGTAATTAGAAAAGTGTGACCTAAAATCACACCCAAACCCCAAATCTCAATATGAGTCCAAAGGTTAAATATAACATATTCTTTCCACTTGTCATAACCTTGTTACAGTCCACTCACCAAATTGAGCATTTCATTTTGGTTTCATTACCTCCAACCAAACTTTCCTTATGATGTGCCATAAAATGCATTATAATTTGGTCAACAAGTTTAGCTCTCTTTTACAACTTTGTAATGTGTCCAACATGGTTTTATTTCTATGTAAACCTTTGGAGGCCATAACTTCTAATCTAGGACCCTAATCAAGCAACTTTTCTTAAATTATAAATTGAATATAAATAAACAAAATGCACCCCTTGGTAGCGCCAAATAACTCAAAATATTTGATTTGGTCAAAAACTAACTCTATAGCCCAAAAATTGAGTGTTTCTATTTTATAACCCAAAAATAACACTTTTTATAATGCTAACATGAGGAGTAAGGTTGAGACATATTTTCTAGCATTCTCCCACTTATCTAACACCTTATAAGAGGAAAAAATATATCCAAACCATCATCTAATTTCTATAGGCATAGATTCTCATAGACTTATAAGAATGAATTGCAATCTCTTGATCTAGATGGATTCCTTACAAGAATGAATTACTTCCATATACTTTTCTTTTATAGTGGAAAAAGAAACCATATTCCAACACTTAATCATCCAAATAATTGCACTACCAAACATAATTAAAATATATCCACTAGTGGATCTTCTATTATCAACATCTCCATCCTAATATAGATCCAAAAATTTATGAATACACTATATGCTAACCATGATAGCATAAAGAATACTCAAAATTTCCTCACAAATACCTGAATAACCTCTTCATTGCATCCCAATATACCTATTAAATATTTACCATAAATCAACTAATAACTTGCACTACTTAGGTAATGTTTGGTCTTGTACAAATAAAAGTATACAACAAAATCTTGTTTGAAATAGCATAAGATACTATATTCATATCCTCCATTTCACAATAAGATATTTTGCATTTCTCAATAGATAACTTTATTTCCATCATAACAAGAACATGCAATGGCCTATAACATGACATGTTAAACCTCTCCAACACTAAGCTCACATACTTACTTTGGCCCAACATAAGCTTTTTGTTTACTTTGTCTCTTTTGATCTCCATTCCTAATATGTTCCTATCTACCCCTAAGTGCATCTAAATTGTGTTAAAATCTAAGACTTCAGTACATAAATCAAAACTTTTTTGTTACCAAAAAATAACATATCATCAACATATAATGCAATAATTAGAATACAATCATAATCCATATTATAGTAGATGCAATGATTTGATTTGGATGTTATAAACTCAAAAGTTAAAACAAATGAATCAAAATTTTGGTACCATATTCTAGGAGACTACTTAATACCATAGAAATAATTCATCAACTTACAAACCAAAATTTATTTCCCATTATCAATGTAGTGCTCTAGCTATGTCTGATAAATCTCTTCCATCAAATCACCAGAAAGGAATGTTGTCTTCACATCCATTTGTTCAACCTTAAGATCATTCCTCTACTTCAACATAGATAATAGAAATAAAATGAATGTTATTTTTTTTACCGAGCATAAAATCTCACCACAATATATTCCCTCAACTTGGGAATAACCCTTTGCAACCAATCTCTCCTTGTACTTCTTAACACGACCATTATACCCTTTTTTTATTTTGAACACCCATTTGCATCCAACATAATTTTATTCATTAGGAAAAGGTACTAGATCTCATGTGTTATTTTTCTTCAAAGAATCCATCTTTTTTATTCTTGGCCACCTTCCAAGAGTTCGCATTATTCATACATATAGCCTCCTTTACAATCCCAAGCTCAACAATGTTAGTAAACTATGCAAAAATAAATCTATAATTAGAGGGAGTATATATATCTAGTTGTTCATGTGGGCGTCCTCGATGATTAAGGTGGAGGTTCTGTCTCTTATTTAAAACTCTTTAAACTATCTCACCTATCCTCATATTTAAATCTTTCACCACGAAGCTCAACTTCAGCTATTCAATCTGCAGGGTCGACCACGGGCTGGAGTGATTCTCATTGTGTTGATAAAATTCATTTATTTGAATTTTGTTGCACGATGACTGACAAATTAATTCACAATTCACACTTGTAAATGGAAAAATTTCCGACATAAGAAATTTGGAGGTGACATAATTGTGGTGCCTTTGGTCACATGGATATTTAGCTGTTGTTCACAACCAAAAAAAATTGCAAACAAATATTTTCATCAAATAGCGTATTATTTTTTTTAATGCAACTTAAGACATATTAGTGAAAAATTAAATTTGACATAAATTTCAATTGACAATGCAAAATTGAGTGCCCTTTTTTTGAAAGTGGATAACCTTTTTTTTCTTGATTCATTGGAGTTAATTTTGCACTAATATCATAAAGTTTCATTTTTTGCTCCAAATTAGACTTGTCTACACATTGCAAAGGGACGAATTTTGGGGGTATCTACTACTAAATCAAGGGGGTGTAATTTTTTTTGTTCTCTTTTCACTTTCTATAGCATATTCAAAGTTTGAGATACATTGATGGGTTCTTCACTTTGATGCTTCCAATCATATGTCTTCTTACTTAGAAGTCTTTGTGTCACTCTATCCTTCAACCATCTCCAAAATCTCGATAGGACTATTATTATACATTTTGTGGACAAGGACAATAGAGAAAGGTAATTGATACATTGATAATATTTTTTTCGTTCTTGACTTAGCAAAAAATCTATTTTATGTATATTAGGTTAAACTTGTTCAAGAAAGATAGTTGAGTTTACACCCACTTCATCATTTATTAGAGATTCTTAGAGTAGAGAAATTGTTGCAGTTGGGAATATTTTCCACTTGTCTCATAACTTCACCTTTTTTTAATTCACACTTGATGATTCATTTGATGTGGATATTTCCCCACCATCACCTATTGCTCATTTACAGTTCTTTGTGTTTCTTCTTCAAGAGCTTTCATTGCTTCTCTACTATAGGGTTATCAAGATCCACTTCATTGAACTAATTTCTACTTGGCATCTCTTGTTTGTATACTTCTTATTTTTTCAGATCTAGATGGCATTTCTCATATACCTGTTGCTACTTCAAATTTTCATGTCACTTCTTCATGAGCTTCTAGTAGCTCTTTGTATTAGGCTTATCTTACTCTTATGATAGTTCTTTTGTTCTTGCACCTCTTGCTACATGAGATTCTAGAGACACTTTTGAAAGAGTATTTGAAGATTCTTTCTAGTAATTGCACCTTTGTCTACATGAGATTCTAGAGACACTTCAGAGAGAAAATCTAGATATTCTTTCTAGCAATTGTTCTTGCATATTTTCTAGATGAGATTCCAAAGACACTTCACTGAGAGAATTTGTAAATTCTTTCTAGTAGGACATCACCTAGAGCATTTGATCACCATTTAGAGTGTTCATCCTTTTTAGGAAGGGTCTTCTAGTTCTCTTTTCTCTCCTTTTTGTGGGGAGTTTTTTCCCACTAGGTTTTCTCCTTTTCTCCACTTTGTGAGAGTTGCATTGTACTTGTGTACCTTACTAGGCCTTGTTGGTGGGACCCACTCTTTTTTCTCACCTAAGTTATTCTCAAGGGGGGGTTTGGTGAATAATCATGCTTAGGTGGTAGCTTGCTTATGTGGCAAATTGTTTACAAAGGTTGGTAGGTTTAACAACTTTTCCCTCCAAATTGGGAATCTAGTTGCCCAAATTTCCATATATATGTACCTCATTTTCTTATTGTTAATCACCTTCAATTTAGTCCAAAATTTGCATTTGCTTGCTATTTCTATTTCACTCAAATTTATTTCCTATCCCATTTCTTAAAACATATTTTCCATTAATATAATGATGGATTATAATATATAAACATGACCTCTTACTATCTCCTATGACCTTACTTTTTACTAAGCTATTACAATGGAGCCCTTAGATCTTACAACATAGTTGGATGTTCCACAATTAGGACCTTACTCAAGAATGTATGATCATTCCTCTTTATTACAACTCAACTATAGCCTCCTCTATATAAACTCAACCAAATATTTATCTCATAGTTTTTGATATTAGGGATAAAGCAGATTTTGAAGGGATCCACAACCCTTTACAACTAGAAAAGCCAGACTGCAAAAAAGGACAGCCTGCAGCCACAAAAAATCCAGCTCCCAAGCCAAGAATATCATGTTTTACATTTTGACTTACTCTTGTGGGAACGAAGCGTCATTTCAAGAGAAGGCCCGAATGCTTTTGATTTTTTACTCATGACTCTAATTCAACCTTCTTCCACTTGTGTTTCCTTTGCCTGCCAAGCCAGCACATCACTATCTTGGGTTTGTTCGTTTGTAGCCCTAGGGGAAAAATCATTGTTCATATGTGCAGACAGGGTCTTATCCGAAGAGCTGCCCGAAATAGGAATCGAATCCCCTCCACCAGAGAAGGCAGAAGGAGACCCAGACCTAACTTGAGAGGAAGAAGCGGCAGCCGCCTCTGAGAAACTCTTTTTTTGATCAGATTTCTTCTCAACCGTATAATGATGTTGAGAAGCACCATTCCACCAGTTTTCCTTTTTTATTTTTTTCTCAAATCCACAATGGGCAACAGCATGTCCTATTTTAAAGCATCTTCTACAACGAAAAGGTAATCCCTCATAATCCAAAGATTGAACCCAAATCCCCTTAGAGGATTCTAACGAAACCTCAGCAGGAAATCCATTTGAAACATCAATTTCCACAAGTATTCGGGCAAGGGTGGAATGAAAGATATCAAAAGAAGCAGCATCAACATACAAAAAATCCCCAAGAGCTTCCCCAACCGATTCCAGAAGAGAATCATTCCACAAGTGGAGGGGAAGATTGGGCAAGCGAACCCAAATAGGGATTTTACTAAAGGTTTTAGAAGTTGGATTAAAATTTGGGTGCCAGGGTTTGATCATCAGCTGATATTGATCCCCCCAGCTAAAAAAATGATCACATAAAATTGTTTTTCTATCCTGGCTATTGTCAAATTTAACAACAAAGAATCCCTTGGCCAAAGGGAAGATATGGATTTTACCAGACAAAAGAGGTTCTCGCTCCTTGGAAATCCAAGAGTGCAGTTGAGGAAGGCTTGACCAGAAGCCCCAAAATCTACAGATGATCCCACGCTCAGAAAGCTCAGCTTCTTCATCATTTGTTTCTTCTATTACTTCGTCCCTTAGCTTCACAGAAATGGCATTTCTCACAGGGATAAAACTCCGCCCCTGCTTGAAGTTCGGTTTGGCCCCCATGGCCGAGCCATGCCCAGGGATCCCAGCGCTCGCTCTAGTCGTTCTGGCCACCGTCGTAGCACCAGCGCTCGCTACAGTCGTTCTGGCCACCGTCGCAGCACCAGCGCCCTTATTCGCCGTTTTGGTCGCATCCAACCTTGACCCGCGCCCAGCCATAGCATCTCCATTAGTTTTTGAAGGAGGGGCCACCCTGGGAGGCACCAAAATAGGAGCCACCACAGGCGAAGCATCCCCAGCCGACTTAGGGTTTCCGCCATTCAACATGCGCTCAGAGATTTCAAAAACTTTGCTCCCGCTCATTGTTTTCCGTTCTATATTTATCTCATAGTTTTTACCAATAACTTTCCAATAAACTAATTACTATAAGACCAAAATTTAATGCCTCTAGATCCCTATTTTTCTTTTCTTAAGCTCACCAACCTCCACTACCTTCATTCAATTCTATTATATTTTACAAATAACATTAAAAATTATTTAAATTTTTTACCTTAATAATTTATAGTGGATTATAAGTAACTATGATAATTTGATCGGTTAATTGTCAGCCACTATGTATTTGTGAAACCACTAAGTGGTAGTTGTATTATTTAAAATGCTTAGTAGTGATTAAGTATCCAACTAAATGTCAAAAGCTCTGAGTGGCTATTCAAACCACTTCTTGTTGCTCATTTATTTTGCTACGTTGAGCCTCATAAAATGGCAGTTTTGAAAGAGGGAGTGAACTCATTTGAGCAATAAATTAACTCATATTGAAAGAGGGAGAGATTTTCGAGGAAAGTGTATATTGCCTATTCTTTCTTTCTTTTTCTTCTTCACGGCAATTGAAAATAGTAGAGAAATCTGAAAGTTAAAATGTTCACTTTTAAAGGATTAAAGTGAATATTTGTGAAAGTTGAATAGATGAAGTTAATTTTCTATGATTTATCAATAAGCAATTTTTATCACTTAAGAATGGTGAAAAATATGGAAAAACCAACTACATTTTCATCAGTAATGATTCTTATTATGTCATACTTTGGAATTGATTTAGTTTATTTCTCTCAATTAGAGGTTAATATCAACTTTGGTTCTAAATATTATTATTTCATTAATTGATGCATATAAATATTTGTTCATGTTGTAGTTAAAAATAAATATATTTGAAAAGATAAGAGAATGGACAGATATTTTTCTCATTTGAGAAGTCCAAGTTTTGGACTATCCATTTAACTGTTTTTTTTTTTTTTTTTTTTTTTTTTTTTTACGAAAGGCATTAAGCCTATATATATATATATATATTAATATATAATAGTAAGAGTTTTACAAAAGAAGAGTAACACTGGTTCTTGCTAACCATATTTGATATCTTGATTGCTGACAAAATTTCCATATCCCCCCTATATGCCCATATTGAATTTGACTGATAGTATTATAGTTCCCCAAACTAAATACCCTATACACCTATGAAATATATATGCAAAATTTCACTATAGTAACCCTTTATAAAATATGTGCTTCATATTATAAGCTTCCTATTCTTCCATTTCCTCAGGCTGAATTTCATTCTCTCCTTGATGTTCTTGAAAATCAGTCACTAAAGCTTGCATCGCCAGGGAAATATTCAAGTTAGGAACCTAAAGTTGGGGCAAAGGGATTGAGGAGTTGACATGGTCTGATATATTCACCACAGGGGCAGCTTGGAGCACCGAAGCATTACCAACTGGAGGTACAGGAACATGAAGGATACCACGCGCCTCAGGAACAGACACCACCACAGGTTCATCATGCACATGTGCAAGAAGGGCCAACAAAGCATTAGTTCTCCTCCTAATACTGTATGTCATATCTTCATCGACCACAGCAATGTGCCTATCCAATGCCAATTGCAAATATCTAAAGCTCTACATTTCCAAGGTGTTCTTGATGGCATCTAAAATGGAAACATGACTAATATTTGAAATTGTTATAAAGTGGAAAATTTTAATATTTGAAACTAGATATACTTTGAGTAAATTTGAATGATATTATTATCGTGAATAACCATAACTAATATGGTTTTTTATACAAATAGAACTATACATTTTTACACTAAAAACCTGAAACCTTAATATTCGGAAATATTCATCTATATAAGATGTTATATTATTATTGAACATATTATCAATGTTATTAGAATGAGACCAGAAAGGTCGAGTCAATGACATTTTGTTGTCATGTATAACTAAAGTGCTTAAAAGTAGGAGTCATTACTCTTGCGGTTAATAGAAAGGACTTGAACAAGTGGCAATAGCCAAGACCCAAGATGTTACGAGAACATAACATGGGTGTTCATAGTAAGAGAAAATAACCAAACTAGTCAAGTATTGACTTAGTGAGTCATCACTATATGAATAAGAATCTTATGAAAATTCAACCCATTTGGTCAAACAATAAGTTTGAGTTAACCATAGGTCATTATAGGTTTCCAAGTTGAGTTAGAGGTGGGTGAATGTATATGACTCCACTTTTTAAGGAAGTGGTTGAATTTTATTCAAACTTTGGCTAAAGTGGGTGAAAAAGTCTCTACTTGCACTTGGTTCACTATGTAGAACTAGATTTGCATAACCAGTCAATAATGTCATACTTAGTTAGAGAAGTCTATAATTGTATGACCGTATTGGTTTTATAGGACACAACACTAGAAACTTGTATGGCTATACTAGGGGTTACTTAGTCTATACTCTTCTTCGAAGGGTAGGGCCTCTTCTAGTTGGAAGGTGTGTGGGGGACTGTCGGTCTATGGTTGGAGGTAAAGTTCTTGGTGATGCTCTCCCTCTTGTAGATGATATGTCAAGGCTTGTGAAACAATAGATTAATCCAGATATGAAAATCCTGACCTTTATCTTATTTGTAAATTGTAAATCTATTTACTTGAATGTAGTTCATATATGAAATTGTAATTGAAAAGATATGTTTCTTTTACAAATTGAAAAGTAATGTTATTTCAAATGTGAAATGTTTTATGTTTACAATTATACAAAGTGGAAAATATGATGTTAGAAAAGAAAATTTTTAATTCCCTATTTTTAAGGAATTGAACTATTTACTTCAATTTAAAAACCAAAGTGTTGACTATGTTGTATGGATAGATATGTTACATATGGTATCAGAGCTACCAGGTTCAATACATGGACCTATGAGCTTACTGCATATACTTTTCTTGAAACATTATTAGTTGCAAATGTTTGAATGTTCTTTTTCCAAAATGGTACGAACGAAACAAATCACAAGGAAGTCTATAGCTAGAAACCATCATTATCTAAAGGCTAAGAAGGACCCATCCCTAAAATTGAAACTCCAAGACAAAATTAGTTACACTGAAGGTGCATGGTTAGCTAACTTTGAGACCCTTGTTAACACTCTTAAGTGTATCAAGTTGGAGAAGAAGTAGAGGGGAAAAACAACTAAGGTCATAGTACCTGTCCCTAAGGTTGAACTAGTCAAACCTTATGTACATCTAGGGAGTTACCATTTGGATGTGATTCTAGTGCCCCTGTGGTTAGTCAAGAAGTTATGGATGAGTACCTATGAGTACATCCACCTTCCAAAAAAAATTTGGTAAGACTTTGAGGGTGAGGAAGAACTCGAGGAGATTCTCCTTTCTGACAACAACCTATAGTCGTGAAATGCCAATTTTTTGTATTAAATAAGGATACTATGTAATCCATTGATATTATAATAAAAAAATTAAAATTTTGGCAACAAAAGTACCTCTCCTTTTGATTTAGTTGAATGAATGAAAGTTTAAAAATGTGTATAAATAAATACTACAAATAGAGGAACTAAATGAATGCTTAAATTGAAAACTTAAAGTGAAGTAGGAATTCAACATGGTTTGAACCATAATCAGTCTTGGAAGTAGCTAGGAGGTAGGACAACCTTCTAGAAACTCTAATACAAAATTAGACTAGATTCTTACAATGCTTAATGAAACAAGAGTAAGGATTGGTAACCTAGAGCAAGAGGTCATATGTCATAGTAGACCTAAGAAAGAAGCATCTCACGAAGGTGAGAATGGAAACCATCATGAGAACACCACTCAAAGTGGGTGTGGGGAAAATAATTCAGAGTCAAGGCCTGATGAGGAAAAGAGGAACCAACTAGCCCCTGAACTATCCAGGAATATGAAGGTCACACCCCCTAAATTTCATGGAACTATGAGTGGCGATGTCGCAAAGGCATGCCTCACTGAGATGGAAAAAATATTTTGAAATCAAGAACTATTCAGAAGTAAAAAAGGTGGTATGGGGAGCATATTAGTTGTCTTGAGAAGCATCGACTTGGTGGATGAATAAAAAGATGGAATTGGGATTGAGTTCACTGAGTCTAACATGGGATGAGTTTGTGGTAATATTTAGACAAATATGTATACCGCAACTATATTTTGATAAAAAAACTCATGGATTTCCAGAACTTGAGATAGGGTGACTCATTAGTAATTGAGTATTGGGAGATATTTACTTGTCTCCTTAAGTATGTTCCTCAATACCAAAAGGATGAGAGGTTTCGTATAAGGAATTTCATCATGGAACTGAATACCCAAATAGGAGGTGAGGTAGATGTACACAGTCCCACTACCATGGACCAAGTCTATGAAAAGGCCATTAAATAAGATCAGAAGTTGAAGTCTATGTTTGCTTATCGTGAAAAGAACTGCAAAATTTTAATTGGTCACAATATTCCCAATCATTCAAGAAGAAGAATGACAAGTAATACTTTAGAAAGAAGGGTGATAAGGGATTTTGAAATAATCAAAATGAGTCTAAGAGTGACAAGAAGAATATTAACATCAACTCCAAGAGGAATGGTGAGAACTCTGGAAAGTTGTTTGAAAGGAGAGGACCTCCAGGAGGGTGTTTTACATGTGGAGGTGACTACTATGCTAATCAATTTCCTAACAAGACACAAGGAATGCAACCGTATGTAAACCCATTACCATCACAGCAAGAAGCCTTCCAACAAAGAATTAATGTAGCACCAGATAACCAACAGACAGAGTACTAGATTACTCCAGTTGAAACTCCATGTACTTTGTTTGGTGTTCTAATTTCAGCTTTAATAGATACTAGCACCATTGAATTCTTTATTTCACCAAAAGTATTAGATAAAATATCTAGAAAATTTGGTTATATGGCAAAACCATGGTTAGTAAAGTATGTTAACTAGACAAGAGCTCAATACAGAAGTGTTTGTTTGAAGCTAAGGTTGAAATTCCAAGCTTTTCAATTGAAGTAAACCTATATGTAGCACCCTCAGGATCCTACAATATCATCCTAGGAATAAACTGGTTATGAAGGCATAGGGCTAAGGTAGACTATTAAATTGCCAAAACAATAGAGTGTCTAGATAACCTTGGAAACACAATTTATCTTCAAGGCACATCTAAAGAGGTCAAGCTAAGGAAAATATCTATTGTACAGCTGAAGAGGGTCAAGCAAAAAGGGTTTCAACTTTTTACAATCAAAATGGAGAAAATGGAGGATTACAAAGAGTTTGTCTTTCAAGATGACTTAATGTACTATGAATCTTAAAAATTCCAAGAGATGGAAGAAGAGGAATCTATGGAATTAGAAAAATCACATATGGAGAAGTACCCATTTCTACAAGATTTTTGAAGATGTATTTCTTGATGAATTACCTAGATGATCTCCTAAGAGATCTTTTGACTTCTCCACAGATATAATTCCAAGATCAGAACCTATATCTAAAGCTCCTTATTGAATGATCACAACAGATTTTATGGAGTTAAAGGCTTAGCTTCATGAGTTTTTAGCAAATGGATTGATCAGACCAACATTTCACCTTAGGGAGCGACAATGATCTTCATTAAAAATGATGGCACACTACACTTGTGTATAGACTATCGTATGTTGAATAAAGAAACTATAAAGAATAATTATGCATTACCACGTATTGATGATCTCTTCGATCAAATGCATGGACCAGATGTATTCTCAAAGATTGATCTATGATCTAGATACCATTAGATAAGGCTTAAGGATGAAGATATCCATAAAACAACCTTTAGAATATGAGCATTATGAATTCACAGTGCTACCTTTTGGAGTAATGAATGCACTTGCAGCATTCATGAATTTGATGAACAACATATTCAAAGACTACTTGGATAAGTTTGTTCTTGTGTTCCTTGATGATATTCTGATATATTCTAATAATGAGGAAGAACATCTCTAATATTTGAAGATTGTTCTACAACGTCTGAGAGAGCACAAGTTGTATGGTAAGCTTTCAAAGTGTACTTTCTTCCAAAAATAAGTACAGTACCTAGGTCATATAATTTTAGCTGAGGGAATTTCAATAGATCCAACAAAGATCAAAGCTATTTTAGAGTGGTCTGTACCAAAAAATGTGCATGAAGTTTGTAGTTTCATGGGTTTGGCAGGATATTATAGAAATTTTGTGGCTAAATTTTCAATAATTTCCTATCCCATTACTTCTTTGCAAAGAAAATTTAAAAGGTTTGATTGATCATAAAAATGTCAAGAGGCACTTGATCAATTAGAAGAGAAGCTAACTACAATACTGATTATAAAAGTATATGATCCAAAAGGTCATTTTGTGGTCATCACTAATGCATTGGGAGAAGGATTAGGTGGTGTGCTTATGCCAAAAGGGTGATTTATCGCCTATGATTCTAGAAAGCTAAAGACATATGAGTAGAATTATGCTCCTCATGATCTCGAGCTGACAACAATTATACATGCATTGCAAATGTGGCAGCATTATTTGTTGGGGAAACCCTTCGAGTTAAGGTTAGACCATCAAGGTCTTAAGTATTTGTTTACCCAACCACATATTAATGCTTGTCAAAGAAGATGGTTAGAGTTAATATCTAACTATGATTTTGAGATCAATTACATTAAGGGGAAAGAAAATTGAGTGGTGGATGCCCTAAGTCGAAGGAGGCACATCTCCTTGATGATCTCTATAAATTTTGATTTCAAGAATCAAGTGTTCCAAAATTACAAGGGAGGTGAATACTATGAGCAAGTTAAGAAAGCTCTCATGGACAATCCTCAAGATTCAAGATATGATGGGTTTTACTTTGAACCAGATGGACTACTAAGATTCAGAGGAAGAATGTACATTCCAAACTCTAAGGAGTTAAGGAATATCGTGCTAAAAGAAGTTCATTTTGCACTAACGAAACTTCTAGTAGATGTGAAACCATTGTATTTCTGGAAGGGAATGAAGAAGGATGTTGCAATATTTTTAGTAGGATGTTTAGAATGCCAGAGGGTGAAAGTAGAACATCATCACCTGACAGGACTCCTATATCCTCATGAGATTCCAGAGTGGAAGTGACAGATTATCAGTATGGATTTTGTACAAGGTCTTCCTATGTCTAGAAATAGGCATAATTCTATTCTAGTAGTGGTAGATAGACTCACCAAGGCAGCTCGCTTCATACCTAGGAATTTGATAGATGGAGCAATAGTCATGGCTTGTAAATTTTTGCAAGAAGTGTTTAGGTTGCATGGTGTTCTTGAGAAGATCATCTCAGACAAGGATGCATGCATGATGTCAAGGTTTTAGCAAACCTTATTCTCCTCACTTGGAACTCAATTGAACATAATCTCAACTTATCACACTGAGACAAATGGTCAGACAAAAAGAGTAAACCAAGTCTGGAGGATCTATTGAGAATGTATTGCATGGATCAACAATACAAGTGGGAGGATTATCTTCCGCTTATAGAGTTTTCTTATAATAATTCTTATCATTCCACTATTAAGATGGATCTATTTGAAGCATTGTATGGAGGAAAGTGTTGAACTCCTATAAACTGGGATAAGCTAGAAGATAGGATTAGCCTTGGTCCAAAAATGCTATCAGAAATGGAAGAACAGATCAAGTTGGTCAAGAAAAGATTAGTGGAGGCAAATGATAGGCAGAAAGATATGTTGACAGTAAGCATATACCAAGACATTTCTTAGTAGGAGAAAACATACTATTAATATTTAAACCTCATAAGAGTTTTATCAAGTTTGGAAAGTCATCCAAACTAGCTCCTAGATAAGTGCTCGTCTCTTCAAAGTTCTCGAGGAAGTCAACCCAATTGCTTACAGGATTTCTCTACCACCAACTCTTTCCAAGATGCATAATGTTTTTCATGTGTCTTACCTTAAGAAATATATTCTAGGTGTTAATCATGTAATTGATTGGAATGCACTTCAGGTACAAGACCCAGGGGTGGTAATGATCGAGCCTTTCAGAGTGCTTGAAATGCACAGGCTCCACCTGCATAACAAAGAGGTCACTTAGTGCAAGATCCAATGGGACCAGTATGCAAAGGACAACGCTACATGGGATGACTATGATGATATTAGACAAAATTTTCCTCATCTATTACATACTTTTGAAAACTAATAAGAATTTTTTTTTATTGTTTTTAATGTTATGATACATTGAATCATTGGGGACAATGATTCCTTATGGGGGGAGATATGTTACACTTCATCTTTGCTTTACTAAATTACTTTTAACTTTTACATTAAAATACAATTTTGATCCAAGATGATGTCATTATGATATTTAACGTTTTGATGAAATTGTATGCAATGAGATGTATAAGAATATATATATATGTATATATAAAAATAAATATGATAGAATTTACTTTTCATATTTGAAATAAATAAATATACATAAATATGATAGAATTTAATTGTAATTGAAAAGATATGTTTTTTTAACAAATGGAAAAGTAATGTTATTTCAAATGTGAAATGTTTTATGTTTTACAATTATGCAAAGTGCAAAAGATGATGTTAGAAAAGAAAAAATTTACTTCCCTACTTTTAAGGAATTGAACTATTTAGTGTTTACTATGATGTATGGGTACATATGTTACATCATTTGTGATTTTTTAGTTAACCAAATAGTAAAGAACTTATACTTTCCAAAGAGAAGTGACAAATTCAAATCCTCCAAGAAATAAGGTACATTGTTTATGCTACCTATAAACCCTAATCAGATAAATCCAAACCAAGATACATTGTTTACGCTACCTATAAACCCTACCCAGATAAATCCAAACCAAGATCCATTGTTTATGCTACCTATAAACCTTAATCAGATAAATCCAAACCAAGATACATTGTTTACATATCCTACAGACCCTAACCAGATAAATCCAAACCAAGATACATTGTTTATGCTACTTATAAACCCTAATCAGATAAATCCAAACCAAGACACATTGTTTACGCTGCCTATAAACTCTAAACAGATAAATCCAAACCAAGATACATTGTTTCCGCTGCTACCCTTACACGCCAATCAGATAAATCCAAAACATCATTTAAACCCCCTATTGACCCAAACCAAATCTGAAATCTGACCACATAATAAACTTCAAAAAAACTCCATTTCCATTTTCGTTTCCATCCACTATATAAAGAACAGAGACAGATATTTTGTAAAGCTTTCGGCTGAAGTAACCCGTGGCTCAAATGTCTGTGTGTCTGTCAAGTCCTGATAGATAAGATGGCAGTGCTGGTAAAGCAATAAAAATGTCATTGTCCTTCCTCTGTAGAAAGTCAACCTATGCCGTATTCAGAGGTGGGGCAGCTGGCCATCAAATCATCTGAAAAGCTTCTTTTCTGCTCTCTGCTCTCCTCCATGGACAGCTTAACGACAGACAGGTTAACGACAAGATAAGAGAGACAAAATGAAACAACATCAATTTTGTATTCACTCTGCACAAAGTCAAAAAATTATGTTGCAGCTTTGAAGGATTTGTCAGATTTGAAATGGACTGCTCTTGTATTGTATTTGTCGGACTTTTGCTTTTAACTGCCACCTCTGCCCTCTGAAATCGTCCAATGCCATGCCCAACTTGATCTTATGGATTGTATTCTGTATACCATGATCGGGAAACAATGTTGCAATCAACATGAATAAAAAAAGATTGAATTCAACTGTCATGATTTCATGGTTTCACATCTATATGCCTTTTCTGTTTCATTTGACAGAGAATCTCTGGCTCCACTTATTGGAGGAAAGGGAAGTATATATCAAGAATCTTATGGATGTTATCTTTAAGCTTTTCTTAGCTTTTAAGTCTTCCTAGGTTTGTTTTTTTAATTGCAATTTTAGCATTGTTTATGAAAAATATCTTAGTATATATCAAGGATCTTATAGATGTTATCTTAAGTTTTTCTTAGCTTTTAAGTCTTTCTAGCTTTATTTTTTTATTGCAATTTTAACATTGTGTAAGAAAGATATCTTACGTAGAAATAAAATAAAACCTAGCATTTGTATCATTTAAAATGGAATGGGTATGTGGGTAGGGAAAGTTGAATAGAAGGTTTTATTTAAAATAATGTGGTGTGATTTAAAATTCAAAATTTTCTAAATAGTATTTCATGTGAAGTATGAGGTCATTATATATCTTTAGTCTTGGATCTTTGTTGATGTTAATTATTCTTATCATGTCATAAATGATTAATGTTTAGTGGATAAGTTGTAATTATAATGGTGTACCAAATGAAAATATTTATCTTTATTTTTTGAGTATTTTAATGTGTCTATTAAGAATTGATGTGTATAAGTACACATCCTTAAATTAATTTTAGTTCATTTCTCACTTCTAGGAATTGTAGTATCTTTAGTAAGTTAGATCATGTGATCTCTATTATTTTTTATATTTGACCTTTGTGTCAAAATGTTTTCTTGTGTGTCATGTGTTAAGCTTGATTTCTCTAATAATCAAGAAGATTTATGTTGATCTATATATACATATCCACGTTTTACATTATTTGTGTGTGGGTGTTTTGTTAAGCTACTTAGCTTAACAACCCTTTACCACACTCTTAGATTTTTTCCTACATCAATTGGTATCATGAGGTATGTTCTATGAGGTGAGAAGATATCCAAGGATCTATAAAAAAAAAAGTTATATGTGTGGGTTGACCTATAATCACCCTAAAAAGATTGTTGACTTGCAACTAGCAATGTCACCCCAAAGGGTTACTAGTGTGGGCTAAATTGGGGATCACCAATATGGTGGGGACAATGGATGAAGTCATTGAACTTCTAAGAAGAGATGCAATTGAGGATGGATGTGATGGAGACAAAGCACTAAAGAGGAATTTTCTAGTAGGATGACTCTAGCAACTCAAAGAAAGAGAAGTGAGAAGAGGAGGAACGAGAATAGTTGTGTAAGTAGCAAATGTTGATGTATGAGAGAAAAGGCTATCAAGATACATATCAAGGAATGAAAGAGGGATATATGTATAGGTTTATTGTGCTTCAATAGATCATTAAATCCAAAATAATTGATTAGCTAGATCACCAAGATGGAAGAGTTCTTAAATTTTTAATACATCTTTACAAAGTTGAAGAGGTGTGTTGCATAATGGTACAAGGATATATAATTCCATTGGGAAAATAATGGCAAGGATAAGGATGCCCATTGGAACTAGATGGTTGTAAAGATTAAGGCTAATTTTTTTATTAGAGGATTACCCTTGAGATGGTCTAACTTGAAATTATAGAACTTGTAGTAGAAAAAGGGAAGTTTGAAGGACTACAACAAGGAGTTCTACAAGCTAACAATGAAATATAGGCACCCTAATTTGGACCAAGAAAAGGTAATATGGTATGCAAATGGTTTGTAGTTAGATATAAAAGAGAAGATGAGTACGGTAAGACTCCACACCATCTAGGAGGAATACTCACATGTGTTAAAGAACAAGGATAAACTAAATAAAAAGAAACCAAATAATTTTAGAGGAAAAAATAAAATGGTTGAAGGAAGAGGTGGATCAAGGGTTGAGAAGTGTCAACAAGGTTAAGAAGGAAAGTGATAAAACCCTCCTAAGTCAACAATCAACACACGTGACAGGTAAGCATAGGTAAGAGTCATGGAGGAACTAAGTTTTGAGAAAGAGGGTTCTACAAAACATATTTTAGTTTTGGGAGCAAGGCCACTAAGCCATTAAATGCCATAAGATGGTGTATTTTGATCTAGAAGATTGGTAACTTGGTTGTATAGAACTTTGGATTATGTGATCCAAATTATAACTATATTGTTGTTCCAATCCAATTAGTAAAAATACTATGAAAGAAAATAGAATTATACATAATCTATTGTACATGACACACAAAGTTTAACCTAGGAAACCGCTTCAAGGAAAACCCTAATAGCAAAATAGAGTTAGCAATTCTATTAATCTATCAAAGTGGAATCCAAATATATTCAATATCTTTATTCCAATTCCCTCAATTAGTAGAATTCTAGTGCATAAACTATACATTCTTACAACATCATCATATAATCAAGTAAGCATCAACCTATTCCATTCATACCATGCACTAGATGTAGATCCAAGTCATTTTCCTATGGAATCCCAATGAACTCATCATTTCAATTTATTATGGAATACCAACCATCACACCACCATACAATGACCTTACCATGATATTAAACTAATCTAGGTCACTCACACGAGACTTCTCCATATGGATAAAACACTCATTTGGTTAGATACTTCCACAATAACTAAGTCATAAGTTTTTGACCAATACACTCATTGATACTGTCATAGGGGAAATATGGGTTAGCTACAAAAAACATGAATTAAGTTGGATTAATATACAAAACACCAAAAACCTATCAAAGATTAGTCATATAAACCCATACTCAATTAAATTAGTAAACAATGTCATAAAGATTCAATTAAAAGCATGAAAACACATAATTCAAAGCAATTGAATCAAAAATACAATGCAAACCTTTAGTCCCATTAGGGGAGTATGCTCCAAATAAATGTGGATTGCTCTATTAAGCACAACCCATGTTACAAAAGCTCAATATTGATGAATGTGACTCACAATTGATGCTCAATTTGCTCAAAACAATGAATTGCTCAAGCTCATGAAGATTGTGAATGAATTTGATGAGGAAATGACTTTTTTATAGATTTGCAGATATCTGATCAATGGTGGAGATCGAATCTCAAGATTGATAGATGAGAGGAAATCAAGGAGATCAAAGATGAAATTGAATGAGAGCCCAAAATATCCCTATTTTCATAAAAAAATTGGTTAAAGATGTTTTAGAGGGAAAATATCTATTCAAATTTGAATTTGAATTATGGAATATTCTTTTTGGAGGGAGTATGTTATTTAGATATTTTGGAGGGAAAATATTTTTTGAAAAGGAATATTCTCTTTTGAAAAGGGAATATTATTTGTGCAAGTTGGAGGAAAATTAGGGAATTAAATAATTATGAAAATTATTTAATTGTGAGAATGAGAGGAAAAATAGGATTTTTAATTAAATAAACTTGGAAATTATTTAATCAAGTGGGATTGAAGAAAAAATAGATTTGATTAAATAATAGAAATTATTTAAACATGGTGGAAGGGAGAAAATTGAATTTAATTAAATAATTCAAGAATATCTAATTATGGGGGAATTAGTAAGAAAATGATGAATTAATCAAATAATGCTAATTATACAGTTAATAGAGGAAAATGATGAATTTAAGCAAATAATTGGAAATTATTTAATTAAAATGAGGAATTAGGTGATAATGAGGAAAGTGATGTTGAAAGGTGAAATCAAGATGTGTGATACGTTCAAAAAAATTTAGGTGTCTACATTTTGCCTCTCTTTGAGACAATGTACCTGTTACGTTGTTTCAAAGACTTGATGCTACTCAGAAAAAAATTAAAAAATTCACTTGATGTCCCACTATGCCTAGCAGACGAAGGAAGCTTGGTCAGCTACCCCCTTGAGAGATCGACTAGAAAAATTAATTTTCAGGTCGAGATTGTGACATGATGACGAGACTAGGCCTTCTAAAAAGAGGATGAAAAATTAAGTTCTAGGAAGCATAGAAACTTATCAGGATCAATAACCAAGTTGGAAAATAGGCTAGCAGGCAATTGAGGGAAAAACCCTAGTGTTTGGGGATAATATATATGTATTTGGGCTCAAATTATCCTTATTTGCACACTTCACGATGAGAGATCTTAGAGTTTTGAGCATCCAACTTTTATAGACACCTTCTCAGATGGCCCTCATTCCTCATGTTGTACACCATGCAAAAAAGTTCAAACAGTGCCAGAGGCCAATAGGAGAAGGCCCCTTGGTATGTACTAATCTTTTTCACTTTTACACGTAGTTTTAGGCATTTAAATTTATAGCTAAAGATAGGAAAAAAACTTGTCAATCCATGAATCGGTGCCTTTGTAACTTGATGTGCCAAGTTTGCAATCATGAAATGTCGCCTTTGTCATATTGTAGCACATTTAGGTTACCATATCACTTTTGTGATACATTATCGCTTATGTCTAGCCATAAAGTGACACATTCGTAAATGTGTTTGCAGTTGTCTTTGGGGGTTTGGTGCATTTGAAAAAGAGATCGTGTTTGACTGTCATGCCTTACCATATTTATAAAAAGCAACGTGTTTGTTTATTTACTTAGCAAACAATATTTTTACCGAAGAATTGATAAATTAACATCTGGGCATTATGCTTGCAAGCGGCACTAATCTTATCTACTCCTGGGAGCGAAGACCCAGGATATTGGATCGGATGGCCCTTTTGGGCGAGGATGATATTGATTTCTTAGCATCGATCGGGCTTTACTGTGTCATGTACATGCTTGAGATTCAAGCACATAGAGCCATGATGACTATGCTCATTGAGCAATGGTGGGTCTGAGATAGTGGCATTCCACCTTCCTACTTGAGAGTCTACTATCACTTTGGAGGATGTCTAGTGCATCCTTAGGGTACATATCAAGGGTCTTCGAGTTATCTATGACATGGAAAAAGGAGTAGAGTCCCTAGAGAGACTTCTTGGCGATGATGAGCTAGAGATCGAGGACAAATAGATTGACCTATGTCCTTTGACGTTGTATTGATTCTAGCAGGATTGATCATGGGTCCTATTATGCCTAACTATCAATCACGAGGATTTTTTGTTGGATGGGGCTATGTGATCGAGGGTATGGTTGTAGATGGCATCACA
Organism: Sequoia sempervirens; assembly: GCA_007258455.2. Lineage (NCBI taxonomy): Eukaryota > Viridiplantae > Streptophyta > Pinopsida > Cupressales > Cupressaceae > Sequoia > Sequoia sempervirens. The sequence continues at coordinate 113,635,319 of VDFB02256132.1, read as the reverse complement.
TACATGTGGGGACATTGTATCCTCATGCATCTATATCATAATATGCACCAAGTTGCTTACAAAGTAGCCACTAGTTTATCACATGCGTGGCATTGCTCCATGTGTGTGTGTGGGAGCACATAGTAGTGACTCGGCCCATTAGAGAGTCAGAGAAAGGTCAAAGAGCCTTTTGTTTATCTCTACACGTCCATGTTGACACATAGAAGGATTGGTGATCTACACTTTTGGAGAGGCATTTTTTTATGATATGGCTTAGTTCTTATGGAGACCATGGCTACAGTGTGAGGTGTGAACATATGACCATTTGCATTTGGCATACTATAGGTAGACATGTTGGTTGATTGGGAACACTCCCCATATCTTGGAGAGGTACTTTTCAGATAGGGTATGCAGGAAATTTGGTGAGAGGCATGGCATACCCGCAGATAACTACCATGTTGTCTACATTGGGATAGTTAGAGAGATCACATAGTGGGGTGCTATGGTAGTACCTCAAGTTGCATTGATAGATTTTGGATAGATGGCTCCCCTGGTAAGGGGATGGGCAAGAGGACCTGAGGATGCATGAACTACCTAGGATTATGATGCATGGTGAATCCAAAGGAGACCTTTACGTTTTACACATCCTAAAGATGGGACCAAAACTGTAGTTGTTCGTCAGAGGAGAGATGCAAAGCTTGGTCATCAAATATGTATGAGGTAGAAATTTGAGGCAAAGGCTCAGAGAGGGGACCAACAATATGGAGCCCAATAGGTGGCACAACAAGATGCCCCACATCAAGATCCTCCATAGCAGCAAGATCCTCCACAAGTAGCCCCACAACAATAGGGGGCTATAGGGGGTGGTGAGGATCAAGATGTTAGATTAGCATTGGAATTATCTGAGAGAGATCAGGCCTACAAAGAGTGGGATGGCTATAGGATTGAGTGGGACGGTCTGGCTAGCTAGTTGATTTAGAAGACCACCAAGAGGGATCATGCCCTCACAAAAAGTGACCAACGAGCCTCAAAGAGGGATCGGGCCTTTGTAGAGAGGGATCAGTGAGCCTTAAAGTGAGATGTTGAGGTCACCTTCCTCTAGCAAGTGAAGGGACAGGTTACCCAGTTGATGGCAGAGTGAGACATAGACCGAGCAAGGAGGGCCTAGTTAGAGATAAAACATTAGTCTATGACTTCCATGTCATAGCATATGCAAGAGATGAGATCTCTCATCTAGGAAGGCTACCTATTATTTTACCTTGTATCAGGTTGTAGTACCTAGGGAGAGCAAACAACCAAGATTTTTTACAAGCAGGGTGATCCCACAATAGTGGTTTACACTTTTAGAGAGATCCTATTTTTTGTTGAAATCACATATTTTTAGAAAATATAATGATTTAAGCCTTGAAGAGTTTCATTTAAAGAGTCCAATTGAAGAGGGTTTGATCAAACCACCTTAGATTAAACTCCCTTGGATAGAACCTCACTAGTTTTAAACCATACCTATAACAATGTCTCCTTTACACCTATCAAAATGTTGATAAAAAACCACTTTTGATTTATCTTTTGGGGGATCAAATGAATTCATTTAAAAATTATTTTTTGTAAGTATGTTGTCCTTATTATAAGCTTCCCAAAAAGTATAATTTTAAATAAATTTAATTTGATTATTATATTTATTTTTTAGTTCTTGTGAATGTAGGTTTTTCACCAAAAATCAAGCTCTCTATTCTTCACATTTGGAAAAATAGAAAATTATCAAAAAAAATCTAAAAAATATCTATGCACTAGATATTGATGTCCTTGATCCAACAAAAAAAATAAATTGAATTTTGATACATACAAAAAAAGTTATGTTTTAGCTAGTAAATCATGTCTAAATTATAACTAGTTTGACTTTGAAACTTAATTAAAAAAAAAATTCAATGAAATGATATGAAACCAATTCCATGCACTAGATATCGTAGTTACGAATCTAAATTCAAAAAAAAAAGAATTTTATCCTTCATAGAAAAAAGGTTTTGTTAGCTAGTAACGTCACTCTTTAAAAATGGTGTTTACTATTAAAAACTAGTTTTCGAAGGAGATGGAAAAAGAAGTGCAATCTAATTCCAAAAAAATTGAAAAACATATATTTAGAATCTACAGACAAAATGTCACAAATCACTAGTTTGAACCATCTTCAAATTCCTCATGGCTTAGCCACTATAGGTGCCCAAAAGAGAAGATTTAGTTGAAAAAATTTAGTTCAATGTCCAGTTTGGCCAAAAATTGTAAACCAATATTATGGGATCACCCAACAATACAGTAATATTATCTGGGAGATCAGATGGTGGATTAGTGGGCCAACCCTCTCAGTAGATGGTACCAAAGCAGTAGCCACAGGGTTCCCATGGACGAGGCAAGCAACAGTAGCAAATCATGGGTTTGCCACCTCCTCAACCTCCTCTTGATAGAGAGGAGCAAGGGAGCTCAAGATAGCTTGATGTACAAATGATTCTTTGATGTATAGATTATGATGTAGACACATTTATATACATTCATTAGCTTTTGAGCCTCATGTACACATATATTTTTTATGTATATTATTGTACCACACATTCGATGTATTAGATATTTTGTATCATGACATTTTCATTTTTGATGATATATGAGATAAGATGGTCCTTTTTTAGGCGGCTATGATATGGTGCTATGATGTATGCCTTCTATGATATATGTTTTGATATATGGATATTTCATTCTTTCATGATATGATGATGATGTATAATGGATGTATGTTATGGATTATAATTATGCCTATGATTTGATGATGTTGATATATGATTATGCTTGTACTAATGATTGGTGGATGTGGGATGCATGTTATGACATGATAATATAGTCACAATTCTCCTTTTTTGTATTTTCATATATGATATATGATGATCATGTAGGACGGATGATATGAGATGTATATTGACAGTTTGTGGATGCAGGATGTGATGCATATTTTTTTATTATGTCAGCATACTTTGGATAGAAATGTTAGTATGAAAAGGTAGAATAGATGATTTAATGGATGATTAGAATAGAATAAAATAGAAAAGAGACGAGATAGAATAGAATGATGGTGTTGACCAGGATACCAATAAATCTATGATTATTCTAAGACTTTATTGGATATGTGATGAGATAGGATAAATGGGTGGTTCCTTGAGTCATTTGTGAGTTTTGGGCATTCTTGTGTGTTGAGATTCATTCTTTATATTAGGAGGACTAGTGTAGAGTGAGTTTGGTGTGTCATTAGGTTTCCTTTATCTCTTTAATCCTCTTAGCCTATGACCCTTGATTTGTATGTCAATCTACATCATATTGTTGCATGCTTGCATCAATAATGATGTTTGAGATGGTGTACAACTAATAACCTATGTGTTTGGACTCTTAGGGCTTGTTTAGCTAATTCTAGGTTCATATTTGATAAAGGAATTGATTTCTCTATGGGAAAATCCTTGGAAAATTTTGTACTTTACACCTAAGTGATCTAGTAAAAACTTGATTAGAAATATAGTGCAACTAAAGGACTACATTACAAGAGCGCTAGAGTCCTAGAAGAACATTGATGTCCTATTGCACATTGTAGTCTTGATCTATGAGAGAACAAGAACTTATACCTCTTTTTCAAAAAAAATCCTAAAATAGTATTGTTCCCCTTGTTCTAATTAGTCTTCCTAGTATCTCATTTTGGAAAGATATATCATATTTGGTAAGTTATCCTCTCTTTTTCATGTTGGGATACATGCCTTGGTGTGAATTGAATAGTTATCAATTCAATTGGTTGAGAGCTTATACCTCTTAATGAACCTACCTCCTGTGTAGGTATTCCTAAGTGTTCAAATTCCATTTTGTGTTATTTTGGGGCAAGTGTGAAGTGGGTATTGCTCTCACCCTAGTCCTTGTGTTTGTGAGAGAACAAGATCATGGATTAGTGTGATATTCATTGTGGAGGAAGCTCCATTGTCTTGCATGGTCATCATGGTAACTTGTTCCACACTTTGTGAAGAATTTTCCTTGTGCCACCATGCTTGGTACATTGGTGATAATGTCATGTGTGTCATTGTGCTACATCATGAAACCTTATGCATGTGAAATTATGTAATACAATATGCAAGTGTCACACTTACAATACAAAAAAAAGGTCCATCTAACTTCTCTCCATTGATATCTTGGGTGAAATCCTAGGGCATTACAAAACACTACGTGTCCTTACCAAATTAATATATCAAATAGTGAGATGAAACGTGTTGCACACTAAATTCCTATCCACACATCAAATTCAAGACTAAGAATATAGATCAGGCCTACACATATAAATCCCAAGGTCTCACATACAATCTAAATCTAAGAAAATACATGACCAAAGTTTCAAATTAACAACAGAAGACAAAACTTTGAAATCTTGATGAATACATTCCTAATACTTTTTTTTATTAGACTACAAGAATTGGGTAGCCCCCACTATAAACTGTAGTACAACTAGTATATTTTTTTCACGTGACTGGTGACGCTAACATGACATGCCCTTTGATACATTCCTTATCCTCAAATAAAGCTTTCTACAACAAACCCCAAACTAAATATCTTTTTCCAACTAATGAATTTTATCTTTTCCATTTAATATAAATTTCAAATATCAATCCCTTCTATTAGGTAATCTTGCTTTCTTTCCATTTGCTCGTTCACCTTATTATATGGTATATATATTCTGAATTGAGTAAGTCTTAGAGTGTGAAACATAGTTGTAGGTTTTGACTTTCCAAGGTAGAAAACATGATGGGGGTATTGATTGACTTAGAAGTGGCAAATCACATGAAGTGAGAATGGGCTAATTTGTGATGATTTAGTTTGACTTAAATGGACATTTTAAAGTACATTTTGGTGGAACTATGCTTTCGGTGGAATAGAAATGGAAATAGAAAGTCCAACCTTCAAATTAATCGAATAATAGATCAATCATTGTTCTAAGCAATATCTCCTCGAAAGACAACAAAAGGTATTTTGACTATCCCAATTCCTATGTCGCTCTCACCTCGACCCCACATGTCGTTTGCCATAATGTATTCTCATTTCAATTCCGTAATGAAATCTAGCCTTCACAAGGCCCCATTTCCAAATCCCTAAAAGATATTAAATGCATTTAACCCCATCAATATGCCAAGTTTTTCATTTTTTTAATGTTGATTTTACATGTGATGCCTTGGAGGGGGAACCTCAAAAGAAGATTATATATATTTTTGGGGGAAGCAAAGTCAGCCTAATCTAATTTAGTGCCTAATTAATTGACATGTGCAATCTAATTAAGTTAAGATTTGAGATTGATTTTTTGAAAATGAAAGAGTTAAGGAGTGGTTTAACTAATTCATTTGGCAATTGTTAATTCTATTTATTTATTTTTTGGGGTAATATGTTGTGGTTGTTGCAATAGGATCTAGACTTAATAATAATGATGGAATGGTGCTCAGAAAGTAGAGATTGACTCGTGGTGATTTTTCTATTGTTCTAGACAAATTTACACATGTGATATAGTTTTTTCAGTGTGGTTTGTTTTTGGTATGTGTAGTTCTATCTTAAATATTATTGCTATATGTTTCTAATAATTTATTTTTATAATAGTCAAGTCATGCTATAGATTATGTAAAGATTAAATACATGTTAAGTGTTAGTGTAAATAGTGTCTTTATCCATCTAAATAGGATATCATCTTTTTAGGATTGACCTATTCACACTTAACTTAAGTTTACTTAGGTTTCTTTTGATTTATGTCTCACTTCATAACATTGAGACGTGTTCTCATGACTTGAAACACCTATTGCATGTACACTTGCCACTTGCTCACCCACTTGTCAAGTGAACTCACAAGTGTCTCATCTTTGGAGGGGTTGTCAGAGTTTCACTCCTACCTTCTCACCTCATCATCCTTGCCTATATATGCAAGGCTTGATAATTGTATTTAAACACTCTTCATTTGTATATTGATAGGCATACTATTGTGCTCATTTTGTTCACTTGTGGAAGTTTGTTTCATGCTCTTGATCTTGGCATTCTCCAACACTAAGTATGTGATGTAAAATGATTTCGATAAAATTTTCAAATAATTTTGTTTTTTTTTAAAGTTAAGAGAAATAAAAAATTAGAAATTTCATTGTTTGGTTAAGACTTTCAAATAGTTTCCTAAAGCTCAATTTTGATGTAGCTTCTAAAGGACATCTTGTGTTGGTGGGTGTGGGGCTAATTATATGGGATCAAAACGATTTATTTGTCCATCATGATTCTATCATTGCGCATTTGTATAAAAAGCAAAGAAAATTATGAAGTGGTTGTGATGGGATAGTCACTAACAAATTCTCTAGGTGCAAATAAGTTTGTGGTAGAAGGTGATTATTTATTGGTTAGTAATTTACTCCATAGACTCTAATCTAAACTAGAAAGTTTGAAGCCTTTTAGAGGAAGCAATTCATATTTGTAAGATTTGATAAATTAGTGCTCTCACATTGTTTTAGTATAACCAATAAGGTAGTTAACCTTGTGGCCAATAAGGTAGTTAACCTTATGGCCAATAAGGTAGTCAATCAAGATCCACTCACAACCTTATACAACATGTTTTTTTTTATCTTGATCAAGATTGGAAATTTTACTTGTTATAAAGCTACCCTAAATCCTTGACAATGTTGTTTCCTTATCATTCCATCTTGTGATACCTTACCATACCAATGGTAATTCTATACCATATTTGAGCTTAACATTTTTAATTGCATCTTCCCAATATATAAGTTGGGAGTGTTGTTTCATTAATGTGATAATACTCTTCTTTATTTCACACATTAATAATAACATCATGTGCATCTAAATTAGATTAAAGGGAATTGTGTTGTGTGTTGGTTTTAGGTAGTATAATCTTTAGTATGGTGTACCTTTGGTGGTTTATCCTCTATTAGTTACAATGGTTTGGCATCAACTTAAGACATGTGTGACCTTCTAGATAGGGGTAGGGTTCCCAATCAATAATTGGTAATTAAATTTAATTGTCAAAAGGTATTTGCACTTTATTTCCAATTATTGGTGATAAAATTTTATATTTCTAAAGCATTAAAATGTCTCTCATCAAGTAGTTTAAGCTCCTTTAAATAGTACTATACCATATATATATATGAATTATCATCAATAATTCCTATCAATGAAGCTTTCAATAAGCAAAATTATAATTCCTAAATCGTGATAGCCTTGATGACATACATTAAAGAGAAAAAAGTGTGGACTTTGGTAACACAAAATCTCATATAATAAGCCTATAAGGCAAAAGGTTGTACACAATAGTTAGTTCCATACATTTTTATAAATTTTCTTAAGATCTATTTAAAGGTTTTATTTGTAGCCTCCACTTAACCATTAATTTGTTAGTAATATGGAGAAGATAATTGTTGTTTGGTGTGGAACTTTTCAAGGAATTTATTAACTTCTTAATTTCAAATGTCGTGTAATTGTTTGTAATTATAGCAGCAAGTAGCTCAAATCATGATATGGTATTTTCCATATGAAAATCATAGAAGTTGGAGATTATTATTTCTTTGAAAGGGGTAGTCTCAACCTATTTTGAGAAATGATTAGCAATAATGATGATTGGATTAAATAGAATTTGGATGAGGCAAAGGATTTGTTCCTACCAAGTCAAGTCCCCACATAATAAATAGCTAAGGAGAGGTGAAACAATGGATCTCTCTGATTAGTTCACGAGTTATGTTTTTGACATATGAGGTATATTTTGACATAATCATGAGAATGTCTCTAAATATTTCTCTATTAATAGCATATTAAGCAATGGTTTTCATATAATGATTTTTCCACTAAATTGATCACCCTAAATACCTCATCTATCTCATGGAGTGCAATGATTATTTTATTATCATTTAAACATTTTAATAAGAGACCTTTGTATCCAAACCACATATTATATAATCAATGATTATATAGCACACATTTTTGGACCAATTAAAGGAAAATGCCCCCTTGTAGAGGTAGTTATGTATGTGAGTGAACCATTCTTCACCCATCATAGATATGCATACATCAACATTGATATCCTAAATAGTTAGATCATTGTGTTTATGAATAAGAAATGTAAAGTTACCATCAGGGAAAACTTTAGTGGCGAATCTTTGCCAATTGGCGAATAATTGAAATCAGGACTTCCAGAAATGGCTAATAGTACAAGCTAAAAAGGATGTTGAATCGCCAGGTTTTTACAAAAAAAAAATCATCTCAATTAATTCGCCTCTGTAAATGATGCATCATTGGAACCGATTCGCCAATAGTTTATACTATAATTACAAATATTAATTAAATTCGCCAGTAATATTATATTACTATGATTAAGTTTGGGGAAATATCACCAATAATAAATTAGCATTTAATTTTAGGGATACTTTAGCCTTGAATAGGGTTTTTATTTATTGTCATCAAATCATCGATTATCTTTTTAATCAGATGGCTACATGTTGATTTTGTGCCCTAATACACACGTTCCTTTTAAAAGGCTTGTTGAGGCCTGGAATTCGGTTTGGTCCACACAATTAAACCTAATCGTGTGGCCCAAAAAAAATTATGGGCCTCAACAAGCCTTTTAAAAGGTACGTGTGTATTAGGTCGCAAAATCAACCTGCAATCATTCAATTAAAAAGCTAATCAATGGTCTTCATTGTCGGCCTATCACCCAAACTTGAACCTTGTAACCTATGTCATGGGGTTCTCAAAGTTTGAAATAGGGCGATAATGTGTTGGTCGAGGGATCGCTGACTTCTCTAACCTTGGAACCTTGTTGCAATGTTCAGAAGTTTCTTAACTTCCCGACTGGTCGATCTTCTTTGTTGTCATGACGTCTTCGAGTTTCGTAACCTCCAACTACAAGTTGTGAAGTTTGTGGTTTCCTTGACTGGGCGACAAGCCAATGGATGGTGGGACTAGTCCGCGTGGATGTTGACGACTGCATACGATAGTGACTTGGATGTCAATAGATGTGGGGACCACTTGGAGGTTGGGAGTTAAATATTTAAGTCTTTTTCGGGATACTTGTTGCGAATATTGCAGATTCCCATCTTGATTCTCCGGAATTGCACAAGTGTTGTACACATGTCTTGGTGGAGACCACAAGGAACGACCAACAATTTGGTGTGATAGTCAAAGGCAATGGACGAGTGATGTGTCAACACGTGGCACAATTTCATTTGTTGATTTTACATTGCTATTGTAAATCAACAATCATTAGCAAATTTTAAAAGGAGAGATTCGCAATTGTAATTAATATATTTAGTGATTATTCACTAGGATTTGCCACTGTGATTATTATTTTTACCAATTATTCATCAAGATTCGCCAAGATTTTATAATTTTTTTTAATAATGTGCATAGATTCGCCAAGAAAATTAATATTTTTTTCAAATAAAAGGAAAGATTCGCCAGGATTTTACACCTTCACCGAGGGGGGGGTTTCTTAAAGTTATCCCTGGTTACCATGTTTATTGTTGATCCTTATGAGTGACATAGCATTATTCTTAGCATTTATATGTTGATTACCTTTGTAAGAGTGGTGTAAAATAGAGTGGGAATGGAATTCATCCAACAATTCCCAAATCATGGTATTTGGAAACTTGTGCTTGTTATCTTGATATGTATCCACATGATTTGATGAACAACCATGAGTCTCCATGAATAGAAAGATATCGTATACCCTAAAATAAAGTATTACACAAAGTAGTAATTTAAAGCTCTTCATATTTAATGATTTTATTGATGCACATAACTTCAAGAGTATAGGGTAAAAGGTATAAATCTCCAATATGTGGAATAAGTATCACCCTAACCCCAAGTTAGTCATGCATAACCAACCATAAAAAGGATCATGTATCTAAATAATCTATGTGGAAGATGTGCTCATCTAAAAAGTGTTGCAAAGACGATTGTCATTGAATCAAAAGATTGACCTATTAATGTCTAATACAACCACCAGAGTTAATGAATCCATGAGAGGCGATTAAGCCATGTCACGAACCCGAGCGTTGTGCTAAATAGCACAAGGAGACCAAGGGCACACACCTTGCAACAATCCCCCCAACATAGGCGAGGGGTTCGAACCCATGACCTAGGCTCCGATACCAATTGTTGCAAAGACGATTGTCGTTGCACCAAAAGATCGACCTGTTAATGCCCAATACAACCACCAAAGTTAGTGAATCCACGAGAGGCGGTTAAGCCATGTCATGAACCCGAGCGACGTGTTGCACAACACAAGGAGACTAAGGGCACACACCTTGCAACAAAAAGACATCAATAGGTGTATGAGTTTGGCACAATGCATCTACTAATTTTTCAATAATTTCTTGGCCTTTTATGTTTTTTTAGGAAACAAAATTAAGATCTATATTAAGAGCATTACCCATTGCTAGCATTACTGAAATTTGAGATTTAGTAAGCATATAATTTAAGGGATTATGTTTAACAATCACAAGTTTTAGAACATAGTATATAATGTGTTTTTTTAGATACATCATATTACTACTTAATAAAGTTTTTCCATGGTATTACAATGTGTCTATATTTGAGTAAAGTATGACTAACCAATAGCCACACATTTAGAAAAGATGTGTAGTAATAATGGTTTTTGATGTATAGTAGGCATAAGGAATAGAGGATTTGTTGAAAACTCTTTCTATTGCATAATATAATTTTTGCAATCTTAATTTCCTATTAGTTCCTCTTTTCAATTAAGTTTATTTTTATTTTCTTTGAGTACCAATTTACCAACCTCAAGTTCTTGATGAATCAATCATTTTTAATAGCTATTTTTTTTCAGTTGTCATGGTAAACATTCTTATTTTTCAAAGTATTAACATGTCTATCATCAAGTACCTCAAGCACATATAAGCATTCTTTATTAATTTTTGTGTACTTGTGTTTTATGTGATGTTTTCTCTAATGTGTTTTATGTTCACTTTATAATTTAAGTTATTTTTGAATAACTTGAAGTATTTTCCATTTAAGATGAAAGTGTGTTCATGCATATGTTGATGTAGTAATTTCATCTCATGTTTATACAATCATATAGATGTTCATTAATGGTCAAAAACTATTTCACTTCAAGTTCCCTTTAGGTGTAACCCTTGTTTTCTTAGGCCTACCAAATTCCCAACAATATTCTCTTGATTCCTTTCCCCAAAATATCCTTTTGCATGATTGATATTTTTGATCATCCACATTATCAAGCTTTCCTACAACTCTGTAGCATCCTAGCATCCTACAACAATATTCTATTAGATTTGTGCATTCACTATCCATATTGTGAATCTTTCTACATGCCATTGGAATCCACTTTATTGGGATTTTTTTTTTCATTTCCCTCTTTCTTTATTATTTTGTGTTGTATTTTCTCTTTGGCATCTCTATATTCTACATCTTCAAACACTCTTCCATACACACAAGGATAACAATAAACATACTTATTATTGTTCCTCTTATCATTTACATTATTTATTTTAGTTCTAGATGCACATATGATAAGAGCGCACACATATACTCCATATCTTTCTATTGAGGTTGAAAGTCCAAAATAGGAGCTTGGCTATTTTGGAAAGCTCCCTAGCATTCACTCCCTTTATCTCTATTCCAAACATGGGTGATATTGGGAACTTGTTCTCTAGCTTCAACTCTTTATTTAGTGGTTTAGTATTGCTTTCCCTCTCTTGTGTATTTGTTATTTGATTTAATATAGATATAGTTTTGGTTGGGTTACATTATTCAAACTATTTCAAGTATACTCTCTCATAATTTTCTTATATAGTTATTTTTTTGTTGTACATTTGTTATTTTTTGTCAACATTCAACTTCTATACAAACTATACTTTAAAGTGCACTTTGGATGATAGTGCAACTATGTGAACCCTAGTATGATCATGATAAATTCTAATTTTATGATTTCATATGGATCCACATTTTCTATCAATTTTATTCCAATCACATATGATTGCCTAATATGTACTTTGTAGCCTATGTACTATTTTATTTCTCTATATTTTTTATGTGTTTCTATAATAAAACCCAATATTATCATTTAGGAATTGAATTTGCAATTTATATAGGTGAAACATGTTTAGATAAGATCAAATTTTAAATTTGTTTATCAATATATATTAGATAACATTTTTGTGTTAATATTCTTATCTAGGAATATAGTTAGATTGAAATTTTAAACTTTTGAAAGGAATCAATTTTACTATATTACACTGAATTACAATCATATTAACACCTTTATCCAACCTAAGGAACTTATAAGGATTAGAGTGTTGATAGGTTACAAGGCCAATGATGTCAACCATATCTTGGGAAGTCGAGTTATATTGAGAAAAAGAATCAAAATATATGTCAATCTTAACACACTTAACATGAATCTTGATGTTAAACAATACCTCTTTATCCAACAAACCAGCTTTATCAATAGTGCAAATAATCCTAGAATCCACCTTAGAAGTGTAGTCAATTAATTTAACTAGTTTATCCTTTTTAATGGAGAGAATATATTTTTATTACAATTTTTTACCTTATTTATGAGGGTTATTTTCAAAATATAATTTCTAGCATGATTATTCTTCTTAAGCATCTAAATGCAATGACCAAAATGTACAAGTTTGTTTATATTCTTTGTGAAATTAATCTTGTAGTATTTCATTTTGCTCCACTTAAATCCTAATAGAGGATGGATGACTACCAACTTCAAGATAATGATTATGAGAACATGCCTCATATATGTCCACTAGTTTGGAAATCATGCATTCCTACAAAGATGGATACAAAATATTCTAATAGACTTTATCAAGACATCATCTTGCACATATTTCTCCATTTTGGAAACCTTCTATAAAATTCACTAGTATACTCTTGCACAATTTGTTACTCCTATTTTAAAATTTATCATTCCATACATTTTTCCTCTCTATGAAAAACAATATAAAATTATTTATTAAATTGATCCCATGAACTAATAGGAGTATTCTTTCTTAATTTCATAGATGGCAAGAGACTCTTAACCCAAGTTAAAGTATGTTTTGATAATCTTAAACTAGAAAAGAAAATATTTTGGTTCAAAGTAAGACAATGCATGTTGAGATATAGCTCTAGTTCTACCACTAATGGTCAAGCTTCCCAACATTCACCTATTCTTTGAATGATGAAATCACAATCCTTAGCTTCCACTTTGAATAGATATTTATTTGGAAGACTCTTTTCACCCTTTCAAGACTCATCCTCCTCATTAGAGTAGGAATTACCTTTATCCATTCTCTCCATGACCAAATTTGTTAGGATTTTCATGGTATCCATTAATTTAGAAAGGCTTACAATGCCAACTTCTATCTTGAGGAACATTGATTTAGCATCTATGTATTCCTCTTCTCTTGTCATTCTTTTTATCTCACCTATCCACTTTGAAGATTCAATGTATGCTTGTAAAGGTGGAATATCTTTTCCAATTGATCTTATTGTGGGCATGAACTAAAAACATACTTCACAATAAACTCCACAAAGGAAAGGAACTAATTTAATACCGATTTCCTCTACTATTTCACCAATTACAAATTTCTTAGAGAACGTAATTGATTGAAAACAATTCAAAGTATAAATGAACTAGAAATTTTAGGAAATTATAGTAAATAAAATCAACACAAAGAGTGACACCAATATACCCCAGAGAAACCTATTTTTGGGTGAAACTCCAATAAATAGGAGTACAATATTGATTAGAACTACTTTAAATGACAACTACAATGTCTTAAGCCTATTGGGCTTAATATATACAATCATGAACTAACTCTAGTTTCATCTTCTAAGATCCTAAGGACCTATCACAAGCTACTATCCTATTGTTGCCATTATGGAAATCATTTAAGAACTTAGAAAAAATATAATTTTACACTCTAAATCCCTTTACTATGCTCTCTTAATGCTTCTATATGATCAATCCATATTACAATGGGCTACAAATGACCTTACAAAGTAATAGGGAATTAAAAATTCAAAGAGAAATTAAGAGATTGTGAATTTGGAATGCCACAAGACATTATATTGTCATATAACAAATATATTGTTTTCTATATACTAGTAGTTATGCTTTTGGCTTGGAAATTTTTCCATGAAGACAAAAATACTCATTTAAAAATTTATCCCTTCTACCAAATATTATAGGTTGATGTCTCATACCATCTAGTACACAATATAGTGTTGAATATTTTTTCCCTTGTTCCAAAAACTCATCAAACATGTCATGTACAAAAATGAAACCTTTTACAAATCATGTAAATTGTGCAAAATTTTAAGAGGTGTCAAAGTGTTATCTAAGGTGTGGCCAATAGAGGTTGGAAGATGAATACTTCATGAGAAAATTCTCTAGAGAAATTAGTATACAGGTGCTTTTTTTGCAAATTAATAGAATAAAGTAAAATAAGTCATTAATAACATACAAAACCATTTCAAAGCTTTTATAAATAGTCTCTTACTAAATGCAATAACCAAGAAAATGTTGTTGGCAAGAGGAAATAGGGAATTACAATCTAGAGATCTATACACTAATATTGCTTATGTAGTTTGTTTATACCCTAGAGGATATATTGAGAGAAAAGAGTAAGTGTTGTAAGAAAACTATATCTATCAACATTCCATATGTAGTTTAGATAAAGACAACATTCATTCATGTTGATTCAAACCTTATAACTCCATATATTTATAAATTCATATAATAGATGAAATGGCAGGTCTTATTCTCTATTATGTATTGCATTCTATTCCCTATTCCTTTTTCTATCTTCTCATCTCCAATATTTATTACATACATATGTTCATACTTTGTCTCCTAGGGAAACATGACCCTTATAGGGCACCTCTTACTCCATCTTCCTTGTCAGTCTTAGGTTTTGCAAGTTTTATGTGGTAGGTTGTGGTAGCTTTTGGTCTCTGCCATGTATCCTGCTAACATATGTTACCATGTATATGTGAATAAGGTGAGGCCATGAAATATTGTGTGTACATAAGAATTTTCAAATAAATTTGTGTTAGACTCTTGCATAGGATATTCAGCATGAAAAGAATGAACCTAACAATTGATGGGAAAAGAGATACCAAGCAATGCATCATAAATGTAATACAATAACTAGATATGCAATCGCATCACTAGATATACAATCACAATGAGGTTATAATATTGGATATAAGTGACCATTATATGACATGCAAAAAGTGTTATCATTGTGAATTGTGTGGTGCACATGTACACTCATCTTGTCTAAGGGTTTCAAACAAACTTTAAAGAGAGGAAGATAGAATCGATCAAAGAGATATGGATAGTAGTGTCGGAAGATCTTAACAAATGAGAATGAGAGAAAAATAAGGAAAATATAGGATCTTAAAGAAAAATAAGGATGTCCTAAGGCTAAACCCTAAGTGGTTTTACAAATCTTGGATTAATCAAATGTGAATAAAAAATCCACTAACCCTAAGACCTTAAGGATGTGTGATATCTTTTACACTATGATCTAGAGAAATATAAAAGAGGTGCTTAGTTATTTTGGTGCAATGCCAATTTGATCTTTTTAGTTGAAATGATGTTATGTTGTGATAAACAAATCAAAATATATAATCTTTAATGATAGAACAATAGTAAAAAATTGGAAGTGATTTGATAATTAAAAAATGATTTTGTAAATGGTGTCACAACACATGACCTAGTCCTAGATGTAGACATGTCATGTGGTCATGTCCTTATTACAAAAACTTGACCTCCATTCCATTATGGACACCACAAAATAATGTATTATTTAAAATTGTAAGAGTTTACTTGTGATTATCTAAGGTATGGCCGCTAGATTTTTGAAGAGTAATATCAAATTTATAGGAATGGACTCTATGACAACTAATAAAAAGATGCATGAATCTATCTACAAAGAATGGAGTCAATTAAATTAAACAAAGATATGATAAAAACCATAATGAAGCCTTTTTTATTAGTTTCTTTCTATATGCATCCATAAAAAAAGTAGAATTATGTATGTGTATAGCATGAAGAAATTAAGGACTTTATGTATAGAAGCATTGGATGAAGAAATAGGGGAATTTATGTATGAAAGCATCATATAAAGCAATATTAGGTTCTTGAACAATATGTCCATCACAAAAAAAGCACGAACCTAATTATCTACGGAGTTATAAATTTCTTATCTTACAATTTCTACTCTATGTATTACACTAATTTAGTGTTTATGCTCATAGCATGTTTAGGTGTCATTTTAGCCTATTTCTTCAACCTTTTTCCTAGTAATATAGTGGAAGCAATCTAATTTTTGTTTCAAATCAATTTCATGTAATTTTGTAGGCTTGCCTCAACTATGATGCCACTATATTTGTGTTGATGCCTCTACATTTGTGGTAGCACCCACAAATTTCCAACTATACAAAACTAGTTTAAAATCTAATTCCACTAGTGTTTCTACTTTTCTAAATGGCTCCCTTACAAGTCACCTTCTAATTCCATCAAATTTTATTTTTAATAATCAATCCCTACTTCCCATTTTGAAATCATATATTGCAATCATGCAAGTTTGGCTTCCTCTAGTCATATCCTATCATTTTCATTTCCTATAGATTCTAAAACTCTACTTACAAGTGGTATCTATAGAAGCTTGGGGCAATGCAACCTACCTCATAAGTATTGCCTGGTTATTTCATTTATTCTTTTCTTTAGTTTATTTCCTTATTACCTTTATTACTCTTGTGAAGTCCATGGAACCCATTCCTTGAAGCTTGAAGCTACATATCCTACCTCCTAAGTATTGTTTGCTTGTTTTGTTTATTCTATTCTATAGCTCTTTTCCTTATTACCTTTGTAACTCATGTGAAGTCATTTCTTTTGTAGCTTCTTCCCTTGCTATCAACATAATAACTTCTTCCTAAAGACTATATGTAGAGCCTCACATTATAAACCCTTAGCATCTTTATTACTTCCATCACCCTTTCTCTAATCCATACACATGTCACTACACACATTTAGAATCTCTTTAGGTTTTCTATTTCTTCTTTTAGTTACATTTATTCTACTTAGCACAAAGTACACTAAGATAATTTCACACACCATTATTCTTATATTGACTACACATAGGGTTGAAATATACCAAACGAGGGCTTGACTAAGGCAAGCTCCCAAGTTGTTCCAAAAAATTCCTCTATCCTAATTTCAAGTCTAGGCTACTTTTCCTCTTCCAAACAAATCAAATTTATTGTATACATGCACAATGAACATTCAAAATCAAAGCATGCACAACATTCACAAGTTGAAGAATTCTTACATCTAAAATCTAATGGTAATACAACAAAAGGACACTGCTACAACTCTCCTATATCTATCACAATCTAGATGCAACCACAATTGTCTCAAAAAAATATTTTCTATGTTCTCAACATTCTAATACTTTTTGTTTTTAGTACCAAGACACTTCTACAACTATATCCTTTTATATCCATACTTGACCAAAGATCTTTAAAATAGTGTGTATCTTTCTACACAATCTTCTAGGCTTCCATTTTATCAATCTTTGAATAAGGGACATTTTCTTCACCCTCCTTTGTCTCTTAAACACTTTCTTTCCATACCATAGTTTCTTTAATTCTTTAAATTGTTTCTTTTCAATAAAGCAAAGCATCAATATTAATCAGATTAATTCCAAATTACTTTTCTAGATTTATTTTCTTAAATAAAATAATCTAATTGGTAGTTTATTTAGTACACATTTGAAAGGTCAATTAATGAGTAAGCACACTAGGATTGTCTATATTTATTCCCTCTTTCACTATCAAGGGGAAGAGAGACACTTAGGAAGACATCATCATTGTAATACAATCATTTTGTAGTGCATCATTAGATATATCATCACAAGGAGGTAATGAACTTAGATCTAGGTCATTATCATACACCATGCACACAAGATTTATCATCACCATGAATTATGTGTTGTTCATGTATATCAATCATGGTTAAGGGTTTTGGACAATCCATATAGAGAAATATATAATCTATCAAAGAGTTATGGATTGAAGGGTTGAAAGATCCCAAGATGTAGCAAGAAAAGCATAATAGAATAGATCTAAGATCTTGAGGAAAAGAAGGATGACCTAGAGAAAAGCTCTTGATTGTATACAAATGTAGATGTTCACCAAACTACATAGAGAAATATAACAATTTCCAAGTTCACCCAAATGTCAAGAAATAAAGTGTTAATCTTAAACCCTAAGATGAATTATCTCCTACACTAGTATTGCTTAGATCTTTAATTAAATAATAAAAAATACAAAAAAATGAATCTAAACCAGATGAGCTAAGAATTGATAAGACAAAGAGAGATAGCAATACTTAGATGCTTTAGATGATGTGACACTTTTAACCTTTTGATGTTGACTTACTATTGTGCTACTCAAGTGATTAGGATATGGTTTTGAATTTCAAATAAGGATCAAAATACTATGATATATATGCTCAAAGATTGTTGGTGACATGGACAAGGTCATGTCAGCAATCAAATTTTGGATGGGATCACATCCTCCATACCTAATCCATATTGTGTGGTTTATTCCTATGTTGATGATTTGTATAATTTGTTGCACCTACATCTTATGACCTTCTTCAAATAGGGATGACCTAGACTTGTCCTAGTCACAAGTCATGCCCCTAGATATAGATATTCAATATCACAAACATGTCACACAAGTAATGTAAGATATGATGATGTCTATAAAAAGAAAAAAGAAAAAAGATGATGATGCCTAATGAACTAGTAAATATGCAAAGATAATGCATTTAAACATGATCTATGATCAAATGTCTTTCTTGTTATTTCTAGTTGCCTACTAATGACCTAAGATTGTCTACCATGCATACCTTTAGTTGCGTAACTAAGATTTTTGATCCATGAAAACTCATATGACAACTAGCTTCCAAAAAGGGTTGACTTGAGAACAAGAGAATTAAAATCTAGTGAAGGTGTATTATATCACATTGTATAATCATGGGTAGTTGGGTCATGCCATACAACCTAGTCTTAGATATTAGGAGGATCTAAAGGTGTAGACCAATCTTGACCAAGTGTGTAAAATGATTGGGCTAATGGATTCAAGAGTATAGATCTATTTGTGTCAAACAAGTTGAACCGAACATTGTAGTGGTATTGTGTACTTAATAATAATAAAACAAAGGGATGAAAGTGCATATTTATGACATATACTTAAAAAGTGAAAACAAAAACATAGAAGTATGAATGTGCATTATATTAAAGTAGAAGAGATAATAGTTTAGATATGAAATTAATTACTCTATAGAGTTAATTGTCTATATTTTCAAGACAAACAACAAAAACTTATTTGATATTTAGTGAAAATATTTACAATCAAGATAAATAACATTTACAAAATAATAAAACTTGATTCTTCTCTCTTGTTGGACAATTCTAATGATGGTATGATCCAAAACGTTGATTTAAAAAATTCAGAGTTTCAATCCAAAAATTTAGTACTTCATTATCATAGACTGGGAAAACTTGATGCTATTAAATAATAAAAATATTAATTTCACACCCATAACAAATTTTAAATTTAAATAAAATAATTAAATAATGATGATTTAAATAGAAAGATCCCATCAGGCTGTGCTCTTAAGATTAGAATTTGGAGCCTAAAATAATAATTCTAGGAATTTTACCCCAACCACCTAAACAGTAGACTGTCAACTCAATCACAGTTTTTAATGATCAAAATTACTTATCAAAAGAAAATAGAAGATTTTATGAAGGTTTTACTGAGCAAGAATAAGGTTTTCTGTTGCAGCAATAATCCATTTCACAAAGGGCAGTTGTTGAAAGTGTAAAAGTAGGTATAGAGTGGTCCATATCTGCTTTGAAACGACAGAGCTCTCTCTCACACTGTCGCCTCAAGCTGGCAATGTGAAATGTATGGAAACGTGCAGAAGGAGGAAAAAAAAAGATGGGGCAAGGCTCATTAGTCGAGGTAGCTAGGCCAACTCCCCTCCCCAGTCTCTATCCAATCCATGGGTGGCCGACAATATCGATTCCAAATCTTTCGCACATAACATAGCAATTCTTGCGAATTGTGACCACAATTGACCCAAGATGTTTCTTAAAATCCTAACCAGGCATCCATGAAAAAATGGCAGTGGTTCTTGGTTTCATCTCGGGATACTATATTGATGTTTTAGTGGCAGCAAAATCAGCAATGGAGCAGCAGCACAGGATTTCGATCAAAGAAAAGCATTATATAAACTTGAAAATTAATGATTTCTCTGAACATAAGGCATTTCCTATACTGTATGTCCGATTGATTGACAATTTAGATATATAATTTAGATCTAATTAATAGCAGAGCTCGCTGCCAACAGAGTTCTTTGTGGACGATACATATAGAGATTAATGGGGTTGAAATCTGAAAAAACTTCAATCCTCAATAATTCCTGGGCTACAAAATTCATCAAGCTTTCTCCTCTTGATCATGGCGGGTGAAATGCAGAGAATGCTGGCAGGGGAGTGGCATGATCCAGGGGTGCTCTGCCCACTGTTACAGCTGAAGGTTGCATCCAATACACCGTTAGGGCTGCAAGGTATAGGGATGGGGCCGCTGCTGTTTCTACACTTTCTTTTCAAACCCGCAGAGAAACTGTTGTTGAGGGAAGATTCCAGAGAAAGTAGGGCTATGCACCCATCAAATGTCTCCTGAATACCCAAATTGATATGAAACAAGGATTAGACAGACAAAATGAATGTGTAAATTGGGCTTGGAGAAATTCAGCCTGTGTTCTTTCTCACCTTGTTAACGCTTAGGGCATCCAGCAGGGCGTTCTCGTTCTTGTTAGCGTTGGTGTGTCCCATTTCCCTGATTGCATACACCATTATAGCGGCAGCGACAACTGATGGAAGATAGCCCAGAAACCTAATATCTGCATTGGATAATACCGGCCATGAGATACCCTGAAAAAGATTAGGCCAACTGAAATTGGCGTTAACTAGATCAGCATACTCCATTGAATACATACCTTTCAGAGTATTTATTAACAGATCGTTGCAACGCATTGTGAAAATCCATCCGTGGGGACTCTCCAAGCTAAGCATACGAGTGGCAAGTTCAATGTAGGAAAGGGTTGTGACAGAAGTCATTCGCCATTGGAGAGAACTGAGCACAAGGAGCTCCATTCTCTGAATGGTGCGAGATTCAAATATGTACTTGGCTTCTTCAACCTGGGTACCCAAATGCCCACATTGTTACATTTATTACAGCTTTGTAATCTAATGAAAAGCTAAAGGAACTTGGTGCTTACATCTTCACTATCTCTATACATACATAGGAGCTGAGTATGAATTACCTGCAGGTCGAGAAGGAGGGGAACCTCGATCTCCTCCACTTTGGCAGCCAAGGATAGGCAAGTCACAGCTGCGAGTTGGGTCATCCAGGGCTTATCTTCCTGCATTGCATTTGTCCACTGTTAAACCTTAAGACAGAATATGCTACAAGATAATTTTACAGACATTATTGCAAGAACCCATATATCCAATGTTCTGACAGAAACTGTAAATAAGTTAATAAATTTTACAGACAGAATCACAAGAACCCATATGTCTAATGTTATTACAGTAAATACTGCACAGCTGTAATTTCACAGGTCACACAATCACAACAATCCAAATGTCCAATGTTAAGACAGTAAATAACACAAGCTATAATTTTACAGACATGATCAGGAGAACCCATAGGCTTCACAATACCTGCAAGCTAGTTGTAGACAGAAACCGATCGAGGTAGTTTATTGAGAGCACTGCAGTCGCCAGACTAAAGCCATAGTGGGCATGAACCTAAACACACATTTATGCATACATTGTCATCTAAACAGCCAACTGTAAACAAATGGACAACATTACATTAATCAATACAATGTAGTACATTGTGAACCCATTTCTATTTTGATAATGGGTATGTGGTGAACCTTCAAAATCCAGCCGACAGCGTCCTGACGAGCTCTAGCTTCAAAACTATTGGTTTCAAGTGTTTCCATATATCCAGGGCGAGGAACATAAAGCCTTTCCTTCTCTGCAAGAGCCTTGAGCTCTTCGCCATTATCCCACAACTGTTGGTCACCGATGCAGCTAGCAATGTAGCCAGGATCCGAGCTGTGGTGTTCTTGATCTTGATAAAAACTTCCAGTTTCTTCATCATCATCATGATCATCCCAACCCAGAGCATCTTCAGCACAATACAGACTAGAAGCACAGTCTATGCTGGGTGCCATCCCCCTCTAATAAATACCACCACCCCTGTGCCTCTGCTGATCTCATTCCTCATCAACGGCCCACACTACATACCCCACCATTTTTCCTGCTATTTTAATCCAGCTTCAGTGAAATGAATGTCATCAAAACACCAATGGGTAACCTTCCAAATATCAGTCTCGTTCAGATATATCTTGAGCCTCTAGAATGATGGCCTCTGGCCTCTGTGTGGAATGTCAGAACAATGGATCAGTGAATCAAATCCATAAGCAACAGGGCATCTATGGCAGCACAAACAGCAGCAGAAGCCTGGGCTCAGGAAAAGAGAAGGCAGTGGTAATAATAAACATGGGCAACACTGATTTAGGGCTAGTCAGAGCCCATCTTCTCCTCCTCCTCCTGCCATGACTATTGCTTGCCCTATAAAAACCCCCCAACCCATTAATAAACTAAATCAAAACAAAAGAAAACAACAACACATTTTTCATCCCAATGTATTTTATCATGTCCTGCCCCTATTCAAACATCTCTTTCGTTATAATCATGTGTATATAGCCTGTCATGTGTATATAGCAATGTCGCATTACTCTCCTACAATCTGTATAAGAAACTGTGCGTTCAATGATAAAAACATACACATACGCACAAACAAAACAATAATTTTATTATTGAGTCTGATGGTGTTGTTGCAGTGGAGAATGTACTATCCTCTGAAGACCTTTCGACGACGACTTGATCACCTGCTTGGCCGTCGGTCAAACCCATTAACGTCGACTCACATGCAGCCATGAGTAGATGTTTGAAATTGGGAATACATATATACATTGTATATATCGATGAAATAAGAAGTGGGAATCTGTGATGGGATTGGACTTGGGGGTGGGTGGATTATTTGTATCAAACGATGCACCATCTCCCACGAAAATCTCCAACATTGTCAACACGCCTCTGACAAAAATGGCAATCGTCTGCTTATTTTCTCTCACCCTATACCTAGCTCTATGGATTCTCTTCATTATTTTTCCTAACACCCCAAGAGTGTTGAAATGGTCTCTTCCCATGCATAGCTATCTACAGCTGTGCCTTTTTTTATTCATTTGTCATACTTACTCATTTTTTTATATGGGATTAGAGTTTAGCAGCTTTATTTTATGAAAACTAAGTGAAAATAAATTGAAAGCAATGTTTGTTTCTATATTATATAAAACATTTTCTATTAAAAGATTTTTTAAGATATGATTTTTGTTAAATTTGATATTATTGTATTTATAATTGGTCTGATTTTTCAAGAGGTAATTGTAACATATATTTTAATGGGTAGTCAAATTTTCAATTGTTTTCTTTTTGTCTTTATATTAAGTATTAAAATAATTTATGTAATTGGCATAATGTAAGATGTATTCTAGTTGTTACACCAAGGTTTCTAGTTTACCAAGCCTTGTAGGCATTTATATAGACTTCATTTGAATAATTTTTCAATTGATGTACCAAATCTTTCTATAATGAAGATAAATAGGGGTATCAAAGATGAGATTATAGAGCCCACCTATGGTCCAAATAGTTAGAGCTTTGGGAACCTGTTTCCTCTAATCTTCAATGCCATTACAACACATATCTTTCTTTTGAGGATGTGATCATTCAACAAAAACATTTTAAGAAAACTAAGTGATAATAAATTGAGGAAGTGATTATTTCTATATTATACAAATACTTTCCATTAAGAGTATTATTTCCACTAAATTTGATATTATCTTGTGATTTTTCAAGAGGTAAATGTAATATATATTTTAATGGATATTCAAAATTTTAATTGTTTTCTTTCTATATTTATAGTAGTATTAAAATCTTTTATATAACTAGCATAATGTAGGATCTATTCTAGTTGTTATGCTAAGGCTTCTAGTGTATTGGGCCTTGTATACGTTAACATGGATAGACTTCCTTCGAATAATTTTTTAATTGATGTACCAAATCTTTCTATAATGGAGATAAATAGGGGTATCAAAGATGAGATTATAAAGCCTACATATGGTCCAAATAGTTAGAGCTTTGGAAGCCTCTTTCCTCTAATCTTCAACACCATTACAACACATATCTTTATTTTGAGGATGTGATCATCCAACTGCTAGGTTACACTAAGCTCTATTTTTCTTATAATTTGAGGATCCATTAGGCACATTATAATGCTTGTTCACATCTTATCCTTGTATAGATCAATCACTAGGTGCATCATATTTGTCATATTTATGTGATAGATTTTGAAACCCTTTTTAGATGATCTCCTTAACTATGAGAGTAAGGGATGATTATTTACCTCTTTAGAGCTACCTCTCTCAAATTACATCAACACAACCACAATTCTGAAAACTCCTTAAATGTGGTGTGTAGAAGGACCAAGGAAAAAATTCAAGGTTGCTTAGTTTCTTTGTGGAGAGAACTATTGTGCTAGTAAGTACTCTCAAAGGATCATCAATAAGAAAATCAATACTCGTAATGAGCAATAGGAAAAGAAATGTGCTCTTAATCAATCATAATCACCCTTGCATTGCATGCATGTAATAGTAAACAATAAGAAAACTAAACACTAAGTGGTGATCATAAAGATGCTAGGTACAAGATTCACATAGTGTGGCAATGGAACCCCTAAGGGTGTGTGCAAATCAATAGTGTGCTTGCAAAAAGATGCAATTGATTAATGCAGTGTCCAATAACAAAAATTCAAAAGAGAGTGTAGCTTGGGAAGATACCCAAGAAATGAAATAATCATTTTCTAGAGGAATTAATCAATGTGACTAAGCATTGAATCTTTAATGGAACTTACAATTGTTTTAATTTAAATATGCATAAGGAAAGCTTGATGTGAAACCTTACATTGGACTTATCATAATATTTGTTCAATTTTAGGCTTGTGGTTTCATCGATAATACTTATTAATCTATGATAATGCATGCTACATACCTAAGCTTGCCTTGATCACCCATTATTGATATGGCATGATGACGAGGATAGGATTATCATATGATACACACCATAAATCTAAGTAACAATTAGTGAGTTGGACTCTTTACTAAGATATCTTATTATTTTAAACCTTGATTTGTTGTGTATATTGAGATAGGTGGTTATGAACTAGACACCTAGTTGTGGAACTGCTTACTTGCAAGTTGGTTCTAATTAATGGTAATGAGTGAGGCTTATGTGAAAGGAAATACAAATAAAAAAAAGAGAGAAGTTATGCTAAATTAGTTTAAAAATCTCAACTAATGTAATAGAATGTCTATTAATGACATACACAAATGGACACAACACAATATTTGTCATGGGAAACCTTCGAAGAAAACCCAACAACAAACACAATGTCACTCAATATATTATCAAATAGTTGGTTATAATATAGAGATAGTTCACTTGTATGTGCCTACTCTTGAAAATTGTCACAAAACCATACACAAATATAATGTCAAGCAATTGATTTACAAGCACAAAGAAAACTATGAAACAAGAAGTGGTTTCCAAAATCCTAAGCCCAAACCTTGGTTAAAGTACATTCAACTCAAATTAAATAATTATTCTTACAATCGAGAATTAATTTTATACATTGTGTATAGGTAATGTTTTTTGAAAAACAAATCTATTTGTGAATATTTATATTTGAAGAAAGTAGATTTATTTATTTATTTAAATAGAATTATCCTACATTCTTGAGTTTCAAATTTTAGATGATTTAAATAAATATATTTATAGAGTTAAAGGATGAGAGTCTAGAAAATATAACTAAAGAATTGATACAAAGTAAAAATAAGATTTGTTATTAGATTGCTTGAGGGTGAAGCAATTTTGAAATATCATGAAAATAGAATGTAAACATTATTAAATAGGCATTGGAAGTTTTATATTGGCAACACAAGTTTGTAGGTGCAATCATAAATTTCAAGAGTTAAATCAAGGATCAAGGGTTTGTAGGTTTTCATCAAAGTTTTTTACAAGTATGGAAACCATTAAGAGGTAGGGTATTGTACTCAAACATATAATTTATAATTATGAATATCATGTTAATTGGAATTGATACTAGCATAGTGTTGATATGCTTTTCGAGAGAAATTAGAAAAATAATAAACTAAACCTATGGGAAACATGGAGAAAATAGTTGGAAGTAGAATGTTAATTTAACATAATGCTTATGCTTAGGAAACATGTTTAAATAATAAACATTTTAGAATAATTTGAATCTATAAAAATACAAATTTTGATAAGTTTGTGAAGAAAAGCAAGAACTAGGAAATCAACAAAAAATAATTCACTAAAAAATAGTTCGATAAATAGATAGTATCTCTTAACTTATAACTAAGATATATTCAATATTTATATAGGTGGTGTTCAAACAAGTTAGGAACATGCTTATAATAATTAGCCAAACTCAAATCACAAATTCAAAGAAAAGAAAAAATTAGTGACTATGTATATGTTACATAGATATGACAACTATGCTTTAATAATGATTTCAACTAACACTAGCAAGCTCGACCAATGAAAAAATATAGGAAAATTTAATGAAGGATAGGAAAGATATTTTGAAACCTTGGGAATGCTTATTTTTATAAGTAAACACATTATAGTATATTTGTGCTTATGTGGTCCATAGAAAATTCATGAACTAAAAATCATGATATAGGAATTATGTGATATTTTATCAAGATTCAAGTAAAGAAACACTAAGAAAGATAATGTTATCACTATTACTAAAGATTATGAAGGAGAACAACAAGTGGTTAATGAAGAAGATATCAGGGGGTACAATAAGGGTGGTAGGAGGTTTGCACATCTGGCCAAAGTCAGTTATGTGGACAAGGGGGATAAGGGGAAGGGGAAGTATGTTGCTCTTGTAAGAGAGGAGGACAAGCTCTCCCCTGATGAAGAGTATGAAGCAATGAATGAAGTGGAAAGTGAGGAGGATGAATGGGAGGACGATGACCAAGAAGGTGATGAGGAAGAGTTTGAGGAGGGGGGAATGTGATGGAGGAAGAGGATAATGAGGAGGGTAAAAGCACAAAGTTGTGTCACACTTTCAGCCAACTTATCAACACAACTGAATTTAAGTATTTCTAACTAAAAATCAATTTTGGTCAAACATATGATCTAGTAAGATTTATTCTAGCTAAGTTAGATACTTCCACAACTTTTTCAACTAAAATTGTTGGCTAAAAATATATGGAGCACCATTTTGAGTCCAATTTACCAAAAAAATAAAATTATTTGAAAAACTTGAAGTTTCAATAACTCCTACTAATGTAAATAACATTTTTTTTAAAATATAAAAATACCCTTTTGTAGATCCATAAGTGTAGTTTTCAAAAATATATTTATTTTAATAGTCTAATTATTATTACCGATAAAAAAAATAGTCTAATTATTATTTATATTTTATTTTTTATTTTTACTAAAAGTAGGTTATCAGCACAAAATATTAGGTTGATTACCATGCCAAGGAAAAATACTAAAACTTATTTAAAAAAATTGAAAAAAATATGATGCAATAGATAAAAGAATCTATTTCAAGATGGTATAATTTTTTTTCCATTTTAGATAAATATTTAATATGAAAGTTGATGTCCGATGGAAAAAGCTATTTTTTTATTAATGCACATTTTAATATATATATATTGGAAAAAAATATATCCATGCACTAAATTTTCAAGTTATAAATACACACAAAAAATTGAAAGAAAAAAAATAAAATTTACTATAAAAAGTTTGATGTCTCATGCAACTTCATTTTTCAACATTTTATCAACAACTTAATTATAGTGTTAATTTATTAAAAACTAGTTTAAAATAATTTTATATTTAAAAAAAAAAAAACATAAAATATACTAAAAATACATATTTTACTAGTTTACATCATTTCAAAATTCAAAACGTATATGCCACTTTTTAGTGATTCAAGTTTAAAAGTTGGATCAATGTTGGTTGTTTCCTTTTATAAAGTGTGACATAGCTTTGTGCTTTTACCCAAGAGGGAGTTGATTTCACTAAGCTAGGAGATAGGTTGGGCCATGGTGATGCAAACATCCATCTCTCTATTCCCTTGAAGGAAGATTTCAATGATGTCTCTAATGTTGATCTCAATAACAAAATAATTTTTTTTAGGTTAAAATGGAATACATGGAGAAGGCTCTTTGTACATCAAGACTAAAGTTATTGATGGCCTTATGAAATGGGTAGTTGTTGGCACTATTTCAAGCTAGTCAAAGATAAGAAAATAACTCAAGTGCCAAGGGAAGTAGATGGAAGAAAAATAAGCAAATGTAGATGAGAACATTGACTAGAAGCAGCTTATCTTCGATCTTGGAGATAATTGGGAACTCATTATTACTGCTAAAAAATGATGAATAGTTGCTTTGTTAATGTTAGGTCTATTAGGTTTGGTATTGTGTATACTAGTTAAATTCTAAGACTTATATCATGTTGTTAAACCTTATATGGAATTATGGTGGCCTCTAGCCTATTTTATGTGGTCAATTATTATATATTTTTAAATTAGATATAAGGCCTACGAGCCTTGATGTTAATTTTAATTCTGGCATGTGTGCCCACTAATCCTTTTTGTCTAGGTTTTGGTGATTGACTCATTGGTTTCTACTATGTGACTAGCTATTGTCTTGCTAGTCTATTTCTCTTGGGTGTTTTTGTCATGCTTTGAACTATTGTATGGGATCAATGCCCTTCCCTCCTAATCTAATTAAAAACAATGTAGTTTTGAGTCAATCTCATTGGTTCATGTTTAATGAGTAGTAGGTCACAAAAAACATTTATGGATCATTCATTCTTATAAGATTTGGGTCCTTTCGAAACACTACTCATAAAATATGGTTCATGTTTAATGAGTAGTAGGTCACAAAAAAAAATTACAGATCATTCATTCTTATGAGATTTGGGTCCCTTCGAAACACTACTCATAAAATATGGGTAAATTAGATTTACTTGATAATGATCTAGGGATAGTAGAAATTAAATTTATCGAACTGGATTATAGGACATCTGAGAAATTAACTATAAAAATAGGAAGAAAGGTTTTGAATATAGTAGGTTGTTGAATTTTTCAAGAAGTTAGAAAATTTAGACTTAGAAATGAAAGCCTAATGTTGGAAAATCTTGTAAACATAAAAATTAAACCTTAATTGATGAATTACTAAGTTAAAGAAAAATAATAATTCAAATTGGTGATTAAAATATGAAATTTTGTTGAAAGTGGTGTGCTAAATGTTTTGAGTTTCTAATTTTATTGTTTTGATTATTCAAATTTAAATATCTGCAGTGGAAAATATGTATTATATGATTTTGAACTTAAAGTTATATTTTTTACAAAATTAACATCTAGATCTTGGAAGTTGGTTAAAGTTGTGATTGCTTGTAGAGTTAGTATAGTTCAACTAAAAAGGACTAAAATAATAATTTAAACTTAATGAAAGAACTACATGGGATCTTAATTAGATGGAGATAAATATGTAGGTAGATTTGTGGAAGAAAGAATTCCATGGAATTGGATCATTACACAGTAATTTATAGGTTTTCATCTAATTGTTCTTGAACATAGCTATAATTAAATTGGAAAATGAAGAGTTTTTTACATTTCTATAATAATTAATGGATAGTTAGAATGGAAAAAAAATAGTTGTTGTCTTTATTGAAATAAGGTTTAATTAGTTTGTGTTTTTATATTACTATCACTTTATAACTTGATAGTCCTAAATGTATGTATAAGTTGTGATTTTTTGGCTATTTTTGTATGGTTGCTCTTATTGTTTATATTTAGTTGAGACGTTAAATGTGTTTTTATTCATATAAAAAAAGTATGTACTTTGGGGTTTTATTGTGGTTTCTAATGGTTATGTAGAGAGGTCATTACCTTTCTTTGATCAAGGTGGAGTATGAGGTTGCTCATTCAAGTTTGTTGTTGATGGAAAAATACTTACATAATGCCCTCTCTTTATGGGCATCAACAAATATTTCATGGATGTTAGATTATTTGATAATAATATTTTGGCTCCTATTTATTGAGGTATAATTATGATGTTACTTATTATTATTTTGATTATAAACACCATATTTTTATTCATGATTATTTGATTTAACTAATTATACTAAAACAATGTATGTATATACTTCAATTTCCTATTCTACTAGATAGTGTTTTAAGTAGTATGATAAAGAGAATAAAATGAGACATTTAGAAAATGAATTTCTAGATTTATTATTGTAATTTAAGCATTATTTGCATTTATATTTTAAAATCCTATTTAATCAAGACTATTGTATTTAAGTTATATTTTGAATTTGTATATCATTATTCAAATCATTAACATTTTAAAATTATTTCAAATATATTTTGATCATCCAAAGTATCTAAAAGTATGAGCGTACATGTTAGTTGATTAGAGGAGATGCTAACATGATTGTAAAAGAATGGGTAGTTATGACAAATAAAATATTAGAAATACACATGATGTTTTATTATGAGTAAAAACTAGTTGATGTTTATATCCTTGGAAGTTTGAATGGAAAGAAAAATATTTAGAGAGTTAATCAATATATTTCTAGGTAGTAAATATTGAATTCTTACAATCCAAAGTAAATGGGATTGAGACACTAAATCCTATGGGCATACCTCTCACCTAGCTTTCGAATTGGCTTCTACAATACACCATTATGAAAATGAGGCAATTAGATCGTAAACATGAAATATTAAGAAGAATTTTTTTCACAAGCATGATAGATCATGTTGATATGAATGCACTTGGCTTGATCATTCATGAAAAAATTATAATAATTTAGATGATGTATGAAAATAATTTTATTTATTATTCTAATTATGCTAATTATACTTATTTAAAGAATTAAATTTTTAATTTTTGTTTTAATCTAAGGGGTTGAGATCAAGTGGTTAAAGCATTGAATTTTCATTTTGGAGATCCAAGTTCAAATCCCTAAAATGACATCTAAGTTGGAATTCTAAGTGTCAACTCTTACTATTCAAATATTTAATAAATTTAGTCTTTTCTTGATAAAAAATAGAATCTAACTAATAAATATATTCAAATGTTGAAAATATCAAGTGGATATTTTTTTAATTTTTAATAAATACTAAAGAAAAAATGTGAAATAAGTGTTGTGTTTTCAACATACTTGAATTAAAAAAAATATTTATCATTTTTAATGTATGGTCCCATAAGTTTCAAGTTCACCCCAAGGAGGAGTTTAATATAGTCTATAGCACAATAGTCTGCTCTATTTTATACCGACCTACAATTAATTTATGAAATCTAAAAATAAAAATAAATAAATATTTTTTTCTATAAAAATAGAGTCTCATAGATCTTGATTTCTATTTTTTTAATTAAATTATAGTGTTGATATTACAATAAACTACATCTAAATGTTTTTAATTTTTTTTTAAAATGTAAACATAGATTACACTAAAAATTTATATTTCATTAGTTTACTCAATTTTAAAATTTAAAACATACAAGTCATTAGATGATTCAAGTTAAAAATTTGGATCAATATTGTCAATTTCCTTTATTAAAATGTGATATAATTTTGTTCTTTCATTTACCATCATTTTGATTTTAATATAAAAAATTATATAAAATTATTTAAAATGTTTTATGAATAAATTGACCACAACTAAAAAAAGTGAATGCATTGCTATTTTTTTTCTCATTATACCATATTAAAAAACTAAAAATAAATAAACTTTAAGTTTAATTTGACTAAGATGTCTTAAACAATCGAAGAGAGTAATCTTCTTTTGTAAAAATGGCACACACTTTTAAAGGTAATTCTACAAGACATTACTATAAAAACACACCAATTTTGTGTATGAGATATACCCTTTAAAGTATTCCACAAAGATATTATTTTTCACTTACTCTAATCCCCATTATATAGTACAAATGCATTTATAAATATGTTAACTCAACTAAATTAGAGAGTTTATAGTGTCCTTTATTGATCTTATAAGGACTATTAACTTTATGGAATCTAGAGGTTCTATTAATTTTAAGTCATTTATAATGATAAAATTTTAACAATCTTAATTACTCAATTAAAATAAATGAAGGTGGGATTTTATAAAAAAAATAAAAATCTAATAATGTATAACAATTATATTATTTAAAGCATAGATGTAAAATATCTTACATGATTCTTTTCATATTTATGGATTATAAATTTTTTATTGTTTATAGCTTCCACTCATTTACAAGTAGTCAAACTCTTTAATTTAATGTTCAACTTTCTTTATAACTTTTCTAATCTTATCTTTATTTACCTTTGTTAATATTATACTTGAAATATTATTTAGTTTATTAAAGGTTCTTAATTCATGTCTTGGAATGTTTCTTTTAAAACATTTGACATGCTTTAAATTGATACACGATCTTATCATAATTCCTCAGCCACTTCATTTAAGAGGGACTTCACAACATTCTTAATATTCATTGAAGCATTTTTTTTTATTAATTAAAAACTAGTTATAATACAAAAGAGGGTTCAATACATTAAAGATTAGATAAATGTCAATAAATGGTTATGAAATTATAAAATTAAATTACTTAAACTCTTTAATATTTTAACTTAACATTTAACTATTAAATTATATATACTATTTTTTTAAATTGAATTACAAATATTATACTATCATATTATAATATATTAATTATTATAATAGTTTAATATAAAATATATAAAATAATTTATTTAAGATATTAAATATTGGGTAGCGACTACTACTAGCATATATATATTTAATAATATATATAAAATAGCCGAGAGATATCCTTCCAGGGCGCCTATTCAATTTTTATGTGAAAATTTGATTAAAAAATAAGCCCCTCGAGAAGGATATCTCTCGACGTATTTTATATATATTATTAAATATATATATATGCTAGTTAGTAATTTATTATAAGATGTGATAGATACTATGAATGTACTAATAAATGTCTAAAAATAAACCAATGGTTGTTTGCTTATTTAGTAATTAACAAAAATTTGACCTGTAAATTAACAAACAACTCACTGTCTATTTAAACTATTCCTAATAAATAATCTTATTAAACTTATCAACATTCATAATCACTAAAAACGACTCACAAAAAAATCCAAAACAATCACTTCAAAAAAATCAATCTTTATACCATTAAAAATTAAATTACAACTAACTTTATACATATCAAAACAACATTTTAAAATGCAATAGCTCTAAATAAAAACAAACATATAACACCGATTACTCTTTGAAACTCTTTATTTATAACCTAAAAAATCATTCTTTAATGATAAATATAAATATGTACCAAATTCAAATCCCTAATTTAAAAAAAAAAAACACTAAAATCGTTTTATTTAAACAAATAAAAAGCTTGTCGCTAACCCTTTATTTCCGCTCACGTCCCTCTCAACGTCGGAGTGAATCTCTTTAAAACACAATTCCATATATGTGCATTAAAAAAAAATAATTACATTTACAGCAATATTTGAAGATTGTTATTATTATACTCATAATTTTTTTTTTACTACCTATTGCTTTGATGGATTGATTTCGTTTCTTTAATTCCCTCGACTTTCTATGCACAACTATTAAATGCTTCCACATTATTATTGTAATTGAAGTAATTGATTAGAGGTTACATATTTATTATTTTAATATAATAGATAGTCAATCTAATACATAATAAAGGATCATGATTTTGAATTAAAATGTCAATCAATAATTAGGTATATGTGATAAAATTTTGTTGGGATTTTTGTTGTTATGGAGTAGATTGTGTTGTGTAGTCTATTTTGAGAGTGGGAGGATATCTAGTCCTATCAGATGGTGCAACTTGATCTTCTTTAAGTATAGTCTTCTAAATCTGCTTACTTTTAATTTTAAATATGTTTTTTACTTTAACTATGCTTAGAACCGTAGTGGGCCTTGCTTCAAGAATGGGGGAAGGCACTTGGCTTGTCTCAATAACAGTTAATCCCCTAGAAGAGAATAAGATGTTGCAATCATACGAATCAAGAAATGTAGATGTGGACTTGATGTAATGGTGAACTAGTGCATGGCCTACGTATAAATTTTGGCTTTAGAGACACTTGAATTAGACAATCCCTTGATTGATTTCTAAAGATATTCTTTTTTTTGCTGGGTAAGGGCAACTAGGCTGCATAGATTATATTAAAATAAAAATTTACATCAGATTTTCCAAAATGACTATATACAGTCATGGCTAAACTACTTGTTATACTACTGTTCCAAGATAACACAAACCTGAGCTCATAAAAAATAAACTTAACTACGCTTTGTATTACAATATTAGCCTATCGGCATATACTTTGTTATCTACTTCAACCCCCACGAAGCTCATGCATCTCGCCATCCATTGTTGTTTCATCAAATCCTTTCAGCCACTCCAAATTGTACGGTGACTCTAGAGTATTTACCCTTTTTAGATGATTTCTAAAGATATTCTAATGGCCTAGGAATGCCCTTAAATACATGTACATAGTCACATAATTCCATTTTTTGGTGCTTGGGCCAACACACTAATGAAATTTTTTAATGGAAGGGTCAACTTTTGGGCTAGTATTGTGAAATTTGAATGAGGTGGACTAGATAAAAACATGTGAAAGAAAATCTAATTAATGATATAAAATCTTGAGCCACATTTTCTATATGTCATATTTTTAGATGTTTTTACCATTCAATTTACCATCCATTTATATAGATTGCAATATAGAGATGCCAACATGTAAAATCAATTGCAAGAAATGTTGTGAACAAAAAAGAGTAGTATTATTGTATTTTGATGTTCTATAAACAAAATTAAAGTGGTGGTCCATAAATAACATAAAGGAAGAAAAATTCATGACAAGGACACGAGAAGAGGAAGCACAACAAACATAACATAAGAATAAAAAACCAGAACAAGCAAAGTAATTAATACAATATAATGTGTTGGTCAACATGAAGGGAAATATGTGAAACTCTTCAATTATATTATATCATCCCAAAACCAAAGAAAATTTACACAAAAGGCAAGAAAGATAAAAAAAAGATACAAATAAACACACACACACACACATGTTTACGACCCCTAGATGTCAACCTACATGAAAAATAAAACTTTACATTATTCATGAAGAGATTATCAACATAATAAGACAACAAACAACAACAAAACAACAATGTATAAACAAATAAAGGGTTTATCCAATGCATCACATTCATTATGTTCAAAGAGGTCATCCTCATCGCACTCTTAAGAGAGAAAGTATTTAAACCGGTCATTAAGGAAATGTCTTTGGAGGTGCTAACTTCATCAAGAAAATAAATGCTAGGAATAAAAATATCTAACATTTAGCAAGCATGTCTATTTTGGGTTTATCTTCCTTCTTTGTGACAATGTGTCACTTGATACAAGGGTATTGCATGAATAAAGAGGAGAGAGAACACCATGCAAACACTTTTCCTTCCAATCAAAGAGTTGTAAATACTCCCCCATATGTCACTATAAAAGGTGGGATACTACCCTTCAGAGATGAGATCATTGAAGAGTACCCCATAAGAAGAAAAGAGGTATCAATGTAGGGTTCTAACATATCAACACTCATAAATAGTGATATCCTAGCTAAGGTTTGAGATGATATGGGCACAATAGAATTGTGACCCACTTCTCTAAAAACACAATATGTGACACAATATAGTCGATCACTAGTAAAATGCATAAAAATAGCTCACTTAACAAAAAAATACAATATGATCACATGAAGGTACAATGTTTTATACTTGTACACTACAACTATACCCTAGACATGAACATAACTCACTTGCTATTTGTAGACGTCAGAGAATTCCACACATTGATCTACATTTCTTCTATGATAGATTGAACTATATTACATCAATACTACCAATCCTCGATATACCTAAATCGCCTCAAGTAGAGTTATCAATATTAATTTTTAAAAACCACTTGAAAGAGGAGACCACTTACCAAACCTACTCACCTTGCTAGAAGGTTACACTCTATGACTACAATTATCCTTTTATCTTTAATAAATAATTATACAATCATTTCTACAAACTAAATATAAAAAAGTTATAGAAGCACCAAATAATTTAAACATCAAATAGTCATAAAATACTATTATAAGTAGCACTTGCACTTAAAGGAGGTTCAAGGATTACGCCGATAGAAAACTATATGTATGTTAAGATGTTAGAGAGTATGTGTTTGTGCATGAAAATTCTAGTTGTATGTGACTAGATTAAACAATTAATAATAATGCTAAATAATGGAATGAAATAAACTTAGACAAATCTTTTTTTTTTCTTTAAAAAAATTAAGTATTATCTGATTATGAAATATTTGCTTACAAATTTAAAACATAAATCAATGCAAATGAAAAAAGAAAGTTGTCATTGGCAAAAAAGCACTCCAAATGGAAATAGAATGTTCCTTTCCATTGTCAAATCAATATTTATTTGGCTTTTGTGTGATAAGTGAGATTTAGAAGGCTTTTCCATGATATTTTGGAGGCTTTTACCATTAAACGACCACTGAGACTTGTTTTCCAATGACTCAACAATGGTTTGCAAGGGCGAGACTTGTTTGACAGCTCGTTTACCATTTAACGACAACTGAAACTTGTTTTCCGATGACTCAACAGTGGTTTGCAAGGCGCGAAACTTATTTTAGACTCAAATCTCACACTCCGACTAATTATCTATTAAAATAACCCAAAAAAAAAAAAAAAAATTGTAAGTCAAAAAAGTGCTAAATAGGCACTTTTCAGATATTTTTTAAAATAAAAAATCCCTGCAAGCTAGGATTTCTCCATGCGCCAAGTTTAAAGTAAGCTGATAAAGGTAAGAAAACTAAGCTGAGAGTCCTGACTCCTGCCTGACAAATTCAGCTACTCCATCGCCGCCATTCGCCATGGGAGACCCCTGGACAACACCTGCCCGGTCCCCACACAGAGGCGGACAAGCTTAAGCGGCGCTACATATAAAATAAATCCTTATCCCATTAAATAAAACCAGAGCAGAACAGTTGTTCCAGATGTGCTCTCCTGTCAACATAAAGCTTAAAGCTTGGTTATAAATGCGGTATATTATTAGTATTGGAAAGTCCACGGTGCCAGCAAAGGTGCACTTGCTCTGCTTTTGTGTTCACACAGGCGCGAATATCGATGGGGTAAAACAAATCGAAATCTGTGAGTTGTGGTGCACTGTGCACTGTGCATTTGCAAACAATGATTGTGTGGAAAAACATGTAGGTAATGGACTCCAGCCAAATGTTTTATATGATGCCCTCTGCACGTTCCAAGCAACAAATTCCACTCATTTCTTGACCGGTCAAAATGCACCTTCATTTCTTCCTTTTGACCGCCCTTGTTGAACTTCACTGTCACACCAATGGGGTATTTATGGCTTCCATCTTTGCAAGCTTGAGGTTTTTCATCTCATTTCAGGGGGCCCATTTCAGACTAGGTACCTTCATTGGAAAGATATAATGCTTAGATTTTTTCTTTTACTTTTTTGTATTGATGAAAGTTGGGGAGGTTATAATTGGAATATTTTATTTGTGTCGTTCAAAGGAATTGGACTCATACAACATTTTAAGTGCTTAAATCTTTGTCATTTATCATTACACATGCACTCATGCGCTATTATTGACTATGGTCCAAATTAAATGGTTGGTTATGCATCTCTACTATGTTATTAACACTTCATTTTGAAATAGATTTTTTCTTTTACTTTTTAGTATTGATGAAAGTTGGAGAGGTTATAATTGCAATATCTTATTGTGTCGTTCAAAGGAATTGGACTCATACAACATTTAAGTGCTTAAATCTTTGTCACTTGTCATTACACATGCACTCATACACTATTATTGACTATTGTCCAAATTAAATGGTTTGTTATGCATCTACTATGTTATTAACACTTCATTTTAAAATAGATTTTTTCTTTTACTTTTTTGTATTGATGAAAGTTGGGGAGGTTATAATTGGAATATCTTATTTGTGGGTTCAAAGGAATTGGATGCAAATATTTTAAGTGCTTAAATCTTTGTCACTTACCATTCATTACACATGCACCCATACACTATCATTGGCTACTGTCTAAATTAATTGGTTTGTTGTGTACCTCTACTCTTTTTGGTAACACCTAATTTTAAAATAATTTTTTTCTCTTACTTTTTTTGTATTGATGAAAGTTGGGGAGGTTATATTTGGAATATCTTGTTTGTTGGTTCAAAGGAATTGGATACAAACATTTTAAGTGCTTAAATCTTTGTCACTTATCATTCATTACACATTTACTCGTACGCTATTATTGGCTAGTGTCTAAATTAACTATTTTGTTATGCATCTCTACTGTTTTTAGTATCACTTCATTTTAAAATAGATTTTTTGTCTTACTTTTTGTATTGATGAAAGTTGAGGGGGTTATAATTGGAATATCTTATTTGTGTGGTTCAAAGGAATTGGATTCATACAACGTTTTAAGTGCTTAAATCTTTGTCACTTATCATTACACATGCACTCATACGCTATTATTGGCTATTGTCCAAATTAAATGGTTTGTTGTGCATATCTACTTTTTTTAGTATCACTTCATTTTAAAATATTTTTTTCTTTTACTTTTTTGTATTAATGAAATTTGGGGAGGTTATAATTGGAATATATTATTTGTGTGGTTCAAAGGAATTGGATCCATGCAACATTTTAAGTGCTTAAATCTTTGTCACTTATCATTACACATGCACTCATACACTATTATTGGCTATTGTCCAAATTAAATGGTTTGTTGTGCATCTCCACTCTTTTTAGTAACACTTAATTTTAAAATTGATCATTATTTATTAACTAAATATTAGTCCACAAAGTATTGAAAATTTTAATTACTTTATATAAAATGTTTGCATTGTAATGATTTTTTTTTATAGTCAAATTTTAATCAAATAAATTTAAGAAATCTAATTATCTCTTAATTATGGAATGCACATTGAAATATTTTAATATTGTGACGTATATTTAAAAATTCCAAATGATCATGCCTCTAAGAACTTCACTTATCATACATAGCAATGTTTCATTATTATGTTTAAATTGGTTAGTATATATTATAATTAACATTTGGTCAACCTAATTAAATAATACCTTACAATCATAACTCCTCAAAATCAATGGCTACACACTTTTGATGGTGAAATTTTCCCACCCATGAAATTTGGCTTAGTATAATTATATATTTAATAATGTTGTCATCTTTTGCGAAGTTGAACTTATTTCGTAATTCTTCACCTACCCCCATCTACATTTTTTTATGAATTTATTTCCTAATTCATCTATGCCTATTTACACATTTTTGTGGACTTATTTCCTAATTCTTCACCTATTCCCATTTACACATTTCAATGCATTACATATCATCTCATTCTTTTTTTATATATTATCCCATACATTTCACATTTATTGCACCCCATGATGACATGTTTTGACACATCAACATTTTAGAATCACAAAGGTTCCCTTACTTAAAACCCGTGACTAGCCAATAGTCTTTTTTAATCATGATTTATAAGGTTTACCAAAATATTTTAGTAGGAAAGCACTTTGGTTGACCCATTCAAGGGTCTCCAATGAAATACAAAAAATAATTCACATGAACTAGAGGTTTAACATAGCGCAATCAATCACAAATAATCAGCATAAATTTATAGTTCAATTAAAAAATATGTACACAAATCTAATTTAGATTTAATTAATATTTTTTAGACTTTTCACAAATATTTTCATACATTAATTTGAATGGTAAAAAAACTGCAACCTTATCACCATCAAAATTGGAATAATACAATAAGAACTTTCAAAAGATATATTGTATTTTATCCCAATTTTAAAAGAATAATACTTTTGATTTTATAACAAAAGTAAATGTGTTAAGGGTACAATTTATACCATGTGGAAGTTGAAAAGATGTTGTATTTTTTGCCTCTTGTAAATGAAATTCATCATCATAAAATCATAAAACTAATCCTAATCTAACTAAGATATAAAGAAGTACAAAATGAAAAAGGGGAGAAGAGAAGGGTTGGACAATCTAAATTCATCCTCCAACATTCCATACATCACTTGGTGAATGTATGAATCTAATGAAAACCATTCCTCACCCAACTCATTTTATTTCAATCAAAACATAGGAAGATGCACACTCTAAAGGAACTCCCACTACAATATGTAATGATATATTAAATTTTGTACCATGTGAATGTGTGCAAATTGACCAAGAAAAAAATATTACCATCAACAACTTGCCAATGATGTGAAATACATTTAGAATCCATCAACATTCATTGAATAAAATGAATGAAAACTTAAGAAAACCCATTTAGAGATTTAAAACCATAATAAAAAAAAATGAGAACTTGAAGAAAAAGAGGCAAATTTGGTATATTTTATTCAAAGTACGTTTATGAGGGTTTCCAACCCTTTCAAATGTGTTACAACTATATACATAGGTTTGTTAGGATGAAAAAATGAATATTCATTTCCTCCAAAAACTAAAAAAAAGTGCATGGAAGACCAAAATACTTTTTTTCTTTTTCTTTTTCTTGTCTTTTATTCATTCATTACATTTCACCCAAATTTTGACTTGTAAATGAGTGTCACAAATCTTATTCACACTCTTAGCTATCTTAAGAATTTTTCTACAAACTCTATTGCCAATACCTATCAAAATCTTTAAAAATTGATTTAATGTGGTTAGAATTTAGTCCATTAAAATAAATAGACTTAACATTAACTTCAATGAAGGTACCCAATAATTCATCATGCACATTTTTATACCTAATTATTATTTTTCTCAAATTCTTCATATGAAGCCTTAATTTTCACAAGCCAAGTGATAGAAGCCACACCAAAATTTACCTCTTTTGAAGACTCTTAATTTTTTTCTCAAACCATCCCTTCAAAACTTGTGCCAAATTAAATGTAAATTCACTATTATACAAAGAACGCCTAATACTTTTGACAAACCCTTGAATTACTTAAAAAATATCATGAACCTAATCATAGGCTGCTTCAAAATTCTTCTATTTTCTTGCTGGAAGTTATTTTAGCAAAATAATTTTCTAACATTTTAATAATATAAAAAATGAATGTATCATTGACTCTCATGGAGGACTTAACACTTTCTTTGAGCTCCCATTATGGATAACATTCATATAATTTTTGTTGGGCCATCCTCATCACTCCCTTGGTCTTGATATCATTTTTTTTTTTTAAATCCAAGCTAATGCATACACCAAGTATGAAGTCATATGGAATACCTTTGAACCCATTACATTGCTTAATTGCTTGTGTAGCATGTCATTGATTAGGGCGTTCTAGTCAATGAGATCCTTTCTAGCATGAATCTTAGCAATGTATTGGTACATACATGTTTGGAACTCTCTTTTTGTTTCTTGTTCTTTGACCTTACTTAATAATGTGATTATATCATCAACATCTTTGTAAAATTCACTTTTGAATAGTTTCTTTGGAAGCCTGGTAGATAATGAATTTGGATTAATGAACCAATTTTTTTAATAACATTTGAATATCTATCCACAAAAATATTATAATACTCTCTAGAAGATTCAATGGTAATTATGACATATTTTTCTCTAACAAGGAGATCAAACATATCTTCAATGTATTACAGTTGTATTAGTAACACTATATTGCCTTTAGCCTTTTTTATTTCCCTTGTGCCCTTCTTGTAATATTTGACACATGCCATCACCAAATTGATAGGTTGAATGGTTATTGTGAAAGTTGTATCTTGTACTAGACCACTCAAAATTTAGTTTGTGCCCTTTGGTTTGCCTCACTAGTTTCATTCGTTCACATGTGAAACTCCTTTAATACCACATGTCCCAAATCCATGTCAAAGATTTTAGAAAGTTCCTTGACTATCTTGGATGGTGGGATGACACCCTTGAATTTGTAGTTCATTTTTGTAGGTGACATGGTCCTTTAAGTTGACTTGTCAAGAATGAGCCTAAATTAGCATTAAAAATTTATGACATGAGTTTTTGAAGTCTAACATTTGATAATTGAAGAGGTTTTTAATTTTGCAATGAGTTTGTATGTTAAAAAGGACCTAGTTTTTGAAATTTTGGGTTTTACAAGTCCAAATGGAATAAATTAAGTACTATCAAGTTATTTGACAAGTATTTTGGAATTTGTCTTCTTCTATAAAAGTAAAATTCAAAGCTTAGAATATGAAACATAACTACTCAAAGTTCAAAATTTGAGAAGATACCTATAACATGTTTAAAAACTAAGCTTAAAGGGTTGACTTAACAATGAATTTGAGGTTCAATATACCAACCTTGATTTGCATGCTTAGAATTTTAGCTTGGAAACTTCAATTGTAATGATTTCAAGGTTCAAGTTTGCAATGTAGGCTTATATGTCATTTGAATTCAAAATTAATTTTAGAATTTACCTCAAGGCTCGGACCACTATTAGAACTTTACACTTGCAATATTAGCTTGGAAGTCTCAAGTAATGAAAATTTGAAGGAATGGGAATTTTAGGAATCCAAATTTAAAACTCCACAAATAATTAACATGTTTTCCCATTTGTCTTGGGAATTTGAGTCCAGCAAAAATCAAAGTTTGGAACTTGGGTTGAAATTTCCATAAATTAGAATATATCCTTGGGAGTTCGAGCACTATGTTATTCAAGATTTGACATTTTGTTAGCATTTTGTATTGAACGTAGTTTTAAGTCATAATTTTGAGAAGATTCATCCAATTTTTTTATTGATTCACATATTTAAAACTTAATTCAAGA
This sequence comes from Sequoia sempervirens, assembly GCA_007258455.2. NCBI lineage: Eukaryota > Viridiplantae > Streptophyta > Pinopsida > Cupressales > Cupressaceae > Sequoia > Sequoia sempervirens. The sequence continues at coordinate 113,592,054 of VDFB02256132.1, read as the reverse complement.
ACCTAAATTGAGTGGAGTTCAAAGTTCAAGCAATTAGTGTGTTTTCTCATTTTTAAAATTTTTATAGGTGTAGGTTAGACTCAATAACTTTTGAAGAGATGGGTTTTGAGGGTCTTGATGCCTCTACGAGGGTAGGATGCCACTAAGTTTGATTCTCTCCTTTTTTGCATGGTAGTTGTGGACACCAAAAAAGTAACCCTTCTACTTTTTCTATCTCATTTGGGTCTCTTGTGACTTTGGCTTAGTTGTGCCTTGATTCAATGTTGCAATGTGGACAACACATTCACATTAGGTCTTGGGCCCTAGCAAATTAAAAGAATTCAAGTAGTACCTTACTTAAGTGTTGTAAAGTGTTGTAACACACTTTCACACTTTTCTAGGGTCTTTTTAATATATTTCACCTAAATAACCTCTTTTTAACACTTACCAAGCCTTATTTCAAAGTGTTGTAACAAACTTTCACGCTTTTCTAGGCTTGTCATCAATAATTTGACCCTTTCTTATGTTTAAATGGCCCTACTATACACTTACAAGCCCTACTTAAGTGTATTTTTTAGAATAATCCTATTAAACATCATTTAATGCACCTTAATTTCTGACACCCACTTAAAATGCCTAAGTGGGACTCACTCACCACTAGGGACAAATTAGTCCCATTTGGCTCAAAAATCAAAATTATTTCAAAATTCTAGTAGGATATTATTTTCTAAGACTTGAGGTTGGCTTGTGATGTGGTATTTTTGAAAAAAATTGCATAATTGTGTATAAATATAAGGTTTTTCCTCTCATTTCATTCTCCTTAATCTCCTAAATTCTCCTAATTTTCTAATCAAGCAATCAAGTGATTTTACATTCAAGCATTTTGTTTACAAGAGCATTCAAGCACTTTGGAGCCATTACTTGCATATCTTCAGATTTCTACATCAAGGGTTTTGTGAGTTGTAGCATTTTGTGTTGTTCATTCATCATTCTCTTTTCATTTCATTTCATTTTCAAGGGTTTAATTATCAAATTGGGGTTTAACCGAGGCAAACCCCTATTCACTAACCCTTAACACTTATTCCCTTCTTTGCATGTGTTTTGTAGGTCTTGTGTGTAGATTTTTCAAAGAGCAAGGTTAGAAAAGTTGTCAATAATTTTTCAAAGTCATTCAAAGTCATCAAAGCCCTAAAAGAAGCTTGGAGAACACCCACAGGTCAGATTCTGTAGTTTCGGATCTAGAAACTTGTCGGGGCTAGAAGTCCAGACCAGGAGCTACAAATTGCACTTTTGAATTTCCCAAAATTTGGAAGTGGACTAAGTCACCATCAGTGGCGTATTAGTCCCACTGTCAGGCCTGAAAAGTGGTTTTTGCAGTTTTGAGTACCCTTCTGTCTGAAACATGTTCCAACATGATTTCCCCAAAACAGGACTAAGTCACCCAACTTGGCATATGAGTCCTCGTGGGCTTCAACAGTGACTTAGGCAGGATTCCAGAGCTCCTCTCCATCACTTTCTAGCTTCCAGGTGCATCTCTTCAGTCTCATTAATTTCTATTACAGTTTGTTTGCATTCTTAGGTCATTTTGCATATCACAATGTGTTTTCAACCATTTTACATTTTCTTAATTTTGCATCAATAGTTTATCTTCTTTATCAACTTCCAACCTTAGGAACAATCTCCTTTGACATATTTCAATCTATATTGCATTGGAATCTCACGATATTGTTCTTGAGTGTGAACTTTGTGAAATTGGATTTCTCTTCCTTCATTCCCCTTTTAGGTGTGGATAAGGGAAGTTGTGATTCCATTTCCATAGTCCACAGTAGTGCCTATATTTTTGTAGTGTTTTCCTTTAGTTGTGTTGTCATATGCATGGTTTTGGGTATCTTTGCAACTCTACACTTCATGACCTATCTTCAATCAATGATATCTAAGGGAATGGTGGTTAGGCACCTTTGAGGCTTCTCTTGAAGAGATTGAACTTCAAATATTCCTATGTTATAATCAAGCCCAATAAATGATTTGAAAGATTGAAATTTATCCTAATTAAATGTGAAAAAATTCTTAATGATTTCAAGGTTTAAGTTTGCAAGGTAGGCTTACATGCTATTTGAATTGAATATTAATTTTGTTATTTTCCTCAAGGCTCAGACCTACATTATAACTTTACACTCTTACAATATTAGCTTGGGAGTCCCAAGTAATGAAAATTTGAAGGCATGGTACTGACTCCAAGTTCAAAATCCACAAATTATTTATATGTTTTCCCATTTGGTTTGGGATTTTGAATCTAGCAAAACTCAAAGTTTGGACCTTGAGTTGAAGATTTCATAATATGAAATATAGCCTTGGGATTTTGAGCATTGTGTTATTTAGGATTTGGCATCTTTTTATCATTTTGCATTCAATGCAATTTTGATTCATAATTCTGAGAAGATTTGACCCAATTTTTTTATTGCTTCACATATTTGAAACTTAATTCAAGAACCTAAAGTGAGTGGAGTTCAAAGTTCAAGAAATTACTGTGTTTTCTTATTTTTTATAAATGTAGGTTGCACTCAAGATTTTAAAGAGATGGATTTTAGGGTCTTGATGTGAATTTAGTAATATGTGTTTATTGATTTAAGTTAAAATTTAATATTTATAGGACTATGATACATGGATGTCAAAGGTTTTTGAAACTGAGATGTGCCCTAATCAAGAAAATAGAACCAAAAATTGCATATAAGATAATTAAAATATATGCAATTGCATAAGCCTTAAACTAGGGTTACATAAAATAAGAAATGGCATGTCATATCTATAAATGCTAATGCATTTCTTAAAGCCCTTTAAATATGAAAAGTGATGAAAGAAAGAAAAGAGAGCTATAGATGCCTAAAATTTTCCACATCCTAACCACACCTGATTTTACCCCTTCCAATATTAATTAAATAAAATCAATTATTTAATTAACCTCCCCAATCACCTTTATATCATTAATTAAGTAAATTCAAATCTATTATTTATTTATGTAATCATTTATCCCCCTTTTTTATATAGTCCACCCCTAATTATTTAAATTTAACATTTATTTAATTAATATGACCATTCATATCCTAATCCTTCAAAATTAAATAAATACAACTTATTTAAATTTAATTCTCCATTTTCCCCCTCAATTCATTAGTTGACTAAAACCACTTAGTCAACTAATAAATCCACATGCACATTCCTATGCATGTTTAAGCCATGGTCAAACTTGCATATATCATGCATGTAAATGGCCTATGCTTCCCACTTCCCCAAAAATACTCTCATCAAATCACATCCATCAATTTATCCAAGAAAATATTGAACCTTCATGTGTCTCCAAAAAATAATTTTTAGATTTCCAAAAATATCCTCACCCTTTATCCTTTTCTGATAGAATATATCCAAACCTTTTTAATCTTGTACATCTTCAAGTGCACCAATCACAAAGTGACACTTAGAGGCTTCTCCTTCTCCTAATCCCGTTCAATCAACCTCATCCGCTAATCTCTTATATTAATCTCAACCCTTGATCAATCATCTTCCAAATCTATAAATAACACCTATTGTAAGCCATTTTCGAAAGAGGCTTAAGAAGTACAAATCCATTCTATCAATTTGAGACACCAAAGACCATATCTTAATTATAAATCCATTGGAGCACAACCACACACATCTTGTGTGTGCAATAAGGAATTTTGGGTAATAATATTTTTTTCTTTCATCTTTTGTGTAATTCGTTAGCTTAAACCAAGGTGTTAAAAAGGTGTAGAATAATATTTGAACTTTAGGTTTGAGTCCTTTTGTGTTCTACATTATTCTTGTTCACATTTTGGCACACCTATCGAGGCCTACATCCCTAATCTAACTTTCTTTTGAGCTTTTGTGATGCTTTCCAATATAGGTTTCTATTTTGACACATTCACCCCTTCTTTTAACACATATATTGAATGTTAGGAAAAGGGTGTTGTACACCTTGCACAATATATGAAATAATTTAACTCTGTAAAATAAATATTTATTTTCGGTATAACTTAGGTGATGTGTTTAGCCACATTAAATATTTATTTGAGTCCACTTGTAAAGTTGTATTTAAAATTGATTAGATATTTTATGTGTGGATTGCACATGGGGAAAATATTTAATATTGGAAAAACTTAGTGCCATAAAGTAAATGTTGGGGTCAATGGTTTTGTGTACTTATGGTTTTGAGGTACATAGTTTTACCTTACCACTTGGTTGTTTTTTGTGAGCTTGATTCTATAAAAACAAACACATGTTTAATGGTTGATGTTGATTGTTTGGATTGGTTGTCATTTGTATTGAACTCTCTTCTAAAGAGTTCCTATGTGAAGCATGTTATGGGATGTGTGAATACATGTTTGGACACATGGAGGATACATTAGATGAGGTTGATGTTTCATATGTATTCCTGGACACTTGTAAGTATATTGTAATGTTTTCATTATTAAATAGTTGTAATTGAGTGTGGATGCTTTTGGAGGTTGGAATTTTTCCTCTTGAGGGTTTTTATAATTTATATCTTATGCAATCTTGTGGTATGGATTTGATCATTGAATTATGGTTATTCTATAAGATTATATGCATGATTTATCTCATGGGGTTATATAGAAAATAGTTTGATCAACATGTATTATTTTCTTAGCAATTAGTATCAGGGCCATGGTTGTGGTTGAAGGAGGTGAGAGATCCCTATTTTGGTTTAACCCTTGTATGAGCAGATCTGATACAAAGTTGAAGCCATGGCAATGCTGGAATGATTTCCAACATTTCAAGGTATGAGATATGCTATGTAGGGTGAAATATGTAGATTTTTGGTTTTGGGGTTTACATATTTATGGTTATATTTTATAGATTGAGGGTTTGAAAATGAGTTACAAAAAGAGATTTTTCTATGTGTTCACCATGGAATTTTTAAGGGGGAAGTTTCATAGATGACCCCTTGGGATGAAACAAACCTTGTCATTGGATCCAAGAGGCATGAGAGACAAATATTGACATAAAACTTAACCCATTTTGGCCACCATGGCCTAAAACAATTTTTTTGCCCCTACCCTTGTAGTTGTATGACTATACAGTTGCAAAAAAAGAAAAAAATTAAAACTCACAATAAAAATATTACTTAAAAAATATAATTAAAAATTAGGTGGAAGGTTTGTAGACCTCCTTACCTTGTGGGACTTGGAATTTCTAATGTGTTGTACCCAGCTAATAGATGTTGGTAGCTTGTCAATTATGTTCAAAGGTCATCAAGCCGATAGGCTTAGGCCCTAGTCCTAAGCCTTGATCAAGCAAGGCCAAACTTCCAATCCTCATAAGCTAAGAAAAATTATAATTTAAACATTTTTATTAAAAACTAGCTGCCCAACCAACACACCACCTTGGCTACAAAGTTTCCCTTATGTTGTCACTAACATAATGTTGATAGTCATGAAAACTATGTTGCACTATGTTGTCATTAGTGTTGTCATTGATGTCAACCTCTAGTGTTGTCATGATGAGTAGGTGTTGTAGATGTAGTAGGGTCACTTGGTTTCCAAGTGCTTTTGAGAAAATTTGTATAGAGTATACAAGGTGATTGGGAAGTGTTTTGTATTGTGCTCCGCATTTCTTCATGCTTGAAGTTGTGCTTGTGCGGTTTGGATATAATGATCAAAAGCTTTTGAAGGTGTTATATTCAGAGTTTTAGGTTTGGGATCATGCGACAGTAGAATATATGTTTGGCAATGTCTAGCTTGTGAAGAGGGATACATGGGAGAAATGGAATTGTTTTGCATTTTTTCGTGTTGAAGTCTCTTGTCTTGCAAATTTGGGAGTGTGCTAATAATGCTTGTAGGGTGATCCAACAATACTTTACAATTTTTGGCCAAACTAGATATTGAACTAATTTTTTTAACTAAATCTTTACTTTTGGGCACCTATAGTGGCTAAACCGTGAGGAATTTGAAGATGATGCAAACTAGTGATTTGTGAAATTTTGTCTATAGATTCTAAATATATTTTTTTCAATTTTTTTTTAATCAAATTGCACTTCTTTTTCCATCTCCTTCAAAAAATATTTTTTAACAGTAAACACCATTTTTAAAGAGTGGTGTCATTGGCTAACACATAAATTTTTTTCTATGAAGGATAAAATTCTATTTTTTTTTAATATGGATTCGTATCTATGATATCTAGTGCATGAAATTGGTTTTGTAGCATATTGTTAAATATTTTTTTCTTAATTAAGTTTCAAAGTCAAACCTTTTACAATTTAGACATGATTCACTAGCTAAAGCATACCTTTTTCTGTATGTATTGAAATTCAATTTTTTTTTGTTGGATCAAGGACATCAATATCTAGTGCATTGATATTTTTCAATTTTTTTTTGATAATTTGCTATTTTCCACATGTGCAAAACAGGGAACTTGAGTTTCAGTGAAAAACCTATGTTTAATCAAACTAAAAAATAAAATACATAATAAAACCAAAACATTTTAAAATTATATTTGATGGATAGCTCATTCCAAGGACTACCATCATCTAGTTGGGTCTGTGGAGTCTCCTCCATTTTCATCCTCAACCCAAGCTTCGAAGGGAAAAATTCAGCATGAAATTTGGTGCAAGAGGGGGAGAAGGGGGAAAAAGGGGGGTTCAAATGAACCTAGGTTTGAATGAACCCCCCTTGGAGGTTCTCTTGAACCAAGGTTCGAATGAAGCCTGGTTCGAGCGAACCCTCCCTTGTATTCAATTTTCCATTGTCTTCATTATAAAAAATGCAAATAAAGTGGGTCCCAACATTTAATAGGGTTTTCTCGAACTAGGGTCCATTCAAACCCCTTTTGGTGGTCCATTCGAACACCCCAATTTGTGCGAACCCCTAAAAAGCAAAAAAATAAAATTGTAGAAGCATTTTTGCAATTTTCCTTCCTCACTAGAATTGTAAACCAATATTGTGGGATCACCCTATATCTATCCATTTGGTGGTTTGGTGTTCAATTGTTTCACAAGCTTGGTTCATGAATTGTATCTTGGTGGCAGTTTGACTGGTTGCATAGGATGATAGCATTTTTAATTTCATGTGTTTGCGCCAGTGTTTTTGAATATTTTGTTGGTGTTGGAATATTCCAAGATATTGTGTAATGTTGCTATGTGGTCCACAAGATGTTTCTGGACATGGTGAAGTGTGTATGTGGTTGTTTAGTAGCATTAATGTTGGTTTGGCCAACCTGGCGTGTTAGTGTTATTTGTGGATGTACTTCGTGGTTTGTGGAAGCCTGGTGTAGCATGTCAGTATAGATTTGGGTCCTAATTAACCCTGTGTGGTCTACATTCACTTCTTTCCACCGTGGAAGTGTTTGGTGCTAACCTATTTGGTGGTTGCATGTTTGAGGTGCTTATGTTTCATTGAAGCCGACTTGGAGAATGTTATTCGTGGTTGTGGAAGATATATATTCAAGGTCAATTATTGGAGAAGTGTGTGATGTGAAGAGGTGTGAAATGATGTATGTGTGATCAAGTGTTGTGATCTGAGTGCCAGCATGAATGCCTAAGACTTCCAGAAGCAGTGAGTAGAAGGTGTCTACATTTTTGTGTGCCTGAAGTTGTTAGAGGCAATGAGCCGAAGGTTGCAAATGGTTGTGGTAGATTCTCCTATTGCTCTGAGGTAGTGAACCTTCTTATAAAAATCTCTTTCTATTCTCTTGTATTTTGGAGGAAGTGATCTTCCTAGGTAGTGAGCCTTTCCTTCTTTTGGATAGTGAGTCCTTTGGGTAGTGAGCCCTTTCGACAGTGAGCCTTTTGTAATCGATGTTGATATTCATATATATGTGTTAATCCTCACTATGGTTTTTTTCTTATTGGGTTTTCCACATAAACTTTGGTGTTCTATTGTATATGGTTGTTGATGTGTTGATATTTCATTTTTTTATATTCATGTTGATGCTTAATAAGGGTTCGAAGGTTTTAATGCACAACTGATTCACCTCCCCTCTCAATTTTCCTGTGTGTCTAACAAACTATACAAATGCTTAGTTGAACCCTATATAGCTTAATGGAGAAAGTTTTCTTAAGGGGTATAAATTTCACCATGATATTAGATTTTTGACTTTTGATAGTCATTGGAAAGATCTCTCTGAGCATTGCATAGTGGTATAGGTTTGGTTTGTATATTTTCCTATTTTTGTTATATTTTGGTGCCATGAAGCCAAGATTGATTTGAAATAGTCAATAGGTCATAACCTTTGTATACATAATCAAAATTTTCATTTTAAATAGGTGATGGAACAAATTTGTAAAGTACTACATAGTGGATTAGGTCATTTTTCACTTGTGATAAGTAGAGAGAGGACTATACTTGTTTGGGCACTTGTAGGAGCTTGAGATTCAGTGTGTGATTACATAATTATTTAGACAGATTGGAGGGTGAAAACTTGTGGGAGTGCATGTTTTTATAAGACACATATGATAATAAAAATTATTATCATATTTGGTGCTTCTTAATATAGGTTTATAGGTGTTTGAAGAGTTTTGACTTTGATGGAGAGAGGTACACATGTCTTCTAGTTTGAAGACATGGTTGATACACATTAGATACTTAGTGTCTTAGTTCAATAAGAGTTTATTATAGGTACAAAAATAGTGATGATTATAGTGTTATGCGTGTTCATGTGAACTTGAGCTTTGGCATGACATGATCATGTATGCAATTTTTAGGTTGTGTTGTGGTTCAATTTTAGGAGGTTGTGCTTATCTCCTATATGCTATTTTTTGTTCCTTAACTATGGTACTCGATTATTAATTTTCTTTGTTTTTTATATTTGTAGGTGTCCAGTGTTTTAGTCTTGAGATCTACAAGTTATCTTAGTTTGTAGGTTACTAATGTGATGGTGAATTTGAATGTTATATTTGATTGAGGATATGAGTTTTATAGTTGTATGGGTTGGCCACTTATTTGGTTGCAATGGGATAAATTAGATGTGGATATATTCATTCCTTTTTAGTGTTGATGTAGATTAAATTAGTTGACCTTGTATGTGTTCATTTGTGCATTGGTGTGTTGTGGTAAGATGAGAGGATGTGTAATGCCCTAAATTTTGCACGTAGGGAAAAAAACAACCATCATTTTTTTTAACAATGTGATAAAATACTAACAATTTCCAACCATGCACATGCATGGTAACATACTATACACATTGAGGGGTTGTATGAGTGTCACCAACACTGACATGCCACCCAAGAGTAAGGTGAGGGAAAAAAAAGATTGGGTGCACAAAGTCCATTGTGTGCACCCATAAACAAGCATCAAGTCGACGCTAGGAGCTAGGTTGCATGGGTTTTAATAATTATCAAAATTAAGTAAGGTATTATGGTTACTACCCAAGTTAATAATGAAATTGTCCATAATAGTTGCCCCAAAGATATTATTAACCTACCCATTTAATTTAAAACTATTATCAATTTATCATGACATTGATTCTCATAAATCAAGGTTAAGGTTGGAAACATTATTGTTCATTAAGGTACTAAAATCATCCTTTGCACTAGAATATTTGTTATATGTCCTATTGATCATGGTAGGTTGTTAATATTAGTGATTAACAACCTTACCTCAATGTTAATTATTTATTTTAATATTTGTAGGTGGAAAGTGGGTTACCCTTTCCTCCCATCTATTTGGCAGTATTCTCTTTCATCTACGAATTAGGCTTCACGTACCCTTGTGGTATATGGAGGATACCCATTGTTGAGCTTGTAAAGTCTAGTTGAGACTTTTTGGCCATCTCTTCTTGTGGTGCCTTGTTCTTACAAGGATTGATAATCCCATTTGATTTAGGCTTGTCCATGTGTCTTATGTGCTTGAATGTTTAGATCACCTTCTCCACTTAAAGCCAAAAAGGGACACTTACCCAAATTGAGCCGGAGGATTTTGTATTTTTACATGACTTTCTTATGTATTTTCATTCTTAATCATAAAATCCAAAAAAATTAGAAAACTCAAAAATCCAAAAAAAAAAAAAACTCAAAAACATCAAAATACTCCAAAAAATAAACAAGTCTAGGTGTCCTCCAAGTCAAGCTATCCACATTTTCCAAGTCAAACCAATCATCCCATCCTAGTCATTCATAATCACTATCATTATCATCCCTAATCATCATAATAATCTCAACCTAATCATACTACTCTAATCCCCCATAATCATTCTAATTATCCCTTCTAATCCTAAACATCTATTTCCATTCTAATCATCTCTTCTAATACTAATCATTCTTTTCCACCCTAATCATCCCTCACCTCATCAATATCATTCATAGTCATCCTAATTATCTCTTCTAATTATAATCATCCATTTCCATTCTAATGATTATTTTCCATCCTAATCATTCCTCTTCATCATAATCATCTCATCCTAATTATCCATAATCATCTCAATCTATATCCAATCCATCCCCAATCCATCATTTAGGACCCTAACCCTAATTAATTTGCCTAATCCAATCAAGTTCCTAGTCCATATCCTAATCATCCTCTAATAATTGACATCAAATTCACTATTCTTAATCCAATTTCATCATCAATCTAGGTCCTAATATCCTCTATCCATCATCATCCTTAATCTGCATCCTTCAACATCATCTTAATCCAATCCCCTTATCCAAATAATCCCATTCCAACCAAATTATCCTAATCTAACCCATCTACCCCTCATCCAAATTCAATAATCCATTATCCGTCTACCCATCTCAACCAAGCATTAACTCCCCAATCCTTAATAAAAAATAATCCTTTGAGCATCAAATTTTGGTTAAGGACTTAATCTCCTTTATACCCCATATCCTTTCATCATCATCAAAATCCTTCACCTAAGGATCATATCCCTAATCTACTATCATCCATTTCAAATCCAATCTATCAATCTAAACTAGAAAACTTAATTTTATCTCATCATAATTCCACACTTGCTTAAGAACGTTAGTCTATCTTAAGTATAGTCATCAAATCCAATCAATTCCTACTTAAGAACTTTTCCTATCTTAAGTATAAATCAATCCAATCAGCTCTTGCTTAAGAATGGAAGTCCATATTAAGGATAGAGAATCATCATTAATCAAATCAAATCATTTTAAGGTCTTGACATTTGATCCTCAAATCTAATCTCATCCTCCATCTTCATCCTTGGGTCTTATTCTTCTTATCCGCAATCCATTTCAAATTCATCATTCTAATTTCCACCCTCATCCAAATTAATTCCGAACTTTCCTCTTCCAATCAATCCTCCACCATGTCTAGCCATATAATTTACCCCCCATTGAACCTAATCTATTATAATCCACCCTCATCCATTCCAATTCCATCCAACATCATGAACCCATATCACACCTCAATAAAACCAAACACCACACTCAAGGTCAACCCAAATTACATTGATGATGACGAGGATAGCCTTGTTGACCAACTTGAATATGATCCCTATGATGATAATGAGAGCCTTGTGGACCAACATGAGCTCTCCACATCCATACCACCTCAACAAACTATATCCACTCCCAATCCATATCCTATTTCTTATCCATCTTCTTCCTTTGAAAAGTTAAATCAAACCCCCATACAAATTTCCCCTCAAGTCCCATCCATATTCTTACCATCCACATCATCCTCATCCACCATTACTGATTTCATCCTCACTAACCACTTTAATAATGACAAATATGTTATGCTTGGGTACTTCCTTAGCATTGGTGCAAAACTTCCATCATCCCCAACTCCACCAAATCCTAATCCATCTCATATTGCTCAACCTACCCATTCCTTCAACAAGGGAAACCAAATCCCCATCCAAATTTCCCTTCAAGTCCCACCCATATCCTTACCATCCACATCATCCTCATCCACCATTACTAATTTCATCCTCACTAACCACTTCAATATTGACAAAGATTCCATGCTTGGGTACTTCCATAGTATTGGTGAAAAACTTCTAGCATTCCCACCTCCACCAAATCCTATTCCATCTCATATTGCTCATCCTCCACCTTCCTTTGACAAGGGAAACCAGACCACCATCCAAAGTTCCCCTCAAATCCCACCTACATCCTTACCATACACATCATCCCAATCCTACAAATCCATTTCATCCCATGTCTCTCATAACTCCCTCCAAATACTATTAGTAAAGGAGCCTATTTGCCCAAGCACCAATAAATTTGTGCAATCTTCTCATGTCTTGCATCCACCTCCATCTCCCATCCTTCCATCCACCCAAGTTGAATAATCTATCCAACCTTCCTCTCTTATCACACCATCCACACAAATCCAAACTTTCCAAGAGCTTGGTCCAAAGCATGCCCATATGCACCCTAGCCTAAACCAAGATCATGTCCATGACCAAAAAACCTTAGATCAAACACCACCATCCACTACATCCAAAAAAATTGATGTCTATGATAATCCTATGTTTGATCATGATGTCTCTAATAGTCCAATATTTGATCATGATTTTTTTTTTAGGATATCCAAGATCAAACCATCCCTCCATCTCATGATCCCCTCCCTTCCACTCCATCTTATGATCCTCCTCCATCTCATGAACCCTCTCTAAAGAAATATCAACGTATACCTTCCACTCCATTCAAGGATCCCATTCCTAATAAGACAATTTAAGCAAAGATAAATGAAGCTGCAAGTAATTCAACACAAATAATACGTGCTTCATCTCACTTTTTTCATTCAAATACATTCATATTTATAGGATTTTTCACATCCTATTTTATAGGAAACAACCCAAACAACCTCCCTATTAATATTGAGTTATTTTTAACTCAAACAAACAACATGACTAATAATAATATTAAGTTGTTTCTCAACAACTTAATATTATGACATTTATTCATGACACTAATTTAAATACTCACATAAACTCTAGTTTCCAACATCTATGTGAACACTAATTCCCAACACCCCCTTAGTGTGAACACGGGGATAAAGCACATCACAATACTTGATGACCACACTTAGTAGCTCACCAAAAATATAAGCTAAGAGTAGGGACATACACATCTACTCATGAGAAGTAGTAGTGGAACTGGCCTCACTATGCTTAGCATACTTTCATCCAGGGATAGGGACAAACACATCTACCCATGGAACCGAGGATAGGGACTAACACATCTACCCAAGGTATTACATTAAGTTTGGATAGGGACAAACACATCTATCCAACATCAAGGTTATGAACAAGGACACACACATTTGCTCATAACAATTATGATTGGGGACAAACACATCCAATCATAATCACCAAGTCGAGTGATTGGGGACAAACACTTCCAATCACTTCACTACCTCGTGAATGGGACAAACACATCCATTCACTAACAATCAAGAAATGTGATTGGGGACATACACATCCAACCACTTACATAAAAAGCTTGAACACCAAGCATTCATTGTTGCATATGTAGGCATCATTATATATCATTGCCACTTTGATCACAAATGATATTAGACGATTATTGCTACCACCTAGAAATTGATCTTAGCTTTAGTCGTTTTGGCACAAGTTGTTTTGCCTCTAAAACAATTTTGCAACCCTATCGCTAGTGACTCACGAGAGGTTGTTGAATATCCTCCAGCCTCTGGTGCCTCCATCCTCCAATGGATTTGATTTAGAAAACATATTCCTTCTCACTATCTTCGTGTGGAGGATCTTCAGTAGCCTCCCCATGAAGGCATTCATCATCATCATCATCTACAACTAATGCCTTATCTGTATATAACTTACCATCAAGGAGATCCTTGGCATGCTGAGTAAAATTCATAATAATGTGTCTCTTCTTCTTACAATAGTAGCACAAAATTATATTCTTGAAGAAATGGTTTCCCTTTGATGTAGAAGAACTGGATTTGGAGGAATCGTTAGCCCTATTTTTTCCATACATTGCAGTTTCCTCTATAGTTGAGTCAAGTTTCTTAGCTCCTTCATCAATTAGAGTGGATATTATATCTTCTAAGCTAGCATCTACTTTGTTTAATGTGAAAACAATGTTGCTATAGCTAGAAAGCATGCTATTTAACAAAATCACTTTTGCATCTGCATCGTCTACTTGAGCATTTATCCTAGCTAGTTGATTTAATAAGGAACGAAACTTACTTATATGTTGTATAATGTTGTCACCTTCCATCATTTTCAGCCCAAACAATTTATGCTTTAAGCCCATCTTTGCACTTGAAACTTGTGATCCAAACAAAGCATTCAAATTATCCCACACTTGCTTTGAGGTCTTTGACAAATCAATATGGTGGAGGTATGCATCTGACAGTGCAAGACCAATCAAAGCTATTACTTGTTGATCTTTTGCAGTTCAGTTTGTGCTTTCATCAACGTCAATTGACTTTGTTGTTGCTCCACTTACCACATTCCACAAATACTTCTCAATAAGAATCAATTGTAATTTGATTTACCAAGTGTGAAATTCTATACCTTCAAAATTTTCTATTAATATACTATTTTTCTCCATAAAAAAGTAAAACTATTTGACCCCCTTCATCAAAGCAAAGTTGAAGGTGTTGGATTCCACCGATAATGCACCTTGAACTGATCAACACTTTTACAACTTGACAAGATGACGACCCTTATTTTAAATAAAATGATACAACTCGGCAACCACACAAAACATCTCCTACCAATATATTTAAAAAATACTAGATCACTATTAGCTAGATGATAAAAAAACCACCTGTCACATACTAAAAAACTACCAGTATCGACATACTCCAATTCATCCTTCCAATATGCATCTCCTACCAATATCGACGCCTCTGATTCCTCACAGAACCTCGCACCAACCATATGCAATGAACTTGTCGGTAATGTAATCTCCACAATTCAACAGAGATTGAAGATTGAGCCAACAAATGAATCAGCCTACAGAGAGTCACCGTCTGTGGTCTTTTCACACGCCTCACTATCCTTCAACATCAGCTAGAAGACGCAACCTGGTTTTTCTTATAATAGAGTCGATGACTTTATCTCACAAAGTCATAGCTTCTACATATTTGTGGCTTCGGCTTCTACAATCGGATTGCTACAAATAATTCAACACAAATAATACGTGCTTCTCCCCACTCTGATACCATAATAAGAAAATTTAAGCAGAGATAAATGAAGCTACAAATAATTCAACACAAATAATACATGCTTCACCTCACTCTTTTCATTCAAATACATTACATATTTATAGGATTTTTCACATCCTATTTTATAGGAAACAACCCAAACAACCTCCCATTTTTAACAACTCAAGCAAACAACATGACTAATAATAATATTAAGTTGTTTCTCAACAATTTAATATTATGACACTTATTCATAACACTAGTTTAAATACTCACATAAACTCTAATTTCTAACACCTATGTGAACACTAATTCCCAACAATTCCAAATCGAGAAAAACATATCCCTTCCATCCCATCCAATGATCCCCTTCCACACCACTTCATGACCCCCTCCCATCTCAAGAGAGACAAATTCCTTCCACCCCATCTAATGATCCCCCTCCTAATCAAGATCAATATTTCTCATCCACCCCATCACATGATCCCCTCCCACCTCATGATTCCCTTCCTAATCAAGAGCAAAGCATCACTTCCACACCATCACATGGCACCATTTCATCCTAAGAGCAAGGTATCCCTTCATCCCCATCTCATGATCCCATCCCTTCCATTCCATCGAATGACCCTCCTCCATGTCATGATCCTACCCCAAGTCAAGATCAAAGCATCCCTTCCTCTCCATCTCATGATCCTAATCCTCCACAATATCCCATCACTCCTATCCTATCCAAGCTACTCATGAACCCCACACCTATCAAATGGGTTCTTCCACCTTCATCCAATTCAGTTTACTCCAAGAACCTATCATTCCTTCAATTTCATATTCTCCTCAAAATGGACTCACATCTTATTTCCAAAACAAGTATCCCATTGGAAAAAGGATTTGTCAAACCATGCACTATCAAGGCAAATGGTTAGGCCTCCATGAGAAAGGAATACTAGAACCCATCCAAATCCAAGCAAATCCTAATTCCCATGGCCTTAGCTACTGAGCTCAAGACTTTGGTACATCTTCCATCCATCCCAAAACCCACACCCCTCCACTTAAGTCCAAACATTAATATCCTCCCTCCTCTGAATCTATATTGGGTCCTTATGTTCTAAAACACAATTCCTCATCCCTTCCATCTATTTTGGGACTCTATATCCAAAAACCAAGTCTTTCATCCCTTCCATCCATCTTAGGTCCTTATATCCCTCCATCCATCATCCCCATCATTCTCATTCCAAAATCCTTTTATCTTATTTATGCATCACCTCAAATTCCAAATCAAGATGAACTAAGACACATCCTTGAAACTCTTTCAACATCCTACATACATTAAACCCTCCATAATACCTCCATATCATTCTTCTCCATCTACCAATCCCATTGCTCTTGGAAGCAATTTGGATGCCAAATCTAAAATGCATAAATCCAAAAATCCACATACATCCAAGGATCAACATGTCCCCTCAAAAAGACATGCCAAAACAAAAAAAAAATTGATCCAAAATCAAAAGGCTAAATCCAAAAGGCCACAAAGGCCTATCAAGAAAAACTCAAAATCCATGTGGATCCCTAAGCTACTCATAGAAGCCATGCATCTAAAAGAATAATCAAAACTAGCACCCAAACTTGCTAATCCAATAGCTTCATCCACTCCTAAGCTCTCCAATCCTCCATTCAATAATCCTTCATCTTTAAAATCCATTTTGGGACCTTATGTCTCAAAATCCACATCTATTCCATCTAAACCTCAAAATCTAAATTCCACTTCTCTTCCACAAATACACCACCCCTCAAGGTGTGTGTCAAGGTTGATCTTCCCAACATTTCCATCCACTTATCCACAAGTCTTTCATCAACCCATCCATTATCCAACACCTATTTTCCATCCTTTCATCCCTCTCATCACAACCTTTGCATAAATCCATATCCTTCTCTATATTCTCATCGATTTCATCCCCTTCACCATCATTCTACCAATGTCTATGAGCATACTTCAACATGCCATGGTCAATTATAGTAAATTTTCAAGGGCTACCATTCATAGAACTAGATGCTTAGCCCTTCCTCCATCTCCCTATCATGTGTTCACTATCTTACAAATCCACCTATCCACATCCATATCCTCATCCTTCTCCATTCTTTCTATTAAAAAAAATTCCAAAACAAACAAAAAATGATTTTTTTTTTTAAGAGAAATCATTTGTCCAATGGTGAAAACTACTTCTTGTGGCACCTTAGGCAAGTACCATAATGAAAACCTAGAAAAAAATGTCGTGTAATCCCCCATCCTCTTGCACTCTACACTTGGGGGAAAATTTCATCTATACTCCATCCTCCACTATCCCTTCTCCCTCTATCCATCATCCTATCCAAGTCCATTCTCCCTTTTCCACCTTTTATCTTGACAAGGCTAAGATCTTCATAAACATCACATATCTTACCTACCTTATCTTATCCATATCATTTATCCCATATCCCTCATCCTATCCAACTTCATCCTCCCTTCCCATCTTTGATCTTGATGACGAGCCTCACACTCAAATATCCATGCATCCATATCTTATCCACTTGATCTTGATCACCCTGTTCATATCCTTCATCCCATATCCCTCGTCCAATCCAACTTCATCCTCTCTTCCCATCTTTGATCTTGACGAGGATCCTCACAGTCAAATATCCATGGATCCATATCTTATCCACTTGATCTTGATCACCTATTGATACCCTTCATTCCATATTCCTCTTCCTATCTAACTTCATCGTCCCTTCCCATATTTGATTCTTGATGAGGAGCCTAGGGGTCAAATATCCATGAATACATCCATATCTTAGCTACTTGATCTTGTCAATAATATCCATATCCTCCATCCCATATCCCTTATCCTATCTCCATCTCCCCACCCTATCCAACTCATCCCCTCTTTTCACCCTTGATCTTGATAAGGCTAGGGGAAAAATATCCATGTATGTGTTGGACAATGAAGGCCTTACTTCCTCTACCATTCATGCCCCTTATGCACTATCCTTCCATCTCATGCATCCTTTATTATCTTCCAACTATGATTACACTACCTTTAGTGTGGGGCATCTTAGTCCTTTGTAACATAGTTCTTGGACCTCCATCCTCCTATCCTTCATCCACCATCCTTTTATCTCACATCACCTTTCATGCATCCACTTAATCCCCCCATCTCCTATCCAAGCAATCCTTCTATCCTTCCATCCTTTTATCATGCCTTGGGTTTTCCTTGCCATTGTTTCCCATCCATAATCCAAATCCCTCTCTCCTATCCATGGAATTCCTCCATCCTTCCATCCTTTTCCCAAGGCTTGGTTCCCCCTTGTCATTGGATCCCATCCATTCCTATAATCATCCTATCCTCCATCCAATACAATCCCATCCAATCCATTTATCTTCTATCCTCCATGCAATACCATATTATCCAATCCAAAAATGTAATCAATATTAATCCATACAATTCAATTTTGTGATCTAGCCCATCATCTATAAGCAACCCATCATTTTGATCCAATTCAACTGAAATCCATTGATCCACTTCAATCTAATTATCATCGTAGGGATGTATCCTTCCCAATCCATGTGTTGTTCTTATCGTTAACAACACAATCCTTAGGTATGTATTGTTCTTATTGTCAACTTTGATATCCTCATCATCATCATCACTCAGTCAATCAATCCATGATCAATTTTCAGCTTGACTTGGAGCATAGTCCTTGCTTGCTTTTGGTTTGTTGTGCATGCTTGCTTGTTGCTTGTGTGTATTGTCATTGTTTGCATTTATCATGGTCTTTTGCACTCTATTGCCATAGGGGAATCATGGTCTTCCATATCATGGTGTTATAAGGCATATGTTTGCACTTGACCTTTTAATCATGTACTTGGCACATTGTCACCCTGATTCCTTATACCTTGGTGTCTATTGTCAGGTACATTATCAAATTTAGGTTGCTCATATCATTGTAGCATGATAATGATCCATTCTCTCTCTCCATCCATTTATTCATCATCATTATCTTCTCCCATCCATCCTTATCTATTTTCCTCCTTTATCCTCTAGTCCTCCCATCCATTTTGAGAGCACACCCGTGTTCTTTGAACCTGCATGTCCTCTCGAGAGGGGCATACCACTACCTCCTCGTCATCCTTCCTTATCCTCGCTATTGATTGGGGCATCACATCAATAGTCCTTATCACTTTCCTACCCACTATGTTTTATTCTTCTTTGAAATGATGTTACTTTTTTTAATCACATCATCTCAAAGAGGGGAAAAATGTGGACACCTAAAATATGACCTTACCCAACCACACCTCATTTTAGCCTATCATAACCCATTATTTATTTATTTAATTTATCCCATCACCTTTATCCCACCTCAAGTCCTAACCAATTAATTAAATAAATTTCTATTAATTATTTAATTAATTTGTTCATTACCCTTATCCACAAATCCTCTAACTAAATTAATTAATTATTTAGGCTAATTAATGCCCATTACCTTTTCCTCCATTATTTAATTTGTCTTTATCCTCTATCCTTATCCATTTAATCCTAGTCATTAAGCTTGTTAACATGGATCACAATCTAAATTTGTCTTCATGTAACAAATGTCTCCTTCACATGTCCAACTAACCCTTGTCTAGATTTACTGAACCTAGAAACCAAGCCAAAATTCAAACTAACTTTCCATCTCATCAATTCATTTAATATCACACCTCTCAATCCTATCCATCCACATAAGGATGTTGCCATAATCCTAATCCTAAACCTAGCCCTTATCCCTCATGTGTCACATGACTACAACTTTGATCCAAGCTCTAATTCTCATTCAATCCTAGCCATCCATCACTCAATGCATCTTGGCCCTTGATTTCTCTCATGGAAATTCTATAAGTTAGAGGTGTTCCATCCCATTTGCATATCGACTCTTATGCTACTGTTATGTTACTCAAATTTCTATTGAATCATCTTTGATCATATGATCATGCTATTGGAGTCATGAGCAACAACATCCAAGCTTTAACACATCAACATACTCCACTTGATCTTTTGAGGTTTGCATGCATTTGGTTTGATCTAGGCTAGATTTTATGCATATTTCATTTAATCATTTACATGTAATATAAAAAGTTGTAGTTTAACTTTGATAAAAAATCTCATGACAATCAAAATGGTGAATTTTTTGGAGGGAAAATGATTAAAATAATATTATTTTATTTCATTTTTCAAGAAAGGGGCATTTGGATTTGGTCCTCTACTTATTTGTAGGCAAAGCCACATTTCAACATCATTTTGCCAATTTATCTTCTCAAAATTTCATTGTATAAACTTTTGTTTTGCTATCTTCCTGTGTAGATGAAAACCCATAGAAAAATATATCTTGTGGATGAAAACTTATGGGTTGTTAGATTCAAAGGACAAACCCCTTGATTTTGGAGAGAATTCTCACTCAGGGAGTGCATTAGAGCGTCATCAGATTGATCAGTTCAACTAGCTTCTATGTGTTGTGCTTGTGTGTAAGTGTGGGTTTGCAATTTTATTTCTAGATATATTGTAGTTGTTTTTTGTTGTTGTATGGTGTGCATTTTTCTTGTATATCAATGTTTAAGACCATTCGTTCAAGTTGTACCATTCACACTTCATGTGGGTGCAATTTGGCAATGATTTGGTGAGGGTTTGTGTGGAAGATAATTTGCAATTTGGTTTCCAAATTTGTTGTAGTTATTCTTGTTGTGTGGAGTAAAATTTGTTGTTATTGTAGTGCTCATGATCATTCATTTGTGTTGTAGCATTCTCATCTCAAATTGGAGTAATTTAGCAGTGATTTGAGTGATTTTTCCAATGTATTTGTTAGCTTTTCTAGTAGTCATTTTGTTGATGTTGTTTCCATATTTGATAGTGTTGTTGTAAACATTGCAATGACTATCATAACAATCATATTGGATGTACAAAAACAAATGCGAGCATTTTGGTTCATTTGGTGCAATCTCGATGTTGACTAATCAATTAGTTTTGATGATTTAAAATAGTTTTGGTGAATTTTGATTTAGGTGATTCTCAAATCCAAAAAATATTATTAAAATATTCAAGTGGTACATTATAGTGGTAGCAAAGCTAAGATCTTGCCAGCCTGTAGGGTAAATTGTTATATAATCAGAGGTTTTTGGAAATCTCTATTTAAGAGAATATTATAGAAAAATAATGTAAGCGCAATTGCTAAATGGTAAGAAGAATACCAAAACCTAACTAAAAGTGCAAAGGCACCCCTAACATTTTATGATTATGTAGAGGTCACAAGAACTATGCCCCAAGATGAGGAGATTATTAGAATCTTTGAGGAGTTCCAAGGTAAATCTAAAGCTTTCAAAGATGGAGTATCTTTTCACAAGAACTTCATAAGGACAAGAGAGGAAGAAGAACACTCACTTGAAGAAGGTTAAAGAAATCAAGAATTAAGAGGAGAAGTTAGATTTGGAGTCACAAAACATCATTGAGCAAGAACAAGGAAGACTTAATGGATAGTTGGAAGGTAAAAACTCTTTGACAATAAAAGACGCTTTATTGACCTCTACTAATTGTTTATGTCAAGAAAGTATTGATAAAATCAAGGAGATAAAAAAGAAGATGGTGGAACCTAAAATACTAATGGGAACACTTGAGATAAATTAACAAGAAAAAGTCAAGGAAGAAATTAAGGAGCAAGAACAAGAGGAACCCAACAAACAAATTGGAGGTAAAGATTATTTTTTAAGATGAGATGTTTTATTGAGTTTTAATAATTAAATTTATCAACAAAATAGTAATGAAGTTAAGAAAGAAAGGGCCTTACTAGTTGAATGCAAGGAGTCTTGGATGAAGAAACATACACTATCTCCCATTCTCTCAAAGGGTGAGTCATTAATTAATTTATCAAGTAGAATTGTAGATAAAGAGGTTGAGCATTTTGTTCATAGCCCAAGGTATGAAAATATTTCAAGTTTTTTCCTTCCAATATCACTATAAAATTATTGGCATCATGGAAAGCATACAAAAAGTGGTGATAGAGTAATGGATACAATTGTAGCAAATAGCATGTGGACTTTTTGTTTCAAGTTCAAGATTATTTTTGCATATGGGATCCTAGTGTTTTATCCAAAGAGTCACGAAAGGAATACATTAAGAAGCACATGAAGGCTGAAGTTCTTAATAGGTCCAATTTCAAGGTCACAAGTATTTTCTAGTTCAAAATTCTCAACTTCCGATTGTATTAGAGTAGCACAATAGAAGCATGGTGGTGAATGCACTTTCCATTTGGGGCAACGACTAAGTATGACAAATAATGCAAAGCATAAGGTATGTAATGATTTCTATGTTGTGAAAATTGACATGATTATGGATGTAGGATGGTTGCATTCCTTTGGTGAGTTATTACAGATTTATAAATCCAAGGAGTTTAAGTTTACACTTGAAGGGAAATATGTTATGTTTGGAGGTGATTCCAAGGAAACTTTGAGGATGGTCATGGCTAAGAGGTCTTCTTTCATGGGACAAGATTCTTGAGAAATTTTTTTCTTAGTTATGGAGAGCATGCAAACCATTTCAGGTTTTGGTAAGCAATATACTTTATTTTGATATTCAGATGCTTCCAAATCAGCATAGCACAATGTTCAATAATATGTTCCTAGGATCACTACCAGATAATTTTTATCAAGAATCTACATGGAAGAATGTTGTCACATACGTGGGCCAAGTCTCTAGTGCTTAGGGCATACAGGAGGATGCAACACCAAAAAGATTGGTAAGGAGTGAAAAGGTAAACTTGTGCCATGTACCTTGGAGTTGAATAGTGATTATATTGAGTTCAACTGAGTGCATGTTGAGGTATTCTTTGAACATAACACATGAAATATTTGAATTTGATGTGGAATTGGTAGTTAAGTTTAATACTTATGATATACATTGTTCAATGGATTATGAGTGCTTTTGTTTCTTAGTTTAGCTTGAAAAACTCATGGCAATGCATATTTGTGACCTTGTTGATATGAAATTTTATAATGATGGTGGGCATGAAATATTTGCTTAGTGTGTGCATCCCACATGGTGTGTTCTTTCTCTTGTTACTACATTACATAACCCTAATAGGCCCAGAAAACTTTGGCAATGGTAGATTCAAGGAGATGATGAGAATATTATTGATGTCAATATTAGTGCATAGGCAAGTTATGATATAGTTTTTAGGCAATCATCAAAGAATAAGATTTTACAAAGTGAGAGGTTGGTTCTTCATTTTTTGTGGCCTATGGCCACTAAAGAATATTTAAAGATGTGAAACCAAAGCATTGCATGTTGACTAGTTTCAAGAGCATTCATGTTAACACCTTGGTCTGCACACTACAAAGTGTCAAAAATTATCAATGCATGGACAACTCCTAAGACATTTCTCCTAGGGTTTGGCTTGTCTTTTCATGCATTATTTATTATCCTTGTTTGTGTCTTGTGCAACCATGGTTATCTTTGACTCATGGTGAAGTGTTGGTGTGTCTATTTATGTGGTCTACATCCTAGAGATTTTTTGGATCCTCACTATGTCCCACTAGTACATACATCCTTGAATAAGAGCCAACATTAGAGCCCTATTTCACATGCCTTAGAATGCAATATATTAAGACCTTGTTATGTCGTAATTGCCTTGTGTTAACCCACCATTTATAACCAATTTGAGAGAGCTTAAATGGGTTTCCCCTTTGTCAATTTTTTCCTAAGGGTTGTCATTTGTATATCTTATGTGTTTATCAACATCTTGGATGTTTTTGATTAATTAAGCAAGGAAAGGGTCATGATCTCATAAGTTTAACACTTTAACAACTTAAACATAATAAAAGAAAGTAGAAGGTTCACATTCCCAACAAAATAGCAACACAAAAGAAAACCAAAAACAACAAAAAATAGCAAATAGACACTAAAGCTAAACTAACAAATCAAGTTTCAGTCTATAATTAGGGAGTCTAGATACTCCTCCCATGCTTCATTTTCCTCATTCAACAGCTCCTTTTCATTCTTGTCCTCAGTTTAAGAATCTTTTTCCTTATCCAGTTTCTTTATTATGGATTTCCTTGAAATAGTCCCCATGACCACCTTTTTCATAATACCTTTTGTTATCTTTATAATTTTGGTGAGGGCAGTTTCCATCTGGTTTATCTTCTCCTAGTTGTTATTAGCTTCAATCTTCTTTTCCAACTCTTGCACTTGGTTCTAAAGTGTGGTTAATTATGCATTTTCCTTACCCATAGAATCCTACTCCATAGTAGGCAAAGACATCCTTTCCTTATCCTCCTCAAACCCCGAAGAGGGGGGAGCAATATTTTCTATCTAAAAAAATGCAGTTTCCTTTGCATCATCTTGCTCATTATCTTCTACCATTTCTTCCTCTTTTTCATCTTTATCCTCCTCCTCTACTTTATATTCCTCTTGAGCTTCCTCCTCACAATCATTATGAGAAGAGCCATCATCCCACTCTTATTCTTTTTTGGGAAGAAATTCCTCATTTGCATTATCCTCATCCTTGGTATCAACCAAAATTTGTTTACCCTTAGTATTTTGTGTTTTTAGTTGTCAAGGCTTGAGCCAACCTAGCAAATCTTCTACTACCAGACAAATTGGAACAACTTTGTACTATCCCCTCTTTATCTTTTTCTTCACCCTCTACATGAGAAATATTTATAATCCCCCAACATAAAAAACATTAGGGTTTTTTGAGCATTTGTTTTTCTTATTGACATTGTATGATATAACTTCCATTTGTTGAGGGTCCAAAACCTTTCTTTTCTTGGTGGGGTCACAAGAAGCAACTCATGCAGAGGAGGGGGATTATTGGCATCCAAGGAAGCTTTACCCTTTTTGTTTGACCCCTTTTTACCCCCAGTGCTAGGGTTGCCCTTAGGGTTGCCCTTATTTTCGACGTCCGGTAAGGGGGTAGTTTTTCTATTTTCAAGGAGTTTAATTTTAACATTGCTCTTAGCATGAGGGTTTGGCATGGAGGTGATGGAGAGGCAATATTTATAAAGTGCCATTATGAGGCCTTGATAATTATGCATAGCTTTGTATTCATATTACACTTATAGGTTCATGTTATTGTAAGGCAATAACAATGACTATAAGGTAGTGTTATATGTTCTAAACCACTAGAAGAGTTGTTGTTAAGACATGTTGGTGGAAATGCTTAATGACTTTGGTTTCCCAAAATAGGCAAATGGTTTGTCAGGAAATTCCTCCCAACCCATTCATACATAAAGGAGAAAAATCATCCGATGTGCTTTTTAACTTTTTTTTTCCATGTTCATGACTAAGCATTAAGGGTACAAGGAGTATGTAAGATAGTGCGATATTTCTAGAATCCTTGTCTTGTATGCATTCACAATTTATTTGGTTTACACTATGATAAACCTTTTACCATATTAATAATCTAGTGTGCTTCAATAGGGCTACTCCCTAGATCTTGCAGATCCTAAAGTGTAGGAGAGATCTATTTATCTCTCATTCATTGACCCATCCACTTTAAGCATAGAGACTCACAACCTCTTAGGAATTTTTGAAAGTAGGTTGGAGAACCAACAAACTCTTCACACTGCCTAAACTTTTATGTTCTAACAAGATTTATCAAAGAATCTACAACATTTGTCAAAGTATCAACCTTCTCCAACATCACTGTCCTATCCTCCACCATGCTAGGACTTTGCATCATTCATACCCATAGCCTCCCTTACAATCCTAGGCTTATCAATGTTGGTAGTAATAAAAAAAATGTCTCCAATAAGAACTATACCCATTTGGTTATTGTTTGTGCTAAGTGGACTTCCTCAAGAGTTGTGGTGGAGGGTGCACCTCCTCTTGTAAAATCTTTGAACTAGCTAAGCTCTCCTCATTTGGGCTTAATTTTGATCCCTTTCTCATCCTAGGGAAATAAATCCTTCAAGTTATAGATCTTTTCCAATGACAAGGATGAAATTATTTTCTTTCTATTTTTCATTTTTCTGTCCTCATCCCACAAACATTAAAGTCCACCTCTGGTTCAAGTCTATAACGGTAATCAATCTTTTTAAAACATTAAAATATTAATTTCACTTGATACCTTAACCATGGTCACCTTTCCAAATAAAATTTAAGAACATTTTAATGCCTATAAAGTGAAGGATGAAAGATATGTGAGATATAGTTTCAAATTTACCTCCTTAAGTATGAAAATTAATCTACACATCCAAATAAAATATTTGTAAAATGTATATCCTTAAACCCATCCTATCATGAATGTACAAGAAAAAGATCACCTACAACCACTTTTAAGAAGTGCTTGTTGATCCTTAATGTGCCTTTCTACCTATCAATTATTAGAGAATAAGCCTTCAAAACAATTTGACAATGCTCAAGTGGAAACAAGATAAAATATAATAGGACAAAAAAAACCTCAATGAAAACACAAAAGCAACAAAACAAAAACACACCAAAATGAAAGAAGACTGAAATTTCCTAATCTACCTACCCCTTTAAAAACTTCAAGGTTCGGGAATCTAGCTTCCATGTCTCCCCTTTTTTATGTTATCACACATTAAAGTTTCTCTAGTTACAATCCTAAAGAGTAGATTTATCTTTATACTCAAAGAGGGGAAGATTAGATTTTATAATTTCATACGCTTGAATATTTTGAGAGAAAATTAAGAGTTGAGGAAGTTTTTCTCCCTCATGATCTATCCATTAACACTTTCTGAAGTTTGAATCTTCATAATTAAAGTAATAGGAGGGATTTATTTCTCTATTTGTTTCAATATCATTATACAAAACCAGCTCCATCACTCTATAGCTAGGAGTTCAATACCATCAGTGATCAGACACATGGCTTGAAGGATTTATTTCCCTTTCTAAATATTTTCATCCTTGTCATTGAAAATAGAGAAAGGTAGGCTTTCAAAATCTAGCTTCCAATCAGAATTATTGATTATTCACCAGCATGGAGATTTGCTGCTTTAGCAGAAGTCAAGTTTGTATCTAGTTTTGACACATATTTTTGAATAAGAGTTGGGGTTTCGAAATGTGTAGCTTTCACAATTATAAGTTCCTCTGTTGAATTGTGTATTTTGTTTCTCTAGAGATGCAATCATTTCAAATCTGGGTTGGAGTCTCATGTTCAATATCTCATGTACAAGCCAGCATTCGAAGAGAACCATGGGCCAGCGGTGAACACCATATCTTGGTCTTCCATTGAGGCAAAAGTAACCAAAAAGGTGATAGAAGTTCTCATGCATGCCACTTTGTGAAGTTCATAACCTAGAATGGTCCAAAAGATGAGATACAATATCTTATAATCAGAGTATTGGCAAACAATTATGATAAATACTAAAAACTTGAAGATACATTTGGGGTTCTCTAAAGAATCTTGACAATGAAAGCCCAAGCCACAAACAAGTTTTTTCGTTGGGTGGTACTAGAATGCTTGACCTCTTATATATACAAAAATCAAAGAGGAACAACTCTTGATTGGACTCATGTTGCTTTTGTGGCTGCAATCCTATAAATTTGCTTAAAGTAACAAGATAAGTCCCACTAACCATGCTTAATTGGGCTTTTTCTCTCGCAGTATATAGTATATACCCATAAGTGGAAAAAAGAGGGACTCGATTGACAATAACTGAGCTATCATTTGCTACCAGGCTCAATAAATGTAGCATAGTGAATGCTCGTAGGCAACAAAAGGTCAGGAAGAGAATACTCACTTTAAGTTATTGATAACAGTGGATCACTAGATTTTATTGAATAGGCAAGAAACATACATTCAATTGATTTTGAAAGAATATAATTAATAGCTTCATTGACCCCAAAACTTCATTTTGCTGAATTGAAAACAAGTCAAAAAACTATACAAATATTAGTAGGTTCTCACTTCCATTTCCAAAGCAAAAGGTCGAGATGTCATAAAGATTACTTGCTATTCTCACTTCCGAGAAATGGAAATGAGTTCAGGATTCCTAGCATGACTACCCACATGTACTTGTATGTAGAGGATGTTTCACAGAGACGCAGTCTTGCTCTCCTATGCCATAGAATATTGAATCCCTAACTAAAGGGAGTCTACTGATAAAAACAGATCTCCATACCCTTATGACCCTGTACCCCAGAAAAGTGAAAATAGAGTTGACCTAGTTGAAACATAGCATGGCATAACAGATGGCATAAGTTTCCTGATAAAAGGATGCCTATATGTTCATGCTAATTAAGTCTCTAGTCACCTTGACAAGACAGTGTTGAGAGATTAATACTCAAGGATTATATAAATATATAGATCCAAGGAGTTACTTGTGAGGGTGCTACACGATCTGCACAACGATATCACCTTAATTTCTACTTCTTGTAGACAATGAGAATAATTGAGATCCCAAAATTCCCTATCAAACCCAAAGCACTCGCATTGTCTTAAAATGATCCAATTTTCAAACTAATTTGAGACATTAATCAACACTGAACAGTTGAGTTAGACACTAACTAGCAGGAAAACAGGTGCAAAACACTTCAGAACAAAGAAAAAAATAGTTTGAAACATCTTTCACTTTGTGAAATCACAATATCATTACTTCAAACACCTTTAACCATGTAAAGGTTGGAGATTTTCATTAAGAAAAGGTATAAAATGATTGTAAAGAAATAAGTGTCTAGATATGCCTGCTTTCCTTGTCTACCAATTGTCAAAACTCTGGTCTCCAAAAGCCCTCCCCGTTGTTGGATCCTGAAGATTTATATTTAGAGAAAGGCATTTGGCCTGCCTCAAATCAATTAAAATCATGTATTAGAATCTCATACTGCTTTTTCACTTCAGCAAGGGATTTTCCATCAACCATGGCAGGCAGATTTTCGTAACAGTCTGGACTATCTTTGTCATATATGAGTATGGCCTTTTCAAACAATCTATTTTGCCGGGTTGTCCAGGTTATTGTACCATTTCTTCCAGATGAAGAACCTTGACCTGCCATGTAATTGATTAAGGACTTGAACAAACAAATTGAAGGTAGAATGTAGAGAAACATAGACACTTGATACCTAACTACTATTGATAAGGCTTTCAGGGCTTTTCATATTTCTCTACATATTTTCCTGACAACAGTAATTTCTTGTTTGATTCAACTCCAATAATAAATGTATATATGCAACTTTTTGGTCGATCCAGCTCCACTGGAGACCATTTTTTGCTACAAGAACTCTGTAGAATCTAAAAACTATTGTCAACTTTTGTTCAAGTTGTCTCCACCCATAGCTGTTTACTAATAATTGGCTATTCTATTATGTATCAGTGGAGTTGCTTCACATATCACTTACCAGACGGTTGCAGTGGCTGCACACTCACTTTCTGTAGACGTGTAAATATGTAACGCAGCAAACAAAAGGCATCAAAGCTGATCAAGGAACAAGTGGCAAGCTATAGTTTTCTAATTTTTATGTGTTTGAATTTTAAAAATTAGAGATTTATGTGCTACAAAACTTTGGCAATTACCAACGTTCACCGTAGAATGGCCTTTGGCCAAATTAAGACAAAGAAGCTCGTTTTGTTTGGTAATTGCCGCTGACTGGGTTACCCTTACAAGACTCTAGCTCTCTAGCATTAATCACATTGCACCCCAACGGTTGTGTTGTGTACATGTGAGCATAAGCCTTGTCCATACACTTAGGAGAACGTGAGGGTTAGCTGTAATGAGAATCGATCAGTGGGATACATTTGTAGGTATTGGAGATAAGAAAAGGATGCCTAAAAGTTTATCAAAACTACTATGCAAGAGGGAACTAGATATCCATGGATACAAGGATGAGGGGCACAGTGGGTATGCATCCATGTGCAACACAATGTCTGAAACAAAATATGATAACAATTCAAGACAAAACTGGCCAAACTAAAACCCGGTATGCAAAATATGAACTCATTCAAAAAAAATCACTTTTCAACAATAACAGATATAAGAGTTGTAAATATAATGATATTGTTTGCATTTCTCTTGACAGCGCGTTAAATTAAAATAGCCCTTATAAATTTTGCATAAATGGTAGACTTAGTTAGAATTTGATTTAGGGGTGCTCAAGCTAAAACTTATTTTCATTTACTATACTCGTAGCGGCTAGCTTGAGGTACTCGATGAGTTTCACTACATATGTTCGGATTTTTTGCACAAATTTTCTATATACAATTATACTTAGCTCTGGTGCAAATTCTGGAACAAATTGTAAGCTGCTTCTTCTTAAACTTTTCCTGGAGGAGAGAGCCAGATATTAGACATGTATGGCTGAGAGATAAAAACAGCCTACTCCTATTGATTTGATAAAAACAGGATATAACACTGATTATCAGTATTCATTATAGGCTTTGCTTCAGATGCTCTGATACTCAATCTACTAACAGCAACTTTCTGTGATGCTATTGATCTAAGTTAATATTGATTCAGACTGCTCAGAAATACCGTGGCCCTAACAAGGCTTCATACTTATCAGACTATTTTTGTCTATCATTTTATTGACTTTGAGATTTCATTCTGTGTTGAATTATTAGAACAGAGTTTTCTCAGACACTGAAACCAATTGCAAAAAAATCGGACTAGAGTCCTAGAAACGAACTTTCACAACAACCATCTATAAAAAGACATTCATTAACAAAAACACCCAGGAAGAATTACTGAGAGTTTTTAGCCACCAACGACATGCCGATTAAACCCAAAAGCCACAGCAAAGAAACACATAAAGGCAAACACCCATATTTTCAAATTTTAAATGGCAGACCAGCACGCTTGGCCAGGTCCTTTCTCAAAACCCAAATAAGCTCACTGGAAAAATAAAATTCTATATATCCAAAGTATCTTCTTCATTTAAACGTGCAAACAGAATGTCAAACTTCTAGCATTTTTTACTAGAGCGCCAAAGCTTTGCCTTACCCAATACTCCACAGTTTAACATTTTTTTAACTTTTATTTGCTGGCTCCCCGACCCCCCCGGGTTTAGATTTTCTTCCCAAAATTTGGAGCAAAGGCATTGCATTGCATTCCATGTCAAAACTAAAAACCCTTAACTGCCAAAACGCGAAATTTTCTATCTATATGAGTTGGCTTGTGGATGACATGGTTGGCTTGAAGGACTTGGCATGATGTTTGATGACTCTTTTGTATGTTCAAGAATATGAGTTGGATGACATGGCGATGTTTGATTCCTTGCTAGTAGCCCTTGGGTCACATCCTTTGTAGGTGTATAGGTGGAAGGTGTTGGCTTAGGGTTTTGGTTTTGATTGGATGATGGTATGATAAAGTTATAGGGTGCATGTGCTAGATTGGTATTCCCCTTGTCAATGGTTGCATTAGAACATAAGGAAGATTGGCCTTGTTGCAAGGTAGAACTTAAGTTCACATGTGTTTGTTGTGATGTGGCTTGATAGGTTGATGTGGCATTGACATATGAAGAAGTGGATGGATTAGATTGGTATGAGGTGGAAGGAGATGAAATATAAGGTTGAGGTGGCATTGGTTGATAATGAATAGATAGGGGATGATGTTGTGGTTGTTGAATTTGACAAGTGGCAATGAATTGATTGGCTTGAGCTAGGAGGTGTTGGATTTGAGGTGATTTAATTTGTTGAAAGTTTTGGAAGAGGGTTTGAAGGTTTTGTATGGTTTGATGGTCTAGGGGTTTGGGTATTTGGTGAAGTGTCTGAAGGAGGTTTCGAAGTTGGGATGCTAGGGATTTGTGTTCGAATGTGGGCATGGTGTCACACATGTGTGTAAGCTCTTGCACATGATGTTTGAGGGGTGGTGGATTTGTGGAAGAGAAGTGGAATTTAGATTTCGAGGTTTAGATGGAATAGATGTGGATTTTGAGACATAAGGTCCCAAAATGGATTTTAAAGATGAAGGATTATTGAATGGAGGATTGGAGAGCTTATGAGTGGATGAAGCTATTGGATTAGCAAGTTTGGATGTCAATTTTGATTATTCTTTTAGATGCATGGCTTCTATGAGTAGCTTAGGGATCCACATGGATTTTTATTTTTTCTTGATAGGCCTTTGTGGCCTTTCGGATTTAGCCTTTTGATTTTGGATCAATTTTTGTTTTTGTTTTGGCATGTCTTTTTGAGGGGACATGTTGATCTTTGGATGTATGTGGATTTTTGGATTTATTCATTTTAGATTTGGCATCCAAATTGCTTCCAAGAGCAATGGGATTGGTAGATGGAGAAGAATGATACGGAGATATTATGGAGGGTTTAATGTATGTAGGATGCTGAAAGAGTTTCAAGGATGTGTCTTGGTTCATCTTGATTTGGAATTTGAGGTGATGAATAAATAAGATAAAAGGATTTTGGAATGAGAATGATGGGGATGATGGATAGAGGGATATAAGGACCTAAGATGGATGGAAGGGACATGAAGGACTTGGTTTTTGGATATAGAGTCCCAAAATAGATGGAAGGGATGAGGAATTGGGCTTTAGGACATAAGGACCCAATATAGATTCGGAGGAGGGAGGATATTAATGTTTGGACTTAAGTGGAGGGGTGTGGGTTTTGGGATGGATGGAAGATGTACCAAAGTCTTGAGCTTGGTAGCTAAGGCCATGGGAATTAGGATTTGCTTGGATTTGGATGGGTTCTAGTATGCCTTTCTCATGGAGGCCAAACCATTTGCCTTGATAGTGCATGGTTTGACAAATCCTTTTTCCAATGGGATACTTGTTTTGGAAATAAGATGTGAGTCCATTTTGAGGAGGATAAGAAATTGAAGGAATGATAGGTTCTTGGAGTAAACCGAATTGGATGAACGTGGAAGAACCCATTTGATAGGTGTGGGGTTCATGAGTAGCTTGGATAGGAGTGATGGAATCTTGTGGAGGATTAGGATCATGAGATGGAGAGGAAGGGATGCTTTGATGTTGACTTGGGGTAGGATCATGACATGGAGGAGGGTCATTCGATGGAATGGAAGGGATGGGATCATGAGATGGGGATGAAGGGATACCTTGCTCTTAGGATGAAATGGTGTCATGTGATGGTGTGGAAGTGATGCTTTGCTCTTGATTAGGAAGGGAATCATGTGATGGGGTGGATGAGAAATATTGATCTTGATTAGGAGGGGGATCATTAGATGGGGTGGAAGGAATTTGTCTCTCTTGAGATGGGAGGGGGTCATGAAGTGGTGTGGAAGGGGATCATTGGATGGAATGGAAGGGATATGTTTTTCTCGATTTGGAATTGTTGGGAATTAGTGTTCACATAGGTGTTAGAAATTAGAGTTTATGTGAGTATTTAAATTGGTGTTATGAATAAGTTTAATAACGTTAAGTTGCAATGGCGGAAGCTTCATCTAATAATTGCTGATTTGGATCATTGAGGTATTGCACCACTAGTGGCAACGTAGTCTATTTCAATGTGTTGAGACATCTCACAGAGGGCATGATCTGCGGTTAGCAGACTGAGAGACTTTCCAAGTTTGATGAGGCAATCCGATTGTAGAAGCCAAAGCTATGACTTTGTGAGATAAAGTCATCGACTCTATTATAAAAAAACCCAGGTTGCGTCTTCTAGCTGATGTTGAAGGATAGTGAGGCGTGTGAAAAGACCACAGACGGTGACTCTCTGTAGGCCGATTCATTTGTTGGCTCAATCTTCAATCTCTGTTGAATCGTGGGCATTGTATACTCCTTGAATCGTGCCTCGACATCATTTCTTTGCCAAATTAGTGGTGACCTGTGAATTTGTGGAGATTACATTGCCGACAAGTTCATTGCATATGGTTGGTGCGAGGTTCTGTGAGGAATCAGAGGCGTCGATATTGGTAGGAGATGCATATTGGTAGGATGAATTAGAGTATGTCGATATTGGTAGTTTTTTAGTATGTGAAGGTGTTTTTTTTATCATCTAGCTAATAGTGATCTAGTATTTTTTAAATATATTGGTAGGAGATGTTTTGTGTGGTTGTCGAGTTGTATTGTTTTATTTAAAATAAGGGTTGTCATCTTGTCAAGTTGTAAAAGTGTTGATCAGTTCAAGGTGCATTATCAGTGGAATCCGACACCTTCAACTTTGTTTTGATCAAGGGGATCAAATAGTTTTATTTTTTATGGAGAAAAATAGTATATTAATAGAAAAAATTGAAGGTACAGAATTTCACACCTGGCAAATCAAATTACAATTGATTCTTATTGAGAAGTATTTGTGGAATGTGGTAAGTGGAGCAACAACAAAGCCAACTGACGCTGATGAAAGCGCAAAGTGGACTGCAAAAGACCAAAGAGCAATAGCTTTGATTGGTCTTGCACTATCAGATGCATACCTCCACCATATTGATTTGTCAAAGACCTCAAAGCAAGTGTGGGATAATTTGAATGCTTTGTTTGGATCACAAGCTTCAAGTACAAAGATGGGCTTAAAGCATAAATTGTTTGGGCTGAAAATGATGGAAGGTGACAACATTGTACAACATATAAGTAAGTTTCATTCCTTATTAAATCAACAAGCTGGGATAAATGCTCAAGTAGACGATGAGGATGCAAAAGCTATTTTGTTAAATAGCATGCCTTCTAGCTATAGCAACATTGTTTTCACATTAAACAAAGTAGATGCCAACTTAGAAGATACAATATCCACTCTAATTGATGAAGGAGCTAAGAAACTTGACTCAACTATAGAGGAAACTACAATGTATGGAAAAAATAGGGCTAACCATTCCTCCAAATCCAGTTCTTCTACATCAAAGGGAAATCATTTTTTCAAGAATATAATTTTGTGCTACTATTGTAAGAAGGGACACATTATTATGAATTGTACTCAACATGCCAAGGATCTCCTTGATGGTAAGTTAGATACAGATAAGGCATTAGCTGCAGATGATGATGATGAATGCCTTCATGGGGAGGCTACTGAAGATCCTCCACACGAAGATAGTGAGGAGGAATATGTTTTCTAAATCAAATCCATTGGAGGATGGAGGCACCAAAGGCTGGAGGATATTCAACAACCTCTCGTGAGTCACTAGCGACAAGGTTGCAAAATTGTTTTAGAGGTAAAACAACTTGTGCCAAAACGACTAAAGGTAAGATCAGTTTCTAGGTGGTGGCGGTAATCGTTTAATATCATTTGTGATCAGAGTGGCAATGATCTATAATGATGGCTACATACGCAACAATGAATGCTTGGTGTTCAAGCTTTTTATGTAAGTGGTTGGATGTGTATGTCCCAATCAAATTTCTTGATTGTTAGTGAATGGATGTGTTTGTCCCCATTCATGAGGTAGTGAAGTGATTGGAAGTGTTTGTCCTCAATCACTCGACTTGGTGATTATGATTGGATGTGTTTGTCCCCAATCATAATTGTTGCAAGCAAATGTGTGTGTCCCTGCTCATAACCTTGATGTTGAATAGATGTGTTTGTCCCTATCTAAACTTAATGTAATACCTTGGGTAGATGTGTTAGTCCCTATCCTCAGTTCCACGGGTAGATGTGTTTGTCCCTATCCTTGGATGAAAGTATGCTAAGCATAGTGAGGCCAGTTCCACTACTGCTTCTCATAAGTAGATGTGTATGTCCCTACTCTTAGCTTATATTTTTGGTGAGCTACTAAGTGTGGTCATCAAGTACTCTGATGTACTTTCTCCCCATGCTCACACTAAGGGGGTGTTGGGAATTAGTGTTCACATAGGTGTTGGAAACTAGAGTTTATGTGAGTATTTAAATTAGTGTTATGAATAAGTGTCATAATATTAAGTTGTTGAGAAACAACTTAATATTATTATTAGTCATGTTGTTTGTTTGAGTTGTTAAAAATAACTCAATATTAATAGGGAGGTTGTTTGGGTTGTTTCCTATAAAATAGGATGTGAAAAATCCTATAAATATGAATGTATTTGAATGAAAAGAGTGAGGTGAAGCACGTATTATTTGTGTTGAATTATTTGCAACTTCATTTATCTTTGCTTAAATTTTCTTATTAGGAATGGGATCCTTGGATGGAGTGGAAGGTATACTTTGATATTTCTTTAGAGAGGGGTCATGAGATGGAGGAGGATCATAAGATGGAGTGGAAGGGAGGGGATCATGAGATGGAGGGATGGTTTGATCTTGGATATCCTTAAAAAAAAATCATGATCAAATATTGGACTATTAGAGACATCATGATCAAACATATGATTATCATGGACATCAAATTTTTTGGATGTAGTGGATGGTGGTGTTTGATCTAAGGTTTTGTGGTCATGGACATGATCTTGGTTTAGGCTAGGGGGCATATGGGCATGCTTTGGACCAAGCTCTTGGAAAGTTTGGATTTGTGTGGATGGTGTGATAAGAGAGGAAGGTTGGATAGATTCTTCAACTTGGGTGGATGGAAGGATGAGAGATGGAGGTGGATGCAAGACATGAGAAGATTGCACAAATTTATTGGTGCTTGGGAAAATAGGCTACTTTACTAATAGTCCTTGGAGGGAGTTATGAGAGACATGGGATGAAATGGATTTTTAGGATTGGGATGATGTGTATGGTAAGGATGTAGGTGGGATTTGAGGGGAACTTTGGATGGTGGTCTAGTTTCCCTTGTCAAAGGAAGGTGGAGGATGAGCAATATGAGATGGACTAGGATTTGGTGGAGGTGGGAATGCTAGAAGTTTTTCACCAATACTATGGAAGTACCCAAGCATGGAATCTTTGTAAATATTGAAGTGGCTAGTGAGGATGAAATTAGTAATGGTGGATGAGAATGATGTGGATGGTAAGGATATGAGTGGGACTTGAGGGGAAATTTGGATGGGGATTTGGTTTCCCTTGTTGAAGGAAGGGGTAGGGTGAGCAATATGAGATGGATTAGGATTTGGTGGAGTTGGGGATGATGGAAGTTTTGCACCAATGCTAAGGAAGTACCCAAGCATAACATATTTGTCATTATTAAAGTGGTTAGTGATGATGAAATCAGTAATGGTGGATGAGGATGATGTGGATGGTAAGAATATGGATGGGACTTGAGGGGAAATTTGGATGGGGTTTTGATTTAACTTTTCAAAGGAAGAAGATGGATAAGAAATAGGATATGGATTGGGAGTGGTTATAGTTTGTTGAGGTGGTATGGATGTGGAGAGCTCATCTTGGTCCACAAGGCTCTCATTATCATCATAGGGATCATATTCAAGTTGGTCAACAAGGCTATCTAATGGGGAGGGTTTGATGGAAACACTCACTGCTCCATGCCTTGGATCTTGTTTAGGAATACCCTATGGTGTCACACTCCACCACCTTAACCTATAGGACCTACTACTTGTGTAGACTCCCCTGGTTCACCTTGCCAACCCAACCATCAAGTCATATCCTGCCAACCAAGCCAACCTTGGGGCAACGCTTCAACACTACCTTAGCCCTTAATCTACCCTAAAGGCTAATCCATTAGCAACACACAAATTGATCTTGTAGGGGTGTATAGATGTATTCATTGACTTTGAATCATCCTTCTAGGGTTCTTAAAGGTCCACTAAACTCCTTCTTTCTATCGCTTTCATCAAACCCTCATTTAGGGTTGAAAAGGGCTACTAGCCCTTGAGCCCCAATTAGGCCTCCTTTTCCTAGAAAACTGGTCTTTGTTCAAAAAATTCACAAAAGACACCCATTCTTTCTTTGGGATTCTTGGATCAAATGCACACCTCTCAAGGATTTTTGAGGTCTTAAGCCTTAACAGTCCGTTCAAAGCTTGAATCTGAAAATGGGTATTTTCTAGGGTTTTTAAGCCACTGTCTGGATAATTGCAAACTATCAACTTGTTCTCACATCAATTGAACTGATGGAGCCTTCCCCTTCATGCCACAACTAGGTAAGACACTTACCTAACACTTCCAAAAGGAAATTCTTAAAGAACTTGAACCCCTGCAAAGTTCTATGCTCTACACTTCTTGCCTTCCTAACCGGGCACCATTCTAGCTCGCCTAGGGAAAGATCTTTCCAACAGCTCCTGTCTATTCCCTAACCCTAAGACATACCATATGTACATACATGGAGTCTAGGAACTATTCCCAAAGGGCCGTACAATTTGTACGGTGTGAAAGTGGTCTAGCACTCCATTCTCTTCAACCTGTCTGGTTTAGACCAACAACAGGGTGCCAACAAATTATTTACAAACAACGAATGAAAATGAATGAAGAAAGCACAAAAATGACACAAAATTCTTGTATACTAACAACACTACATCCTACATTCAAAACAGTAACATATTTAACCCATTAGAGCTCTTCTTGAAGCAAAAATCAAAAAAATGACCCACAAAAACTGTCTTTTCTTCAACTTCACAAAGTCACACTACAATGCCGATGCTTCCAACCTAACATTCAGGTCGAGGCATGTCTTAAATAGATTTTAAAAATAGTTAGACTCCTTAGGTCGGTCATGTAAGACATCAAATGGCAAAGTTGTAAAACACACTGTGTTTTTCAACTTTTGCCAAATGTTAGCAACCTAAGCAAGTTTTGTTCCTAAACTTATCCATCCTCTTCACTTCTTATTCTACTGATCACAACAAATCAGGACTTATTCATAAACCTCAAATGCTAACTAGATGGTCAACATGACCTTCAAAATAACATAACCAAACAAAATTCAATCTAGACTGCTCCATTGCCTGGTGTTTCCTAGGTGCTCCTGCACCATTCTCCCCCTCTCTGCACAAACACTAAGGAATGTGAGGAGAGACCAGTGATTCATCAATGCCCTGCTTCTTGAACTTAGCTTCATCTACCCAAGTAGCCTCAGATTCATGTTTGTTCTTCCATTTGATAAGATGCTCCATATACACCTTATGCCTTGTAGATTTCTTCACTCTTGACTCCAAGATTCTCTCTGCTTGTAGCTTGTCTGGAGTAGGTAAGGCTATGTTGCTTACATCCTTGAAGATCTCCCTACTATTCTGATCTAAGTCACTGGCTGATCCCTTATATCTGATCAAATCAGCTACATTGAACACTGGTGAAATTCCTAGATCTACAGGTAACTCCACCTTGTATGCATTTTTCCCATACTTGGCTAACACCTTGCATGGTCCTACTCTTTTCATCTGCAATTTGGTTGATGTACCCTTCTGCAACTTGGATTTTTTGAGGTGAACCATGACATAATCTCCTACTGCAAATTGCAAATATTTTCTTGATAAATCTACCTTATCCTTCAATTTTTGTGTAGCCTCGGTGACTGTCTTCTTTACCTGCTCCTGAATCTCTTTCATGGTCTGAGTGAAGTCCTCTGCATGTCCACTCCTATTCTCCATAGCTCCTAGATCTCTAAGCTCACACACGCCTCTTGGGTGCATCCCATACACTATTTCAAAAGGACTCTTCCCTGTGGTCCTGTTCACACTGTCATTGCATGCATACTCAGCCTGTGAGATAACCATGTCCCATGTTTGTCCATACTCCTTGGTTAGGCATCTGAGAAGGTTACCTAACACTCTATTAACCACCTCAATTTTTCCATCAGTCTGAGGATGGTAAGTTGATCCAAAGGATAAATTGGTACCTAATCTGCTCCATAGAGTTTTCCAAAAATAAACTTCACATCTCTGTCTAATACAATGCTCAAAGGCAATCCATGGATCCTGACAACTTCCTTGAAGAAAAGGTGAGCAATATAACTAGCATCATGTGTGGTCTTGCAAGGGATAAAGTGACTCATTTTACTAAATCTATCTACTACCACATAGACACTGTCAAACCCTGTCTTAGTCTCGGGGAGTCCTACAACAAAATCCATGCTAACACACTCCCATGGTCTGTTGGGAATGGGTAGATGTTGATATAAACCTGCATTGCTAGCTCCTCCTTTGGCTTTCATACAAACTACACACTGCTCCACATACCTCCTGACATCTCTTGACAACTTGGGCCAATAGTAAAACCTTTGCACTAGTTCCATTGTCTTGTTGATACCAAAATGACCACTAAGACTACCATTGTGCTTCTCTTGGATAAGATTCTCTCTCATAGAACCTTTTGGCACACACAACTAATTTCCCTTGAATAACAATCCACTTTGCAATGTATACTCTGAGTATTGGCTATGAGAATGATTCTCAAAGTCAGTACATACCTTGTAAGCCTCTGAGAAGTCTTCATCTTCACCATAGAGATCCTTGAAACTCTCTATTCCAATGCTCTTGATCTGTATCTCTTGCACTGTCAGCAATCTTCTACTTAGTGCATCTACCACCTTGTTCAACTGTCCCTTGTGCTTGCTGGTAAATGTGAAGGCTTGAAGATACTCCATCTACTTCATATGTCTATTGCTCAATTTCTCTTGAGTGTTGATGTAATTAAATGCTTGATTGTTAGTAAACACCACAAACTCTTTAGGTAGGAGGTAATGCCTCCATTTCCTAAGTGACTGTACTAAAGCATACAGTTCTAGGTCATAGGTAGAGTACTTTTCCTTAGCTTCATTAAGCTTTTCACTAAAAAAATGCTATAGGCCTGCCTTCTTGGCTGAGTACTCCTCCTACTGCAACTCCACTAGCATCACATTCCACAGTAAACAACTTGTCAAAACTAGGCAATAAGAGAATAGGTTGAGTTTCCACTTCTTGTTTCAGTTTCTCAAAACCTTTCTCAACTTCTTGAGTCCACTTAAACTTAGTCTTTAAACCCCCTTTTATTGTATCTAGGATTGGTACACAGATGCCACTAAAATTCCTTATGAATTTTCTATAAAATTGAGCCAATCCATGAAAACTTCTTACCTCTGTCCCTGTGGTTGGTGTAGGCCAAGTTTAGGATGGCTTCACCTTGCTTGGATCCATCTTCAATGATCCTTGGGATACTACAAACCCCAAATACACAAGCTCTTGTTTGAAGAACTCACATTTCTCTAGATTGATGGCTAACTTCTCCTCTTGCAATCTTCTAAGAACCATCTCCACATGCTTTAGGTGTTCTTCTGCTGTCTTACTAAAAATGAGTATATCATCAAGATACACTACCACAAATATCCCTGTAAAGTATTTAAGCACTTCATTCACGAGCCTCATGAATGTGCTAGGGGCATTAGAGAGGCCAAATGGCATCACTCTCCACTCATACAACCCATCATTTGTCTTAAAAGTTGTCTTCCACTCATCTCCATCCTTGATTCTGATCTGATGGTATCCGCTCTTGAGATCCAACTTGGTAAAGTATTGAGCTCCTCCAAGACAATCCATCAAATCCTCAATTCTAGGAATAGGGAACCTATACCTGATTGCGATTATATTTATTGCCCTAGAATCAATGCATAACCTCCACTTGCCTCCTTTCTTGGTTGCTAAGACCACTGGTACTGCACATGGGCTGATACTCTTCCTAATCAATCCTTGATCCAATAACTCCTGCACTTGTCTAGCTACCTCTAGGTTCTGATCTGGGGTAAGCTTGTAGGCTGCTTTGTTTGGCAATGAAGCCCCTAGTATGAAGTCAATCTAATGACTAATGGCTCTTTGTGGAGGTAGGGTTGCTGGTGTTCCATCACTCACTATGTCCTTATACTTCTCAAGCAACTTCTGGACTGCTCCGGGTATGACTGTTTTCTCAGTCTTGTCCTCTTCCTTTAGTTGCACCATTACTACATATCCTTCACCTCCTTGTTGTAGGTTGTTAATGAACTCTTTCGCACTGTTTAATAAGACACTAGGTGTCTTTGACTGTCCTTCTTCCTCATCTGACAGTGACTGCAACTTAAATGTCTTTCCATCCTTCTTGAATGAGATAGTATTGGATTTTCCATCATAGATGGCACCTCTATCATACTGCCATGGTCTTCCCAATAGAAGATGGCATGCATCCATGGGTAACACATCACAAATCAGCTTGTCTTTGTATCCTCCAATGGAGAACTCCACCGTTGTCTACTCATTGACAAGAACACTTTGTCCTTTGTTCAACCATGTCACCTTGTAGGGATTAGTGTGGGGTACCTTTTCCAACTTCAATTTCATCACTGCCTCCTCTGAGATTATGTTGTCAGTAGATCTTGAGTCCACTATAACCTTACACACCTTTCCAAGTATTTTGCACCTTACTCTAAATAAGGCTCTTCTCTGTTTCGGCTCTTCCTTGATCGGTTGTCTGATTAAAACTCTACTAAACATCAGATTCTCCCCCACTTCTGATTCAATATGGCTAACCTCTAGTGATTTGACACTCATGGTATCCTCTTGAGCATATGTCACTCTCTTCTCAGTACTTGATGAAGATGATTTCTCCGGGCACCTATAAGCAGGATGACCTACTTGACCACAGTTATAACATTTCATATTGGCAAAGTATGAACTACTTCTGCCTACTCCTCTTCCTCTATTTGAACCTCCTTGAGGACCTCTGCCTCTGTTATATCCTCCTCTAGAAGATGTTTCACCTCCATGCTCTGTGAATATAGACTCTCCTTGGTTTCTTTGCTCAGTTCCTCTACCTTGGTATCCACCTCTATGTCCTCTTTGATCTCTGCCTTTTCCTCTGCCCTTAGAAGCCTATTCTTGTTTCCTCTTGCTTCTTTCCGCAATCTTAATAGCCAATTGATAGCATTGGTGCACTGTCTTGGAACTTAGAAGAGTCATCTCTTCTTGGATGTTCCATTTCAAACCGTTAAGGTATCTAGCCACCTTAAGACTTTCATCCTCTATCACATTAGACCTCATACAAAGTTTTTGAAACTCCTAGGTATAAGTGTTCACATCTTGGTCTCTTTGCCTCAAGCTTTGTCTTTTCTTGTGTAACTATATCTCATAATCATCTGGCATGTATGCTTCTCTCACTTTTGCAACCATACCTTTCCAAGTTGAGATAGGCTTCTTGCCTTCTTTT
Source organism: Sequoia sempervirens (assembly GCA_007258455.2). NCBI lineage: Eukaryota > Viridiplantae > Streptophyta > Pinopsida > Cupressales > Cupressaceae > Sequoia > Sequoia sempervirens. The sequence continues at coordinate 113,549,093 of VDFB02256132.1, read as the reverse complement.
TCCCTCTCTGTCTGAATGAACTTCCACCATGTCAAGGCAGAACCTCTTATTCTTGACTTGGCCACCTTTACCTTCTGTGCTTCAATGACTCCATCGCATTCAAAGTGGTTTTCCATTCCCTCTATCCAATCCATGACTAAATCAGCTTTAATTTTTCCACTAAATAGTGGTATGCCTTCAAGTGCTTTTCCACTCAAGGCCTTCAATGCCTTCAAGAAAGGCTCTTCTTGCAAAACAGGGTCAGGTTCAGGGATCTTGTCTTCCTCTGCAACCTCTTCTTTCTTTGGTTCCCTTCCTTCCAACTGCACATTACTCAATGCTTGCTCAAGTTGGGCTATTCTATCCCTCATTATCCTATTATCTTCCTCCTTTCCTTCGACCATCTTGGCCAATTCAACATTTTTCACCATGATGGAAGAGTCACTAGACTCAACCTCTGACATATGTTGTTCTATCCCAAATCTTTTGCTCACTCTGATACCAATCTGATGGGGAGGGTTGGATGGAAACACTCACTGCTCCATGCCTTGGATCTTGTTTAGGAAGACCCTATGGTGTCACACTCCACCACCTTAACCTATAGGACCTACTGCTTGTGTAGACTCCCCTGGTTCACCTTTCCAACCCAACCATCAAGTCATATCCTGCCAACCAAGCCAACCTTGGGGCAACGCTTCAACACTTCCTTAGGCCTTAATCTACCCTAAAGGCTAATCCATTAGCAACACACAAATTGATCTTGCAGGGGTGTAGAGATGTATTCATTGAATTTTAATCATCCTTCTAGGGTTCTTAAAGGTCCACTAAACTCCTTCTTTCCATCACTTTCATCAAACCCTCATTTAGGGTTGAAAAGGGCTACTAGCCCTTGAGCCCCAATTAGGCCTCCTTTTCCTAGAAAACTGGTCTTTGTTCAAAAACTTCCCAAAAGACACCCATTCTTTCTTTGGGATTCTTGGATCAAATGCACACCTCTTAAGGATTTTTGAGGTCTTAAGCCTTAACAGTCCGTTCAAAGCTAGAATCTGAAAATGGGTATTTTCTAGGGTTTTTAAGCCACTGTTTAGCTGATTGCAAACTGTCAACTTGTTCTCACATCAATTGAACTGATGGAGCCTTCCCCTTCATGCCACAACTAGGTAATACACTTACCTAACACTTCCAAAAGGAAATTCTTAAAGAACTTGAACCCCTGCAAAGTTCTATGCTCTGCACTTCTTTCCTTCCTAACTGGGCACCATTCTGGCTCACCTAGGGCAAGATCTTTCCAATAGCTCTTGTCTGTTCCCTAACCCTAAGACCTACCATATGTACATACATGAAGTCTAGGCACTATTCCCAAAGAGCCGTACAATTTGTACGGTGGGAAAGTGGTCTAGCACTCCATTCTCTTCAACCTGTCTAGTTTAGACCAGCAACAGGGTGCCAATAAATTATTTACAAACAACAAATGAAAATGAATGAAGAAAGCACAAAACTAACACACAATGCTTGTATACTAACAACACTACATCCTACATTCAAAATAGTAATAGATTTAACCCATTAGAGCTCTTCTTGAAGCAAAAATCAGAAAAATGACCCACAAAAAATGTCTTTTCTTCAACTTCACAAAGTCACACTACAATGCCGATGCTTCCAACCTAACATTTAGGTCGAGGCATGTCTTAAATATATTTTCAAAATAGTTAGACTCCTTAGGTCAGTCATGTAAGACATCAAATGGCAAAGTTGTAAAATGCACTGTGTTTTTCAACTTTTGCCAAATGTTAGCAACCTAAGCAAGTTTTGTTCCTAAACTTATCCATCCTCTTCACTTCTTATTCTACTGATCACAACAGATCAGGACTTATTCATAAACCTCAAATGCTAACTAGATGGTCAACATGACCTTCAAAATAACATAACCAAACAAAATTCAATCTAGACTGCTCCATTGCCTGGTGTTTCCAAGGTGCTCCTGCACCATTATCCTCATCATCATCAATGTAATTTGGGTTGACCTTGAGTGTGGTGTTTGGTTTTGTTGAGGTGTGATATGGGTTCATGATGTTGGATGGAATTGGAATGGATGAGGGTGGATTATAATAGATTAGGTTGGATGGGGAGTAGATTATATGGCTAGACATGGTGGAGGATTGATTGGAAGAGGAAAGTTTGGGATTAATTTGGATGAGGTTGGAAATTAGAATGATGGATTTGAAATGGATTGCGAATTATAAGAATAAGACCCAAGGATGAAGATGGAGGATGAGATTAGATTTGGGGATCAAATGTCAAGACCTTAAAATGATTTGATTTGATTAAGGATGATTCTCTATCCTTAAGATGGACTTACATTCTTAAGCAAGAGCTGATTTGATTGATTTATACTTAAGATAGGAAAAGTTCTTAAGTAGGAATTGATTGGATTTGATGACTATACTTAAGATAGACTAACATTCTTAAGCAAGTGTGGAATTATGATGAGATAAACTTAATTTTTTAATTTTAAATTGGTAGATTGGATTTGAAATGGATGATAGTAGATTAGGGATATGATCCTTAGGTGAAGGATTTTGATGATGATGAAAGGATATGGGGTATAAAGGAGATTAAGTCCTTAACCAAAATTTGATGTTCAAAGGATGATTTTTGATTAAGGATTGGGGAGTTGATGCTTGGTTGAGATGGGTAGATGGATAATGGATTATTGAATTTGGATGAGGGGTAGATGGGTTAGATTAGGATTTGGTTGGAGTGGGATTATTTGGATAAGGGGATTGGATTAAGATGATGTTGAAGGATGTGGATTAAGGATGATGATGGATAGAGGATATAAGGACCAAGATTGATGATGAAATTGGATTAAGAATAGTGTATTTGATGTCAATTATTAGAGGATGATTAGGATATGGACTAGGAACTTGATTGAATTAGGAAAATTAATTAGGGTTAGGGTCCTAAATGATGGATTGGGGATGGATTGGATATAGATTGAGATGATTATGGATAATTAGGATGAGATGATTATGATGAAGAGGAATGAATAGGATGGAAAATAATCATTAGAATGGAAATGGATGATTAGAATTAGAAGAGATAATTAGGATTACTATGAATGATACTGATGAGGTGAGGGATGATTAGGGTGGAAAAGAATGATTAGTATTAGAAGGGATAATTAGAATGGAAATAGATGTTTAGGATTAGAAGGGATAATTAGAATGATTATGGGGGATTAGATTAGTATGATTAGGGTGAGATTATTATGATGATTAGGGATGATAATGATAGTGATTATGGATGACTAGGATGGGATGGTTAGGATGAGATGAGGGGGATAGGTATAAGGATTATGAGTGATTAGGATGAAGTGAGGGTTGACTAGGAATGATTGTGATGACTAGGATGGGATGATTGGTTTGACTTGGAAATAATGTGGATAGCTTGACTTGGAGGACACCTAGACTTGTTTATTTTTTGGAGTATTTTGAGGTTTTTGGGTTTTTTATTTTTTTATTTTTTTTTGGATTTTTGAGTTTTCTATTTTTTTTGGATTTTATGATTAAGAATGAAAATACGTAAGAAAGTCATGCAAAAATATAAAATCATATGGCTCAATTTGGGTAAGTGTCCCTTTTTGGCTTTAAGTGGAGAAGGTGATCTAAACATTCAAGCACATAAGACACATGGACAAGCTTAACTCAAATGGGATTATCAATCCTTGTAAGAACAAGGCACCACAAGAAGAGATGACCAAAAAGTCTCAACTAGACTTTACAAGCTCAACAATTGGTATCCTCTATATACCACAAGGGTACGTGAAGCCTAATTCGTAGATGAAAGAGAATACTGCCAAAAAAATGGGAGAGGGTAACCCACTCTCCACCTACAGATATTAAAATAAATAATTAATGTTGAGGTAAGGTTGTTAATCACTGATATTAACGAATTTCCATGATAAATAGGACATATAACAAATATTCCAGTGCAAAGGGTGATTTTAGTACCTTAATGAACAATAATTTTTCCAACCTCAACCTTGATTTATGAGAGTCAATGTCATGATAAATTGATAATAGTTTTAAATTAAATGGGTAGGTTAATAATATCTTTGGGGGCAACTATTATGGACAATTTCATTATTAACCTGGGTAGTAACCATAATGCCTTACTCAATTTTGATAATTATTAAAACCCATGCAACCTAGCTCTTAGCGCCGACTTGACGCTTGTTTAAGGGTGCACACAATGGACTTTGTGCACCCAATCTTGTTATCCCCTCACCTTACTCTTGGGTGATGTGTCAATGTTGCTAACACTCATACAACCCCTCAATGTGTCTAGTATGTTACCATGCATGTGCATGGTTGGAAATTGTTAGTATTTTATCACATTGTTAAAAAAATTGATGGTTGTTTTTTTCCCTAAATGCAAAATTTAGGGCATTACACATCCTCTCATCTTACCACATTGCACCAATGCACAAATGAACACATACAACCTGGTCAACTAATTTAATCTACATCAACACTAAAAAGACATGAATATATCCACATCTAATTCATCCCATTGCAACCAAATAAGTGGCCAACCCATACAACTATAAAACTCATATCCTCAATAAAATATAACATGCAAATTCACCATCACATTAGTAGCCTACAAACTAAGATAACTTATAGATCTCAAGACTAAAATACTGGACACCTACAAATATAAATATCCAAGAAAATTAATAATCAAGTACCATAGTTAAGGAATAAAAAATAGCATATAGGAGATAAGCACAACCTCCTAAAATTGAACCAAAACACAACCTATCAATTGCATACATGATCATGTCATGCCAAAGCTCAAGTGCACATGAACACGCATAACACTATAATCATCACCGTTTTTGTACCTATAATAAACTCTTATTGAGCTAAGACACTAAGTATCTAATGTGTATCAACCATGTCTTCAAACTGGAAGACATGTGTACCTCTCTCCATCAAAGTCAAAAATCTTCAAACACCTATAAACCTATATTAAGAAGCACCAAATATGATAATAATTTGTATTATCATATGTGTCTTATAAAAACATGCACTCCCACAAATTTTCACCCTCCAATCTGTCTAAATAATCATGTTATCACACACTGAATCTCAAGCTCCTACAAGTGCCCAAACAAGTATAGTCCTCTCTTTACTTATCACAAGTGAAAAATGACCTAATCCACTATGTAGTACTTTACAAATTTGTTCCACCACCTATTTAAAATAATTTTTTTGATTATGTATGCAAAGGTTATGACCTATTGACTATTTCAAATCAATCTTGGCTTCATGGCACCAAAATATAACAAAAATAGGAAAATATACAAACCAAACCTATACCACTATGCAATGCTCAAAGAGATCTTTCCAACGACTATCAGAAGTCAAAAATATAATATCATGGTGAAGTTTATACCCCTTAAGAAAACCTGCTCCATTAAGCTCTATAGGGGTCAACTAGGTGTTTGTACAGTTTGTTAGACACACAGGACAATTGAGAGGGGGGGTGAATCAGTTGTGCATTAAAACCTTCAAACCCTTATTAAGCATCAGCATGAATATAAACAAATGAAATATCAACACATCAACAACCATATACAATAGAACACCAAAGTTTACGTGGAAAACCCAATAAGAAAAAAACCATGGTGAGGATTAACACATATATATGAATATCAACATCGATTACAAAAGGCTCACTGCCCAAAGGACTCACTATCCAAAAGAAGGAAAGGCTCACTGCCCAGGAATATCACTTCTTGCAAAATACAAGAGAATAGAAAGAGATTGTTATAAGAAGGTTCACTACCTCAAAGCAACAGGATAATCTACCACAACCATTTGCAACCTTCGGCTCACTGCCTCCAACAACTTTAGGCACACTAAAATGTAGACACCTTCTATTCATTACTTCTGGAAGTCTTAGGCGTTTTGTTGGCACTCAGATCATAACACTTGATCACACATACATCATTTCACACCTCTTCACATCACACACTTCTCCAATAATTGACCTTGCATATATATCTTCCACAACCATGAATAACCTTCTCCAAGTCGGCTTCAATGAAACATAAGCACCTCAAACATGCAACCACCAAATAGGTCAGCACCAAACACTTCCACGGTGGAAAGAAGTGAATGTGGACCACACCAAGGGTTAATCAGGACCCAAATCTATACTGACATGCTACACCAGGCTTCCACAAACCACGAAGCACATCTGCAAATAACGCTAACATGCCAGGTTGGCCAAACTGACATTAATGCTACTAAGCAACAACATACACACTTCACCATGTCTAGAAACATCTTGTGGACCACATAGCAACATTACACAATATCTTGGAATATTCCAACACCAACAAAATATTCAAAAACATTGGCGCAAATACATGAAATTGAAAATGCTATCATCCTATGCAATCAGTCAAAATGCCACTGAGATACAATTCATGAACCAAACTTGTGAAACAATTGAACACCAAATGGACAGATACAGGGTGGTCCCACAATACTGGTTTACAATTCCAGTGAGGAAGGAAAATTGCAAAAATGCTTCTATGATTTTATTTTCTTTTCTTTTTAGGGGTTCGCATGAATTGGGGTGTTCAAATGGACCACCAAAAGGGGTTTGAATGGACCCTGGTTCTAGCGAACCCTATTAAATGTTGAGACCCACTTTATTTGTATTTTTTATAACGAAGAAAATGGAAAATTGAATACAAGGGAGGGTTCACTCGAACTAGGATTCATTCGAACCCTGGTTTGAGCGAACCTCCAAGGGGGGTTCATTCAAACCTGGGTTCATTTGAACCCCCTTTTTCCCACTTCTCCCCCTCTTGCACCAAATTTCATGCTGAATTTTTCCCTTTGAAGCTTGGGTTGAGGATGAAAATGGAGGAGACTTCACAGATCCAACTGGATGATGGTAGTCCTTGGAACGAGCTATCCATCGAATATAATTTTAAAATGTTTTGGTTTTATTATGTATTTTATTTTTTAGTTTGATTAAACATAGGTTTTTCAACTGAAGCTCAAGCTCCCTTTCTACACATGTGGAAAATAGCATATTATAAAAAAAATTTGAAAAATATCAGTGCACTAGATATTGATGTCCTTGATCCAACAAAAAAAATTGAATTTCGATACATACAAAAGTTATGCTTTAGCCAGTGAATCATGTCTAAATTGTAAAAGGTTCGACTTTGAAACTTAATTAAGAAAAAAATTCAATGAAATGCTACAAAACCAATTCCATGCACTAGATATCATAGTTACGAATCTAAATTAAAAAAAAAAGAATTTTATCCTTCATAGAAAAAAACGTTATGTGTTAGCCAGTGACGTCACTCTTCAAAAATGGTGTTTATTGTTAAAAACTAATTTTTGAAGGAGATGGAAAAATAAGTGCAATCTGATTCAAAAAAAATTGAAAAAAATATATTTAGAATCTATAGACAAAATTTCACAAATCACTAGTTTGCATCATCTTCAAATTCCTCACAGTTTAGCCGCTATAGGTGCCCAAAAGTGAAGATTTAGTTAAAAAAATTAGTTCAATGTCTAGTTTGGCCAAAAATTGTAAACAAGTATTGTGGGATCACCCTACAAGCATTATTAGCACACTCCCAAATCTGCAAGACAAGAGACTTCAACATGAAGAAATGCAAAGAAATTCCATTTCTCCCATATATCCCTCTTCACAAGCTAGACACTAGGTCAAACATATCTTCTACTGTCGCATGATCCAAAACCTAAAACTCTGAATATAACACCTTCAAAATATTTTGATCATTATATCCAAACTGCGCAAGCACAACTTCAAGCATGAAGAAATGTGGAGCACAATACAAAACACTTCCCAGTTACCTTGTATACTCTATACAAATTTTCTCAAAAGCACTTGGAAACCAAGTGACCCTACTGCATCTACAACACCTACTCATCATGACAACACTAGAGGTTGACATCAATGACAACACTAATGACAACATAGTGCAACATAGTTTTCATGACTATCAACATGATGTTAGTGACGACATAAGGGAAACTTTGTAGCCAAGGTGGTGTGTTGGGTGGATGGCTAGTTTTTAATAAAAATGTTTAAATTATAATTTTCCTTAGCTTGTGAGGATCGGAAGTTTGGCCTTTCCTAATCAAGGCTTAGGACTAGGGCCTAAGCCTATCGGCTTGATGACCTTTGAAAATAATTGACATTCTACCAACATCTATTAGTTGGGTACACCACACTAGAAATTACGAGTCCCACAAGGTAAGGGGGTCTACAAACCTTCCACCTATTTTTTAATTATATTTTTTAAATAATATTTTTATTGCGAGTTTTAATTTTTATCTTTTTTTGCAACTGTATAATCATACAACTACAAGGGTAGGGGCAAAAAATTTGTTTTAGGCCATGGTGGCCAAAATGGGTTAAGTTTTATGTCAATATTTGTTTATCATGCCTCTGGGATCCAATTAAAAGGTTTGTTTCATCCCAAGGGGTCATCTATGAAACTTCCCCATAAAAATTTCATGGTGAACACCTAGAAAAATCTCTTTTTGTAACTCATTTTCAAACCCTCAATCTATAAAATATAACCATAAATATGCAAACCCCAAAACTAAAAATCTACATATTTTACCCTACACAGCATATCTCATACCTTGAAATGCTGGAAATCATTCTAGCATTGCCATGGCTTCAACTTTGTATCAGATTTTCTCATACAAGGGTTAAACCAAAATAGGGATCTCTCACCTCCCTCAACCACAACCATGGCCTTGATACTAATTGTTAAGAAAATAATACTTGTTGATCAAACTATTTTCTATATAACCCCATGAGATAAATCATGCATACAATCTTATAGAATAACCATAATTCAATGATCAAATCCATACCACAAGATTGCATAAGATATAAATTATAAAAACCCTCAAGAGGAAAAATTCCAACCTCCAAAAGCATCCACACTCAATTACAACTATTTAATAATGAAAAAATTACAATATATACTTACAAGTGTCCAGGAATACATATGAAACATCAACCTCATCTAATGTATCCTCCATGTGTCCAAACATGTATTCACACATCCCATAACATGCTTCACATAGGAACTCTTTAGAAGAGAGTTCAATACAAATGACAACCAAGCCAAACAATCAACATCAACCACTAAACATGTGTTTATTTTTATAGAATCAAGCTCACACAAAACAACCAAGTGGTAAGGTAAAACTTTGTACCTCCTCAAAACCATAAGTACACAAAACCATTGACCCCAACATTTACTTTATGGCACTGAGTTTTTCCAATATTAAATATTTTCCCCATGTACAATCCACACATAAAATATCTAATCAATATTAAATACAACTTTACAAGTGGACTCAAATAAATATTTAATGTGGCTAAACACATCACCTAAGATGTACTGAAAATAAATATTTATTTTACATAGTTAAATTATTTCATATATTGTGCAAGGTGAACAACACCCTTTTCCTAACATTCAATAGTTGTGTTAAAAGAAGGGGTGAATGTGTCAAACTAGAAACCTATATTGGAAAGCATCACAAAAGCTCAGAAGAAAGTTAGATTAGGGATGTAGGCCTCGATAGGTGTGTAAAAATGTGAACAAGAATAATGTAGAACACAAAAGGACTCGAACCACAAATTCAAATATTATTCTACACCTTTTTAACACCTTGGTTTAAGCTAACGAATTACACAAAAGATGAAAGAAAAAAATATTATCACCCAAAATTCCTTATTGCACACACAAGATGTGTGTGGTTGTGCTCCAATGGATTTATAATTAAGATATGGTCTTTGGTGTCTCAAATTGATAGAATGGATTTGCACTTCTTAAGCCTCTTTCAAAAATGGCTTACAATAGGTGTTATTTATAGATTTGGAAGATGATTGATCAAGCGTTGAGATTAATATAAGAGATTAGTGGATGAGGTTGATTGAACGGGATTAGGAGAAGGAGAAGCCTCCAAGTGTCACTTTGTGATTGGTGCACTTGAAGATGTCCAAGATTAAAAAGGTTTGGATAGTCAATATTCTATTAGAAAAGGATAAAGGAGGAGGATATTTTTGGAAATCTAAAAGTTCTTTTTTGGAGACACATGAAGGGTCAGTATTTTCTTGGATAAATTGATGGTTGGGATTTGATGAGAGTATTTTTTGGAGAAGTGGGAAGCATAGGCCATTTACATGCATGATATATGCAATTTTGACCATGGCTTAAACATGCATAGGGATGTGCATGTGGATTTATTAGTTGACTAAGTGGTTTTAGTCAACTAATGAATTGAGGGGGGAAATGGAGAATTAAATTTAAATAAGTTGTATTTATTTAATTTTGAAGGATTGGGATATGAATGGTCAATTTAATTAAATAAATGTTAAATTTAAATAATTAGGGGTGGACTATAGAAAAAAGGGGGATAAATGATTACATAAATAAATAATAGATTTGAATTTACTTAATTAATGATATAAAGGTGATTGAGAAGGTTAATTAAATAATTAGTTTTATTTAATTAATATTGGAAGGGGTAAAATTAGGTGTGGTTAGGATGTGGAAAATTTTAGGCATCTATAGCTCTCTTTTTGTTCTTTAATCACTTTTCATGTTTAAAGGGCTTTAAGAAATGCATTAGCATTTATAGATATGACATGCCATTTATTATTTTATGTAACCCTAGTTTAAGGCTTATGCAATTGCATATATTTTAATTATCTTAGATGCAATTTTTGGTTCTATTTTCTTGATTAGGACACATCTCAGTTTCAAAATCCTTTGACATCCATGTATCATAGTCCTATAAATATTGAATTTTAACTTAAATCAATAAACACATATTACTAAATTCACATCAAGACCCTAAAATCCATCTCTTTAAAATCTTGAGTGCAACCTACATTTATAAAAAATAAGAAAACACAGTAATTTCTTGAACTTTGAACTCCACTCACTTTAGGTTCTTGAATTAAGTTTCAAATATGAGAAGCAATAAAAAAATTGGGTCAAATCTTCTCAGAATTATGAATCAAAATTGCATTGAATGAAAAATGATAAAAAGATGCCAAATCCTAAATAACACGGTGCTCAAAATCCCAAGGCTATATTTCATATTATGAAATCTTCAACTCAAGGTCCAAACTTTGAGTTTTGCTAGATTCAAAATCCCAAACCAAATGGGAAAACATATAAATTGTTTGTGGATTTTTGAACTTGGAGTCATTCCCATGCCTTCAAATTTTCATTACTTGGGACTCCCAAGCTAATATTGTAAGAGTGTAAAGTTATAATGTAGGTCTGAGCCTTGAGGAAAATACCAAAATTAATATACAATTCAAATAGCATGTAAGCCTACCTTGCAAACTTAAACCTTGAAATCATTAAGCATTTTTTCACATCTAATTAGGATAAATTTCAATCTTTCAAATCTTTTATTGGGATTGATTATAACATAGGAAGATTTGAATTTCAATTTCTTCAAGAGATGCCTCAAAGGTGCCTAACCACCATTCCCTTAGATATCATAGATTGAAGATAGGTCATGAAGTGTAGAGTTGCAAAGACACCCAAAACCATGCATATGACAACACAAATAAAGGACATCACTACAAAAATATAGGCACTACTGTGGACTATGGAAATGGAGTCACAACTTCCCTTATCCACACCTAAAAGGGGAATGAAGGAAGAGAAATCTGATTTCACAAAGTTCACACTCAAGAACAATACCATGAGATTCCAATGCAATAGAGATTGAAATATGTCAAAGGAGATTGTTCCTAAGGTCGGAAGTTGATAAAGAAGATAAACTATTGATGCAAAACTAAGAAAATGTAAAATGTTTGAAAACACGGTGTGATATGCAAAATGACCTAAGAATGCAAACAAACTATAATAGAAATTAATGAGACTGAAGAGGTGCACCTGGAAGCTAGAAAGTGATGGAGAGGAGCTCTGGAATCCTGCATAAGTCACTATTGAAACCAATTGGGACTCATACGCCAAGTTGGGTGACTTAGTCCTGTTTTGGGGAAATTCTGTTGGAACATGTTTCAGACAAAAGGGTACTCAAAACTGCAAAAACCACTTTTCAGGCATGACAGTGGGACTAATACGCCACTTATGGTGACTTAGTCCACTTCCAAATTTTTGGATATTCAAAAGTGCAATATGTAGCTCCCGGTCTGCACTTCTTCTCTCGACAAGTTTATGGATCTGAAACTATAGAATCTGACCTATAGGTGTTCTCCAAGATTCTTTTAGGACTTTGATGACTTTGAATGACTTTGAAAAATTATTGACAACTTTTCTAACCTTGCTCTTTGACAAATCTACACACAAGACTTGCAAAACACATGCAAAGAAGGGAAAAAGTGTTAAGGGTTAGTGAATAGGGGTTTGCCTCGGTTAAACCACGGTTTGGTAATTAAACCTTTGAAAATGAAATGAAATGAAATGAAAAGAGAATGATGAATGAACAACACACAATGCTACAACTCACCAAACCCTTGATGTAGAAATCTGAAGATATGCAAGTAATGGCTCCAAAGTGCTTGAATGCTCTTGTAAACAAAATGCTTAAATGCAAAATCACTTGATTGTTCGATTAGAAAATTAGGAGAATTTAGGAGATTAAGGAGAATGAAATGAGAGGAAAAAGCCTATATTTATAATTATGCAAAAAAAATCAAAAATACCACATCACAGGTCGACCTCAAGTCTTAGAAAATGATATCCTGCCAGAATTTTGAAATAATTTTGATTTTTGAGCCAAATGGGACTAATTCGTCCCTAGTGGCGAATGAGTCCCACTTAGTCATTTTAAGTGGGTGTCAAAAATTAAGGTGCATTAAATGATGTTTAACATGATTATTCTCAAAAATACACTTAAGTAGGGCTTGTAAGTGTATAGTAGGGCCATTTAAACATAAGAAAGGGTCAAATTATTGATGACAAGCCTAGAAAAGCATGAAAGTTTGTTACAACACTTTACAACACTTTGAAATAAGGCTTGGTAAGTGTTAAAAAGAGGTTATTTAGGTGAAATATATTAAAAAGACCCTAGAAAAGTGTGAAAGTGTGTCACAACACTTAAGTAAGGTACTACTTGAATTCTTTTAATTTGCTAGGGCCCAAGACCTAATGTGAATGTGTTGTCCACATTGCAACATTAAATCAAGGTACAACTAAGCCAAAGTCACAAGGAGGACCCAAATGAGACAAAAAAGTAGAAGGGTTACTTTTTTGGTGTCCACATTTAGCCCCCACTTTAGTGAGAGGATGAACCTGCTTCAAACTCTTACTAAAGTAGACCAACGTGCATCAAGATGGGTTAACAATGAAGTTATTCCACCCATTATTTTGTTCTCCATTACAGTCATAGGTTAACAATCTTGTTTTGTATATATGCATTCCTATATGTACATAATGGTATATATGTATACTATCTTGCTCTTGTTCTTCATTTGAGTCATAGGTTTACAATTCCTTTTCTTTAATTTGTTCTTCGTTATAGTCTTGCTCTATATATATTTCAACTATTAATGTTCATGCTCAACAGTAACAATTACTAGTAGACTGTTCATGTCTTAGCTAATGTTTGTTGTTTAGAATTTTTTTGAATGTCAGTGCAAAATACTAATAAGAAAATATATAAAACATTCTACAAAAAAACCCACAAAAATATGCAATCTAGAAAAAATCTTGGTGGATATTAACTTTGAACATGTGCATCTACGATTGGAAATTTTTTTTTTGTAAACATAAACAAACTAATTAATCTTATGGTCAAGCATCATTTCCATATTACACACAGTAAACTATCATTGAATATAAAATTGAATTGTGTATTATTATCTAAAGAAGTAAATATATGTTTTTGTTTCCTTCACTAGTATTGGTTTTTATTCTACTTATTTTTTGCAGATGAATAAGGAAGATCAAATGATGACCCATACTGCAAAAAAAGATCCACAACAAGGTTTCCTTCTCACAAAAGAGGTGTTAGATTCCCCCAAGAGTTAGATCCTCTAGTTAATGTAGACAACAATCCACAACATGTGCTAGTAGTGGAGGTTACTACACCTCAAAGACTGTAGTCAATAGAGAACATGATAGGGGAACTCCAATATGTAGAGGATAATGACATGTCCATAAGGGGTGCATCAAAAAATGGAAAATCCCCAACCAGGCTCTCCAAATGGTTAGGTAGCCTTATAATCATGTCTAAGAAAGGCCCTCCAATTGTCCTCATCAAAGAGGAAGAATTTTTGTTTGTTGAATGGTGCAAATAAATGGCTATGGTAATCCATGACCTTGAGATTATCAATTTGAAGGAAAAGGTCACCAAAATTTGCGAAAATAGACCCAACCCAAGTTTCAAGAATAGGCTCTCGGGGAAGTCCTAGTGGACTAGTTTTAAGAAGTGACATCTAGAACTGACATTGCATACAATTGGAGGTCTAGACAAAGATAGGGTAGTGAACCTTATACCTACTATTGTATTTTCTTTCTACAAGACATTGTCCATAACATATGATGTAAATCCATATGGTCCTCATTGCATTTGAAACTGTGATGAAACTAGTATCCAGGCAGGCAAAAATGGTGTGATGAGGGTGTTGACCAAAAGAGGTAGCAAGAGTGTGTCCTATATTATTTCAAAGAGTTAAGAATGGATAACCATTCTATGTTGTGTTAATGTTCTTGAGCAAAGTATTCCAAGGTTTTACTTGTTTAAGGGGAAAAAATAGTTAAATAATTACATTGCAAGCTATGAACTAGGTGCTTGCATGGCAGCCCAGTCACATGCATGGGTGACAAAGGAACTATCTATGAATTGGTTGCACCACTTTTCACAGTCATTTCTAGGTGGTGTGCCACCCACCGACAAGTAGTTACTGATTTTCAATCGCCATGGAAGCCATGTCACACTCACAACCATCCAAGAAGTAAGAATGTTGGGTATTGATTTACTAACTTTGTCAGCACACACTTCACATAAACTATAGTTGTTAGATGTTAGTGTGTTTTCTCCTTTCAAAACATACTTAAAATTTGAACATGTATTGTGGTTTGCAAGGTATCCAAACCTCAAAATTAGGAGGGAAGAACTTGCAAAACTAGGCAACAAATCATCATTAAAAGCTTTGATAGTTTCAAATATCACATTATGATTTAGAAGGAACGTTATATGGCCCCTCAATCTTGATGCACTCATGGATGAAATGCATCCCAACAACACATTTCAGTTCAACATAGGTGAGGATGCTTCTATAGTGCATAACATCCTTAGCTTTTCAAGAGTTGTTGTTTCAAGAGATGATGTCACACAAACATTGATGTCCACTCTTCTAGATGGTAAATTGCACTCTGCAATAGAATCATAGGTACATGAACATATACCACATTTACCTTATAATAGTCTTGTTGATTCAATTGCACAAGTTGTGGGTGATCAACAACCCCCTGACATTATGGGCAATCAACTTGATGAATTGGAGGATAGTCTTAGTCTTCCCTCACATCGTAGTCAACCATCCTATTTGGTGGAGGGAGCCATGAAGCTAGGTATTGATTTGCATGGCCAATAAGAATAGGGTGTTTTGAATTTCCCATCACCACCACCTGCATTTGTCCCACCTAAAAGGGTGCATTGCTATGTTGAATTTGGCACTTTAGATTTTGGAGGCAATACAAATTTCACCCAAGACTCACAGGCAGTGGACAATGAGGTCAAGGATAACATTAAGTCACAATTGGAGAAAAAACAAGAAACATAAATAGTTCCACACATCACCAAATTCCTCAAGCTTCATGTCCACATTATCAATCAAAAAACAATGGTGGCGATAATGGAATTTGATTGAGCAAACAATCTCAGATCTTAACAAAAGATGACTACATGAATCTATTATTGCAGAAGGAGGAAAGGAAGAAAGAGATTGAGGAGATAAAAAATAAACAAGAGAATGATGAGAAAAAGGTAGTGCGTATTGTGGCAAGGGAAATGAAGGAGCAGTCCAAAATATATAAGGAGATACTACATAAAGAAAAAGAGAAGCTAAAAGTACAACAAAAGAAGGATAGAGACACCAAAAAGGAGCAAGAGAGGATTCAAAGGGAACACAACATAAAGGAAAAAGAGATTGAGGTAGCACAAAAGGCTTTACAATGAGAAAATCAATTAAGCACTCTTGCTAATCCCTTGTCACAAAATAATGTAGTATTATGGGATTTGTTGAACATAAATATTCCTCACTATTTTACTACAATTAACTATTCAACTATCTCCCAATCTGAGGTAAGGTGGCAGTCGATTTACAAGTCATACAAGTAGTTGAAATATATATCATATCCCACAAATATTTGTTTCTATCAACTGTTCACTACTCACCCCATCACATGTAACCTACACCCAATTTTCTAGTCCAACTCCAAGTCATGTAACCAACACTCCACAATGAATGGTAGGGGATGAGAACATGGCTACCATTTCTACCTTAAGAAACCAACCAATAATTATCTATCACACCAAATCCTAATTGTTTTCCACCTTGGTTTGTCTGAGGTTTGGATGGATCAATCATTGAAACAACATCAACATTTGCAGATGCAACCTTTTTCTATTTTTATTTATAATGTATGTTGTGGACTACAAATTTATGTTATAAATATATGGAAATGACATGATTTTTGTTTCCAACTATGTTCAATTGGTGACAGTTATTCAATTTCACTTATCCCACTTGGATTTCATATGCCACGTGTAAAAATCTGATTTGGCCAAGGTGTAAAAAAATTGCCTATTTGGCCATGTGATCCATTGTGGCATGGGCCCACCCCCACAAGCTATATGTCATGATGTCTAAAGTGGATATTTTTGCCACATCACCAATGAATAGTTCACCACCCTTTCAGTCTAGTTGCTCACATTAATTGCTCATTGCCCCTACCATTGCTTATGTACAACGATGTTTAATGCCCATCCCTTCCCATTTCCTACACAACATGCTACACAAATTCCAAGCATTCCTTCATAGAATGCTCCTGCTACCTCGCACAACACACTATCTTTCAACCCCTTCATTTCTACCATATTCTTGATTCTTCTTCACAAATGAACCAAAAGGTATTCGATTATGCTATCTACAACTTCAATCCCACCACCACCATATTTTACAATCTGATATCGGTCTCCCTTCCAGCTTATATATATATGCATATAAATATACATATGTATGTTTAAGTAGATACATATGTTTATATATATATATTATGTTGTTGTTCTTCAATTTAGTTATATAAATAATGTCAGTTTGTTCAATCTCACAGTTAGCCAATTTTTGAAGCAAAAGAATGCATGTACACACAATTGTATATACATATATGTACATACATACATACACACACACACACATATATATACACACATATAAATATACATATTTGTATGTTTATATATGTACATATGTTTATATGTATCTATTTTTTTGTTATTCTTCAATTCAGTCATATAAACATTGTTGGTTTGCTTAGTCTCACAGTTGGCTAATTTTTGAAGTAAAAGAATGCATGTAAACAATTGTTGATTATGTGACTTCATGGTCTTAGGAGAAAACACATATCACAGTTGAGTACATCTCAAATATGTGTGTGTGACTCGAAATAGGAAATTTTTGATACCTTGGCCAAATCAAATTTTGACATGTGCTAAATGATTAAAAATAAAATAAAAGGGACATTTTTTGTTTCCAAAATAGTTTTCTTGTGTGGCACGAATATTTAATTTATTAGAGGTCCACGTGGTACTCCAAGTGAACCTTCCAAGATAGATTGCACATGTATCAACCCGTCTCCCCTATGCAATGGGGACACACGTGCTTTTCAAAACCTCTATAGTGTTAAACTATGTTGCAGCAGTCATCCAATTCACTTTGAATGGTAGACTACAACATAGTTGAACACAGAGAATTTTGAAAACCATGTGTCCCAATTTCTACCACCTCATACGAGGGTATAGTGTCATGTCCAAAATTATTTAATTGTTGTTGGCACTACCAATAGATGCTTATATGACGAAAAATTTATTAAGAAGGATGTGTTCATTGATAAGGTCAAATGCTTTATGTGTTGAAGTCTTAAATATCTATCATTTTTTTTTGGGAAGATGGACTCAGGTGTTATTCTTATGCTTTTTGGGATGATAGACATGTCATATGGATGAATGGATTTTAGTAATTTCTATATTCATTAATGTATTAGGAAGACTTGATTTTCTGAAAGCCTTTCTAATGGTAATTTATGTTGCACTAATCCACAATTCCCTTCAAATTGTGAAGTGCAACATAGGTAAACATGAAAGGCCTTTGGAAAAACAAGTCCCCTAAATGTTGTTGGCCCTTTTCTGCATACTGGAACAAAGGATAACTGCTAATTTTTGTTATATGGTAATACATGTTGACATCTACAATGAATTGTTGGCAATGTAGTGAAAATGCCTATACAATGTAAAAGTTTTTCATTACAGTGGACCATTTATTGCAAGTGACTTTGGTATTAGAATGTAAATATATGTACACACACATATACAAATATATATAGATATATAAGTATACACATATATATGCATACATAGATATTTGTGTATATAAGTATACATATATACAAAGCAAGACTGTTAACCTATGACTATAATGAAGGACAAATTAAAGTAAAGGGATGAAAAATAGTAAGTTAGGGTTTAACAAATCTCATATCTGATAGGCATGTACAATGTACACATATACATGCACAACAAACTAGGAACTACACTTACATTGTATACAAGGGAAATACAACTGTTAGCTGGGAATTTGTGCAACATGTCATAGAGGTAATGGGAAGAGGCACACAATAAACACATATGTACATAAGCAATGGTGGGGGTGGCATGTGATTAATGTGAGCAACTAGACTAAAAGGGTGGTGAACCTGTGCATCCTTAATGGTTAAATAAATCATAAATAGAGGTACTTTATAAGTTATAAAACCTTTACAAAGTATGTATAATAATAAAAGTTAACATGTATAGGATAAAGTCATGTTCTCTCTTGGTATTTGAATATGGAAACATAATCTATGAAAACAAATTAGATTCACAACTTCACTTATGGGTTAATTATAAAACTACTTAGTTGTGCATAAGTAAGTTGGTGGAAAGTGAGGAGGGTGGGTTTCATTAAGAAAGATAAGATTAGTTATTTCGAATAGGTCTTCTTAAACATATCAACAATTATGATAATATGTACAAATCTAACCCCAATGTTTCGTTTCTAGAGGTAGAAGTACAATAAATTTAAAATATAAGAATATAAGGAACAACAACTATTTATGGACCCTTGATAATAGTATTAGTAAGACAAATACTCTTAGCAATTACACTATTTATTATGGATTATAGTATAACCCTAACATAGGGATAATGAAACATTAATACAAGCTTAAATTAACACATCGTACTAAGGCAAAAGGAGGAATGCCACCTATCATTTCTTGTTTCTAACAAGTTGATTTAACTTGTTCACACCATCTCAATATTAGGATCATGCTCTTATCCCTTATACAAAAATGATACTTGTGCTCATACACTCACATCAAGGAGTATTACACTATTGTATTTTACTCTAATTTTCGATGAAATTTTGTTGAATTATCGAAAAATTATTGTCAAAATTCCGACGAATCAGTAAAATATTTTTCATCGCTCACTTTGAATTGCTTTCCTAACGTGCTCTAAAATGTTGTAATCATGACTTAGTTTTGTCGGTTGTCACCACGGATAAGAGAACTGTCGTTCGTCAAATTATCAACGAAAGTTTCGTTGATCTAGCGACGAGCAATAGCTAGAAGACAAGTGGCATGTATTTTCCAAAGTGTTGGAAGAACCTTTGAAATTGTACTGTTTCGTCAAACTTTCAATTAAACAAATTGACGAAACTTCAATACCGTTTGACGCACTTGCCATAATTTCGACGAAAGTTTCGTCAGAAGTATTGCAAGTGTTTCAGACAGTATTGAAGGTTCATCAAGTCATTCTGACAAAAGTTTCGTTGGAAGTATGGAAAAGTCATCGGATGGTATTGAAGTTTCGTCGGTTTGTTTCGTCAAAAGTTCGACGAAATTGTACAATTTTTTTTTTTTAAAAAACTATTCAAATCTCCACACTTTCCTAGTGCCGTGGTGGTCATGGATGCTCAATTTAGAGACAAACAAGGTGCCTGAACTATTTTATATGCCTAGAAGGAATTCCATTTTCTATAGTGCGGGGTATGTTCGAAGTGGATACATTGAAGATGTAGTTGCAACTACCCTGTTAGACATGTATGCAAAATGTCGAAGCATACACAAGGCACGTGAACTATTTGACATAATGCCTCAAAGAAATGTGGTCTCATGGACTACAATGATTGTAGGATATGCACAAAATAGATTTGTTCAAAAGGCTTTAGAAATTTTAAAGCAACTGTAATTGGATGGTGTAAAGCCAAATTCGACAACCTTTGTCAGCATCCTCCCTTCCTGTGCCAAAAGGGGATCTTTGGAACAAGGTATGGACATCCATCATAACATAATGGAAGGGGGAGTTTTTTCAAATATTATAGTTGGAAATTCTCTAGTAGACATGTATTCAAAATGTGCAAGTATAGATAAGGCATGTGAACTATTTGATGGAATGGCTCAAAGAGATGTCATCTCTTGAAATGCAATGATTGTAGGATATGCACAAAAATGACTATTTAAATAGAATTTTTTTTTGATAGATGCAAACTATTTCTATCATTTTAAATAGGGATAATGTTCTTGAGGAGATGATTGGTGATGCTAAATGAAGCAATCTGAAAATTAGGCTTGCAATATGTTATAGTGGCAACTGCCCTGGTAGACATACCTATGAAGAGTCTATAATGCACTTTCAAAAGTTGTAGTCATGCCTATCTTATCCTATTTCCCACATGAACATATGTTCAATTAGATAATAGAATACAAAATAAAATAAAGAGTTTAACTAATGAATTGTAGAAAATATATTTTTGTAGTTTATATTCATATCGTTGATTACATTCATTGCATTGCACACCTTTCAAACTCAAAGTATTACTTCACATTGCATAACTAATAACTAGATGTTGATAGATGACGAAATTTCAATTACAATATAGTTTATTACGGTCAACCTAAGCAGTTATGCAATTACTTCACATTGTGTAACTAATAACTAGGAGCAACTGCCAATTGCATTAGCTTGTCATGGCATTCCATGAGACCACATTTATTTGAGGCAATTTTTCAAATAGGTCACCGCCTTGTCTATGCTACGAAATTTTTCATACATGTCTACCAAAGTATTCTATCAAACAATTCACTGCCTTGTTGCTATTATCTACTATTGTCCTTCATCTCATGGAATCTTTATCACTATTAATATGTCTAGACAGTCATGATGATATGACTCTTTAAATCTTACTCGTCATTGAGGACAGTCATGACTTGTCCTTCCTATGACTGCCTTTAATGGACCAAGGCTATCCTAAAATTTGCATTCATGGTCATTGTACTAAACATTATCATGATTGTCCTTACATTATTGTTTCGTCGTCATTTTATGGTGAGTATTAAACTTATTGTTATGGTTATCCCTATTTTTAAGAAATGGTTGTCTCTTTCATTTGACACTGCACTTGTCATTTTTCACTACCTTCAATTATCTTTTCACATTCCACTTGACATGTATTTTAAATGGCTATCTCTTGAGATGAAGTCACTGCCCCTAGACATTGTTAATGATCATTTGGCATTCATGACTATCCAATGATTTCTAATGGACTATGCTCCATCTTTTAACATTGATTCCTTATCTTGATTGTCACCAACTTGTGCTTAAGATCTCTACCCACCTGTGTCTCTTGGCCTTGCCATAGTAGCAGATGCTTGATCACTTCTCTTTCATATATTCCTATATAGTTCACTATCCTTGGTCTTTCAATCACTTAATGTATTGTTTCCATGTCACAAAACAAGAATCTTCTATCATGAACAAGGTTGTAGTATGAAGGCATGTAGCATACTCTGGAATCTACTCATTTCCTATCAAATTGCCCCATAATAACCCTTGTTATTTTCATGATGGACATAAGCTAATGCATTATTCTTCAATTGTGACAAAACCTTTATGGAGTTACCCTCTCAAATGACACATGAATGCATAAATTTGAGAGGACTAAAGAAATACCTATAGAAATATAAGGAAAAACTCTCGAATCCTACAACATTGACATTAGAAAGGTGGGTGTAGAGCTCAATGATTTGATAATCACATAGAAAAACCATTATTTCTATAGGAAAACTCAAGATGACTCAGAATAAAGAAGATTTTGTGGGATGATTATATAAATTTTCTATATTGGTGACACCCAATAAGTCTATATTGGAGAAATTGGCTTGGCACATGGAGGCATCAGGGTATTTCTAGTTTCAAGAATTTTACTTAATGTTGTGGAATAGAAGAAAAAAGAATCATTTATCTACCACCATAGTGAAAAGTTAGCAATTGCATTTGGTTTGTTAAACATGGCCCTTAGTGTTTTGGTGAAGGATAAGGTATAGAAGGTAGTGTATGTTGTTTTTGATGATTTAGGTATGGTGAATCTAATATGCATGAATGATGACTTGACTGCAAAAAGGACAGTAAGTTGGAATGGATAGAGTTGTGAAGTAGATGATGAACCTATTGTCTTGAAGTTATGATAATTGGTTATAGTGAAAAGGTATAGATGGTATTTAATGTGCCTTGGGGATTTGTTATAGGTGTTTGATTGTTTTGCCTTGAAGGGATACAATTGCAATGTAGAATGATATGATGTAAAGTAAAGGATGTGAATGGTTCTCTAATCAGGTTTTGATGTTGTAAAGTAGAGGATGTTAATGGTTCTCTAATAAAGTTTTTGATTTAATGACATACAAAAGGAACATTGTTGAGAGAACAAATGCAAGAAAACAGATCATAGAGCAAGATTCATAGAGCATGAAGTTTTTTGTGGAAAGACTTGTGCCATGAATTTTTTGTGGATAGACTTGGAGGCATGAAGCATATGAGGACATGAGTCTTAGGTTTTACATGCTAAATTTTAATACATAGAAATTGATCATAGATATTAATTTGTAAACAATCCAAAAGACTATCCTGTGCCCTTAAGGTTATGAATGTGATGTATTTTCAATGGTTTTATGCACTGTGAGTCTCTAATGGATTGGTAGACTGTGGTTTATCCTCCACAGGTCTTTATGAAATATGTTTACAATTAGTAATGTATTAATGACTATTATCCTTTTTTTCAAGACAAAGATTAATGACTGAGATTGAAGCATTACGATAGTGTGCTAGTTATGGTTGTGGCTTAACAAAGGTAGATTTTTGTAAGGAAGACAGTAAGTTGAATGAATGTAAGTAGATAATTTTTTGCATACGTGCAGATGGTACAAAATTCCATGGTTAAGTGGAAGCATCCCATCAACAACAAGATCCAAATATCCATGTATCTATCTCAATCAAGCCTCTAAACCCTTTAGAGCTATCAATTTTTCCACTAACTTTTTATGCACGAAAAGTCAAATTTTATAGTTATGTCACCACTAAAAACAAAAGAAACGAAGCTTTGAAACCAAATCCACACAAAACACAATGTGGTATTCATAAAAAGCCATACAAAAAAACTAAAATTAGAACATTAGAATGGAAACAACTTCAAATTATGATGTAGAGCATGGATTCAATTTACTCAACTGGAGGCATATTTCACAATAATGGGTTCTTTGTCTAAAACATTTGTACGAGGTTCAAATAGTAAAGAGATTGATGAAAGATAGAGGAATTAAAAAGATACTTGGATGTAGTTGGATTGAGCTTCTCTTTGTTTCAAGAATAGTTTAATATTCTCTACTTAACAGGGCCAACCACGTGACGGTGGAAGCTCATTTGGCCCTTCCCCTCACATCACTCTCAATTCCCCATACCTGATCATATAACATTAATCATTCATTCATCCATTAATAACATATAGCATTAATTTATTAACATATTCACATTCTTTCATTCATCCATTAATAACATATAACATTCATTCATTAACATATAACATTCACTCATTCAGTTTTTACATATTATCAAAAATATGGTTGTCGTAATATGATTACAATCACTTTTTTTTTGTTTCTTTTTTGAAGCTAAAAAAAGTTGAAGTGGAGTATCATTTTCTAAATCATATGTCCCCCTTCAGTTGTTTTTCCCTCTACTCATGATCTTAATGTATGCCTAGTTGTGTATTGATCATGACGTGGAGGCCGCTGCGAGGGGGGTCTGCTGCAATAACAAAGAAATATTAAATTGATATGTTTTGTTATTATTGTTACAAGTATTTTATTAGTTAAAAGAACATTCGAGTGGTTCTCTTTACCTGATGGGGCCACATCATATTCCTAATCTTGTCTTATAGCCTCATGCTCAACATGTTGAACACCCTTTAAATCCTAATTTGGAGTTGAAACACAAAAGGTTACATTAATTAATACACCAATTGCAATTAAATATGTTTAAAATAACATTAGAGTGGTCCTCTTTACCTGATGAGGCCACATCATGTTCTTGATCTTCTCTAGCTTGATCATGCTCAACATGTTGATCACGCTCTACATGCTCTAAAGTTGAAACACAAAAAGGTCACATTAATTAATACACCAATTACAATTAAAGATGTTTAATTGTATTAATCCATACTATGTTTTGTATAGCACATGAATACATCCAGTACCGGGATGCACACCATGACCTTCATCTGCAAGTTGTGCTCCACCCTCACCAGGCTGCATTCCAATGTCATGTGCAGTATTATCATTGCTTGTTTGTTTAAACCAAATAGGCACATAATTACTTTATGGTGGAAATTAATATTGAATATATTGCACAAGTATTCAATTTTAAATAAACTTTCTTGAGTTTATTTACCTGTGTGTTAGATGTAGTGGAAGATTGTGTTTGCCTAGTCAAGACTCTTAGGTGTTCAGCCATAGCTTCATAGCCTTGCTGGAAGGCAATCTTCATGTCCTCTTCTATGGGCACTCTGTTGAATTCAGAGCCCTACATTTTTGCATAAGATCATGAATTTTGCTTCTATGGTGTGATAAAACCAAAATTGTTTGCAATTTATTATTTGGATGCAATATTTCATTTATTGATACTTACAATTCGTGTGGCTAATTTCATATAACCACCAGAGCCAAGTTTGTGTTGCACATGTTTTTCTAGTATTTATTTTGTTGCCTTTGATGTGTCAGGAAGCCTATGAAAATTTTGAAATATGTTAGATTATGTAAAAGAAAGAGTAATCAGTATATAATTACATTGTTGATAGTATCACATACCTTCCTTGGCCCAGTGGTATCTTTCCTTTTTTCTTTTCAGCCTTCTCCTTTCCATCCAACACCAGGTCCTTCCACTCCCTCTCCGGAATCATGGGGGGACGCTCGTACTTTTTGTTCTCTAAATGTGACCTATATTGGTCCCTCACATACTTTAGATAGGTACTAGCTTTCTTAAGGACCTTGGTTCAATTGAATGTTTTATCACCGAACAACACAACTAAACGGTTAATGAGCTCATCTTTTAAATCTTGATTTTGGGCATTCCACCGTGTATGTATGGTGGGCCCGAAGAGTTCCAATGTCATATCACCTAGATGTTTATAAAAAACATCATTTCCTACAAAATGATCATGGGATCATTAGTCTAAAAAGAGTGATCAATAAGTAAATTTCAATTGGATTATATATAATAATAATTAAAACATTTTAAAGTACCTGGGACCTTCTCTATCTTTATGGGAACAAAATCCTCGGTCACCACAAATGTGACCGGAAATGTTCTCGTACTAGTAATACGGGAAGATCTAGGAAATGCTACTAAAACATCACCAGTACTAGTGGCCTCTGCATCCCTAGGTATATGTCCTAACGCATATTCTGGCATGTGTTCGATGTCAATGGGTGCACTACCCGATGCCTGCATGCTATGTGTTGTTGAAATTTTAGTCGACAATATAGGCATGAATGATGGGGTTGGATGATGTGATGTATGTTCAGGAATATCAGGATGGACACTTGTGCCAACCCCTACTCTGTGGGCAGCACCTGCAGTACCCTGATCATGGCCAACAACATCATGAGGACGCGAAAAATCTTGTAAAAACAACACATATTTTAGTTATTGACATAAAAGAGTACAAAATATAAAACCATGAATGAACTTATGTTATAATTAAAGACCTCATGACAGCTTACTTTCAAGTTTTGTACTCTCTCAATCAATATTTTAACCATCTCTCTTATCTCATATGTTTGAGGCACTATGAATAACAATTGAAGGATTTCTTCATTGAATTTTTTTTGTGTCTTCCTTATCATATCAAGAGGGTTTGTTGAATATGAAATGTCATCATCTAATAACAGTGACTGCACCTCGACCCTACAGATGCTCTCCTCTACTGTTGGTGCCTTTCCCTGATCAATCGACTGCAACAAGAATATTAAAAACATCATCGAAATTAACCCAATAAACTTATGAAAAAAACATAATAATAAAACATTTTGCTCGTATCTAATTTGTACAATTAAAATGAGGTAAACTTGTCAGGTAGAAGCGCCTGAAGATGAATCATGATCTATGGTCTGGGCTGGAGCCTTCCCTGTATGATCAATATCCCGTTGTGACAAAAATTAAATATAAAAAAATATTACCGAAATGAAACCAATAGATTTACAAAAAAAAACATAATAATAAAATGGTATATTGGAGTCATTAATTGGAGGTTGGGTAAAATGGTATATAGTACGTACCACCCCCATATTAACTGTGTTTGCATCTAAGCGATTCAAATTGTAATTGATTAGCAACTCTTCCCCTGTAGTTATTGATTTTATCGCACATACGAATACACAGTTTCCCTCGTATGCCTCAAATATGCAATCAGGTTGCTTATTTGTTGACCCAAGTAGTGCACTATTTATAAACCCTACAATATTCCTTGATGCTTTTGGCCTTCCATCAATGTACATAGCCACTCCTTTATTTTGATCCTTATCTTTTAGTTGTATATAATTTGCTGACAATGCATACCTATGCATACTTCATGTATATCGAACCAGCTACATCCAATCTTTGTAACTCTAACAGGGTCTGACATACTCCATCAATTCAGTAACTTTGTCATAATAGACCTTTATTCCATCCATGCAAAATACACCCAAACCATGTAATGATGATGGTGTTATGCGATCTATCCTCTCGTTGACACAAAAATTAGTGTTTATTGGAGGAATTTCCTTGGATACCCATTGTTTCCATAGATGTTTGTACCTCAAGGGAACCTCGATGTTGCCTATGCTCTCATCATCATAAGAACATGACCCCCCTTCAGCAAGAAAAAGTTCCATGCGTTTACGGAATTTTCTTCTAATCTTTTGACCTCTAGTTGATCTCCCTCTTTTAGATCTACTACATGTCTCACTTTCCTCTTCTCTTCTTGAATTTCCCTCACTCGAGGAAGATAGATCTAACAAATACCTATCTGGTGGTACCTGCACTCATAAGGATGTTGGATGAAGTTCTTTTATGGTGATGTGATCCCAAGGTGACATTATGATTAATCTATCATTTCATCGCTAGAATTTGACTAGTTATAAGGTAATCAAGTATTGATAGATTGCAAGTTATTGTTACTACCATCCAAAAGTGTCCATCACAAATCAAATCAATGTATGAAGGAGACTGTCCCTTGCAATTAATGACTTTAAAATGTCATTATTTTACAACCTAACACAAACATGGAGTTTGGGAGATGCGGTTCATAGTAGCTGAGGCTATGGAAGCCTAAAAAACCTAGACTCGGTGATGAAGAAGAATGGTTTCACCATACATAATATTTTGGTTTAAGTTGTCTTGAAAAAGATGAATTAGAACACTAATAGACATAATTTAGGTGCACGTGTGAGGTGGTTCTATTGTCCACTGATAAACTCCATATGTCTAAGTGGTTAACGGGGAGGGAATGTGTACTAGGCTGGTTAAGTCATCATAAGTTTATACTTTGGCAATAAAAATTGTTTAAGTCATCTTAAATCTTCCTATGTCTAATTGCTAAGAGACTTTTGGTATGTTTTAAGGCAGGATGAGTGGTTGCATCAATGTTCTAGTTCTCTATGACAAGGTTTCAACATCTTCAAATAGTGAAAGTTAGTGCTCATAGTCATTTGAAACAACAAAATTTTGATTATGTATGATGGTAGGATTTGATAACTTAAAAGAATTGGCTACCCAACAAACTTAAAGTTAAAAGAAACTTTTTCAGTTTAAGGGGTTAACATTAAAAGTTGTCAAAATTACAATTTTGCAAAATAATGGGTTGTTAAGTGTTTGTAAGTCAGGTATGGATGTTCGTTGAAGGTAGTTGGGGTCTGAGATGATTTAAAAATCCTTCCAAGGCCTGATAAAAGGTTGTTGGAGGAGTTGATACCAAAATTTTATATCAAATACCACATTCTTGAAGCAATTTTCTGTATGTTTATTGTTTTTCTGAAGTTCTTTTGTGTTGTATGGATCCGTACAAGCTTGAAATGCTCTGAGATCATTGGTGTAGATAAATATATGTGTTCCCTTTCATTTTCATTTGTTTTGAAGTGCTAAATC
Source organism: Sequoia sempervirens (assembly GCA_007258455.2). Taxonomy (NCBI): domain Eukaryota; kingdom Viridiplantae; phylum Streptophyta; class Pinopsida; order Cupressales; family Cupressaceae; genus Sequoia; species Sequoia sempervirens. Next base: position 113,520,252 of record VDFB02256132.1, on the reverse strand, counting down.
ACTATTTTGTGGGAGAAAACAATCAAATACAGGGACTGCCCTTTTTTTCCTATGTAAGGGTTTGAGGGCTAAATAGAAATGACATCCACCAATCCACCCACTGTCTTGGAACTATATATCGGTGGATTGGTGTGCAACATGGTATGATAGAGATTCATTGCATTTAGGGGTCTGTTAAAGCAAGAAACTTGGCATTGAAGTGATGCCCTAGGGTTGACAGGGGCAATTTTCTTGTGAATTTTTGGTTGTTAAGTCAGGGTTTGTCAATTTGATGGATATCTTGGTAGAGTCATGGTGACCTTATTTGATGGTCCAATCTCTACTTCGAAACAAAAATATCTCTAGCAACTCTAAGAGCTATAATGGGATGGCATTAAAGGAACCTTCATATGAAGGATCTTCTAATGAAGGACCTTTGAATTAAGGTCTTCATTTGAAGGTCCTTCATGCAAAGGTTCCTTTTATAAAGCATTTTGGACATGAAATATTTAAAATAAAAAATACCTTCATTTTAAAGTCTTGACATGGCATCATTTTTGAATGAAGGTTCTTCATTCAAAGGTCATGAAAGGACATTTGATGCAATCATATGCCTTGTTAAAGTTTTAACTTAATAGTAAGGGCATCATGAGTAGTTTGTTGGGCCCATTCAAAAATCTCTGATGCAAGGATTGAATTGTCTAGAATGTATCTACTATCAAGAAAGCCAATTTGTTTACCTGTATGACTATATCTCAAGCAATAGGTTTAATTGTGATGGTAATGATATTGAAAAATATTTTGTAGTCTAGGTGTTGAGAAGCATAATTGGCCACCATCATAGGAAATATTCTTCGTTCTCACTTTTAGGTGTTAAAATTTAACAATACCTTGATTGATGAAAGAGCCCAAAGATTCTTTCTCCATGGTATCCAAGTACACAACAACAGTCTTCTCTTATACAGTTGGATATGATATAAAGAACTTAGCTAGGAATTATTCATTTAACCTAAGGTTTTCTCATAATGCCATCATTGGAAAAGTATGATCAAATTCTTCTATTATGAAGAACTGGTCTATGTGCCTCTAGTAATCACTATAAATGTTTGTAAGGATAAAATGACTAATTGCATTAGGTAGGAGAGAATCAACTTTGAGTTCTTCAAAGATTATATTCCTCTATTCATAATTTTTAAGGGTTGTGTGTGGAGGAGGTTATCACTACCAAGAAGGGAGGAGACCTTTCCTTGCATATGTTTGTGGTGGAGGTATTAAAGAAGAATTGTATGCCTATATTTCCATTCATTAGATCTTTCTTAGCCTAGCATATACTTGGGCTTCTTTGCCTCTATAAACTTCCATATGTTTGAGTTTATGTTATGTAAGTGTAATTCCATGCTATGCTGAAATATAAGAGGTGGAGGAGGCCAAAAGGAAATAACCCCTTTTTAGTTGTACCTTCGATTTTTTTCTTATTGTTTTATGTTTTTAGCAACTTTGTGGACATAAGATTTGAGGTAGGTCATAAAACAAAGAATAACATGTTCCCACCAACAAATTGAACCTCGAAAGTTAGTGGGACTTAATTATGAGTTTTCAAACATCATATCAAAGCAAAACGGGTTCATTTATGACCTAGTATTATTTCATAATTAAATTAAAAATGTGTTTTAGTTTACATTCAATATCCCTCCTTTTGTGTAGACGATTCTCTTTGTGTAGGGTACTTGTGAAAGCCATGACATCCAAGTTCCTAAAAAAAATTGCATACAAATTTTTGTTGTGTATATGGATATGTGTTTTGTGTTTCCATTTTGTTTTGTGAAGCATTGAGCAAAGAAAATATCAACCAACATCTTCTTCAAGGTATTTATGCACTTCAGAGAGGTTTTGGTAGTTACCTATGTACATTGTTGTTTTGAGGCTATTAATATAAGTTGTGGGGTTTGTAAGTTGCTTGTGCATGACGAAGTAAAGGCCAATCTGCAAAGAATTTAGAGATTCACATTTAGCATTGGAAGAATCAGGTGCAGACCATTATGGCATGTGAAGACCATGTATTAGGTTGATCTTTGTTCATATCATTTTTGAACCATGAGCTTTTATCTAACGATTTTTTTTCTACTTGGCATGAATCTCTTTGCCTATGTGATCCTATGTGTTAATATGTATTCATGATCTTTGTGCATGCGTGCTCTAGATGCAAAAATTGAGTGCAATATCATAGAGGTCGATCCACATTTACTCCCATTGAATGTTTGAGGTGAATTTGAAACCCTTGTTCGAGGCATGAAGCTCCTATTATCCCTATTATGCATGCATAAAGATTGCATCTAAATTGCAAACTAGGCATGAAAAATGCAAGTTAAAGAGAATGGGGGTGCCAAACTTATAGTACTCATTGTCCCTTGGTCATGGATTTTCCCTGAGTTCCCTCAACCTCATCCTTGGTGCTGGTATTGACCTTGTTTTCACTCCTCCAAACTCTTCCTCGGTGCTAGTATTCACTTTGTTTTCACTCCAAACTCTTCGTCGACGCTGGTATTGACCTTGTTTTAACTCCAATCTCTTCCTCAGCGCTGGTATGGACCTTGTTTTCACTCTTCGAAACTCTTCCTTGGCATTGGTATTAACCTTTCACTTCTCCAATTTGACGAGCTAGGTTTTTAGAGTATGTTGATTAAATTGAAAATTCTGGCGACATTCAGCTAGGTTTTAATAGTCTACAATATAGTTAAGTATATATTAGCTATATTTTACATAATAAATTATATAATTATTTGAATTATTATAATTATATATTATATTCTTTAACAAAATTATTAAATACATATAAAATTATTATAATTAATAATTAATAATAAGTATATTTTTATATAATACAAAATATAATTAATATAATATATATTTAATATAATAGTAATATTGGATTAAATTATATATAATATAATTATATTTATTATTATATAATAGTATATATAGGCTTTTACTTGATATTTTAGCAGATTTTACCATTACACTACAACTGGTTTACCATTAAATGGCAGTTGAAACTTGTTTTCCAACGACACAATATATGTAGCATGTCATTTGACTAAAGATATGATAATTCTCCTTTAGACCTCTTCAATGTACCCATTGCACACTTAAGGAGACAAAGATAAATAGAGGGAAGAAAATATAGAGAGAGAGGGAGAAACATACAAATAGAAAAGGAGACAAAGAGATAGAGAGCCGAATGGGCTCCTGTGTCCTCCCTGTCCTCCTCCCCCTCTTCCCACTCTATCCTTAAAACTATCTCTCTCTCCTTCCTTGATCCATCTCCCTCCCTCATTTCTATCCATATCTTTCTCTCTGTCCCCCTCTATCCACACCTCTCCACCATCTCCCTCCACTCCCCCCCCCCTCCATTGACTCTCTATCTCCACCTCTTCCTTTCTCTTCCATATATCTCCATCTCTCTTTCATTTCTCTTCCCATTTATCTCTATCTCTCTCTCTCTCTCTCTTTCACCATCCCCCTCTATCTCTCTATATCACCCCCTTTCTATGTCTCTCCCTCTCCCTCTATATATATTGAGCTATCTCTCCCTCTCTCCCCTATCTTCTTATCTCTCTCCCTTTCTACATATCGCTCCCCCTCTCCCCCTCTTCTTTCTCTCCCTTTTCTACCTATCTATCTCCCTCTCTTCTCTCTCTTCCTCTTCAACCTATCTCTCCCTCTCTGCCCCTCTCCTCTATCTCTCTAATGTCAATCCTTCTAAAAATTGTGTTTTATTAAACTATAAGTAGATTATTGTCACCACTCTTCATTCTACATGAAATGCCAAATGTAGCAATTGTTTTGTTGCTTTTGTCAAGTTTCATTAACCAAGCTATTTAGTGGGTTGAATAAAGTTGTGTTATAACCCTTGGTCTCTTTAAAGTAATTAGACAATATTAGCTAGATTAGGAAGGGGAGAAAACTAAACTCCTTCAAAATAGGGGTAGTTGTAGGTTTTTTGGTTTTCTTTGTATACTATATACTTAGTTCCTCTAGGATAAATAAGTCACTATAGAAATGAAAGATGTTTGATTATCTACCTAATATTGTTTTATGTTTTTGAAATGGAAGAGATCTACAACTCTATAGAAATTTCTATATGCTAATGGTAAAATTATTAGACTATTTAGATCATTTTCTTAGTTGTGTATCCTAACTAATATAGAGTAAACTTTTTCATTTTAATTGACTACTATATAATAGTTTATGTGTTGAAAGAATTGTTTCCATTCTTTGTAGTTTTTACATTGGAATACAAATCATATTTAATTTCATGCCAATATACTTCTTTCATAAATCATATTTGTTTAATATCTTAAAAGATGTTAGTCAAATTGGAAAAGTTGTTTGAGTTAATTACTAAATTTGATCTAAAAATGTTCAACACTTTAGATATATTCAATTAGATATACATAGTTAAACTGGAGGTGTCATTTGAGTTAATAATTAAATAACGTAATAATCAATTAAAGCAAGGGACATAATTTTGGATGTGTTTGAATTTAATAAATTACAAATTAAAATAGACATAAATTACTTGAAATAATTGCTTCATAACCCATCTAATTGAATCATAACCTATCAAAAAGACAATAGGAATTTTCTAAAGAAAAGAACACTTGACCCAATCATAAGTGTATGGCCTTCGCAGAAAGGAGTGATCCACCTTAGCAATAGCAACTACCCCATCCAAAATTTTCTCACTTACACAAAGCCACAATGTTCCTCCAAGATAAGCCAATCAAATCCTACCTTATGTGTCCTAGTAATCAAATTGGAGATGATCCTAAAAATGACATTGCGAAGGGTGATTGGTCTAAAAAATCTAAACGACTTTGCAATTATTTCACTACTACGATCAATGTGTCATCTTTCATGAAATTTCCCAAAACACTATTCATTATGATCATGGAAATTTCTAGGAGAGCTACAATAGTTGTAACATCATGAATTAAAATTAAACATTAAAATGTACATCATGAATTAATTATGTAATGGCATAAAATTAAAAACATCATGAATTAATTATGTAACCACATAAGTCAAATATAATTCTATCAAGAAATTAATATCAAATAGATAATATAATCACATAACTTATACATTTCAATGTCATTGATCTTCTTCTTCATCCAACTCTTTGTCTGTATCATCCGATCCAAATTCGACATTGTAAGGATTGGTCATATCATCATCATCATCATCATTGATATCAGTTTCAATAATGTCATCATCCACATGGATATCATCTTCATGAACATTAACTCCTACATCATCATGTTCAGTTCCTCTTCTTGACATTTTCGTCAAGCACATCATCAACTAACTGATCACGATCATCATCTACATCATCTTCTAGTTCTTTGGTATCTTCTTCTTCCACCACATTATACTTTACCGGCCTTCCTCTTGGATCATGTCTAACAACAAATGACCAACCCGGTTTACCTGGAACCTCTGAGTAAAATACCTGCTCACATTGGCTTGGAAGAACATAGGGCTCATTTCCAGCTCACTCGATCGACCTTGTATTAACCATGGTAAATCCATTATCATGATCAATAATAGTTCTCTCGGGATCATTTTCATTCAATCGTAGCATGTACCATAGGATGACAAAAAAAACTAATTTGAAGGAATTAAAGTCACACTCAAGTATATCATCCAAAATCCCATAGTATCGATTTTCTGAGACTTCTAGATGTGTGTCGCTTCTAGATGAAACATTAGTCACCTGAAAGACTGTAGTTATCCCAGAATCACAAGTTTTCTCCATTTCATGCAACTTTTTGATTCAAAATTTACGACCATTACACCACATAGCCTTGTGGTGTTTCACCTACAATATGTCAAACATGTAAAAATTATTGCAATATCGTCAGTTGATAAACATATTTATTTTTGGCCGAATGTATGCAAAGAAAAAAACTCAACATATATATACATCAATATAATTGAAAATAATTAAATAATATGGGTGATTAATATATTTATACGTACCTGTTTATCTGTTAAACCATATTCTAAATCAATTTCCCTTGGTGTAACATTGGAATCTCCATTACGATGAGTTTTTTTAACCAATGAAGCCACAACTTCTCATGTTAATGCGTGACTAGATTGTTGAAATTGTTCAATCCATACCATCATCCAATCAATATTGTTTGTGACATACAAATGTAGTGCATCCCACTCTCGACCAATTGTATAAAAAAAAATGAAATTCACAAACAACATATAATTAGTGGTGCAGGAGCACCTATACCTCATTCTCAACTTGTGATTATTTGAAGGTGGACTGATGATCAATAGGTAGAGTGAGTATTTTGGATGTTTTTGTCTTGATTAAGGTCAATTAAAACCATTAGACATGTTCTAGGTGAAGTTTTGAGTTATGAGTTTGAGTCTTGCACTAAAGCATTTTGTAGCCTTTTTAAGGCAAATTGGAGAATTTACATATAAAAGGGTGCAAGGTTAGTGTCATGTCAATAATAAGGCTATTATCAAGCCACTAGCATGGTATTAGAGGTGTCCTAGGAGTTTCAATATATTTGAAAGTTCAAAAATTTAAAACATTTCAATAGTGATGTTAACAACCTTGAAATTAGTGTGTTTTATGTTTCATGTGATCATAAAAGATTAAAAAGTCAGTTGTAGAGGTGGTTGTTCGGTAGTTGAGGTGTAAAGGAATTTAAAAGGCATAAATTTATCATTGTAAACCCTCATAGGATGATAAATAAATAAGGTATAGTTGTTGTCCTCAAGAGTTTTGTGAAGAAAAACATGTGAAATGAGAGGTTCAAGCCTAAGTTTCAACAAAATATGTATGGGAGATCTGATTTTATGAATTTTTACCCATGTGTAGACCTAATGGGTTGTGTTTGAGTTGGTTTTGAGGTCTGGGAGGTCATGGAAGTAGGAGATTCAATAAACCCTCATGATTTTGGCCTAAAACAAGGGTTTTTGGGTTTGGAAAGAATATGGTCGTACAATTGGAATATTTTTGTGGATTTGGAGGTTTGGAGGCATAAAAATTGCTTCCCCAAGATTTCATGGGCATATGACAAGTTTAAAGACTAGTTGCCTTGTAAAATAGGCCTAATCAGCCTAATCAACACAACCTAGAAAGGGTGATTTTGGTGATTTGGTCCAAAGGACTTGTACTTTCCCTTGAAGTATGTTTAATAACGCCAAAATGGGTGTCTAAAACCATCAAATTTTTGTCTAGTATTTTGGAAAAGTTTTGAGTTATTGGGAAAAACTAGGTTTGCACTACTACAAGGATTCAAGGAGTCAAAGTGTGAAATCTGACTTCTGTTGTTTGTCGGGCTTTGAGAGTTGTTTGGATTTTTTAAAGTGGTCATTCTAAACTTTTTCGAAGCCTCTTAAAGGTGGGTTGATAGGTTGGTTGAGTTGAGCCTCCTAGGTCTACATCAATTAGTTAATTACCACGGTATACGATCTTAATTTATAATTGATGTATATTGAAGATTAATAATTAAATAAGTACAATATACATAAAAAATAAATGTAAAATTTATTATAATTACCTCACTTTTCTCAATCTATCTTTCCCCATTAGGTACTCCCCTTCAAATTTTTTAATGGAGTTGGGATCTCAAATGCGATCTACATGGATCTTTGCTGCAAACTTAGGAAGATATTCAGTAATGTACACCATGGTTTGGTATACCATATATCCCTCCACCATAGAACCCTCAGGATGTGCTCTTTTTCTAACCAAAGCCTTCAAAAATTTCAAGTGCCTCTCAACCATCCAAATTGACCTTGTGTGTACAGGTCCACACAATTCAATCTCCTCAACTTGGTGTATGAGGTAGTGTTCTTGTGCATTGAAAAATGTCGAAGGTAGACACTTTTTCATTTCACACATTAGACAAGGAATTTTTCTCTTTCAATAATTTATATCTTCTTTATGAATATTTTTAGATGACAACCATCTACAAGTGATTCAAGGCACAAATATATTAACAAGATTTAACAAAAATATACAATATATTAAATAACAAGTAAAACAAATGGAAATTATAAGATCTATACAACGAATTGAACAAATATTGCTACTTACCTCATGTATTTTCCAAGATCATATATAACTTGCTTGATATTGTTGTCGAAGTTGTCTGGGAGAGATAGAGGTAGAATGTATTGCAACAATTATAAAATGATCTTTTCATTATTTTTTCAAAAGTAGTAAACATAATACACTGAAAAGTACATGCAATATACAAATATAAATAATATACTAGAATAATTACCTTAATGAAGGTATGTCAATCATGTGTTATCATCCCTGACCCAAATTCACCTTTCTTTGTTATGAAATTGTTTGTGTTCACAGCAAATCCTGTGGGAAATAGAATTTTTTTTATGACTTCTTTTATAGCATTGTTTTGCTGCTCCGTTAATAACCAAGGAAGGGCACTTATATTAGTTTGGTCTCCATTGCTATTTAATTGAATGACATTTTTCATTGCATGATTAGCTTCCTGAATGTCACTACAAATTTTGATAATTTTTTCTCTGTCATGCCTTCCATCCAATATTTTCCATAACGTTTCTGTTATATTCTTTCCGATATGCATTGTATCAAACAAATGCACAATTTGTAGATGCTCATAGTAGGGAAACCTACTAAATTGTCTGGGATATCTTTTCATTCCCTATGGAAGCCGACCATTAATGCCTTGATGACCTTCATGAAGCATATAAATTAAACAAATTAACGACAATCATTTTCAATTACAATATGAGCAAACAAAACACAATATAAAAATATAAATTCCAAACATATCATATATGATAGATAAACAATTTGATCTAATGTATAACCTTGACGATTAATTCTATTATATTCCAACTTCCATAGGCGAGGTGTCATTCTTCGTGGTTTTGATGTAGTCTCTTCTTTCCCATTGAAAAGATGTTTTTCAATAACTTCGATACTTATGATTTATGTGGAGGAAGTGCCTATACTCATCAAACACCTACTTTCCTAAACTTGTTGAATGATGAGATTTCATCTTTGGACCACAAATAGGACATGCAAATTTTCCCTTTGTTTGAAGATTTGCAAGATCATATATAATTGGATTAAATATGTCAATTTTTATAATTATATATAATGAATAGATTATTTTAAAAATATTCATGATATCTACTTCATAAAATTAAATATTGTTAAAGTGCATTCGAACACTATAACATACCAAAAAAATGTGTTAGCCCTAGGGCATCATGAATTGTCCATACAAGCATTGCATGGAATTAAAATTGTTTATGTCTTATTAGTCTAGAGACGTCATACATAGTGATGCCATTCCATAACTTTAGTAACTCTTCGATAAGAGGCTTGATATATACATTCATATCTTTAACTTGGTACTTACCTAGTTGAATGAACATAAACATTACATAATTATTATAACCATTTTACTGCAATATATATAAATTAATGTACATGACTCTTAAATAAAAAAAATATGTCATTATGCAACAAATAAGACAAATGAGATGCTACTACGTTAAAGAAAATTGATGTAAAAAAATATGTGGAACAATCATTGCCAACATTATGTGCTACCTCTTTATTAACATCCATGGAGGAATGTTATTGTTGATAACAAAAACAGGCCACATCGAGTAAATAGATCTCATCTCTCCAAATGGATTGACACCGTCCGCTACCAATGAATGTTTGAGATTATGAGGTTCTTCGTTAAAGTGTGACCCTTTTTCCTCCATGTCCCTAAATGCAAAACCATCCGCAGGAATTCGAAGAATGTCATCTCCACTTCTATTCTGTGCATGGTAATCCATAAATTGCACTAAGCTTTCACACTTAAATAATTGTTGCATACGTGGAATAATGAGAATATAACGAAGAACCTTGTGAGGCACCTTTTTTGTTAGTTGATATATTCAATATCTACTAATATGGCATTCTGAGCATTCTGTTGCAAATTCATGTTGTTTATGATATATAATATGATCATTGGGGCATGCATTTATTGCTTGATACTCCATTCCAATATCTTTCATAATGGCAGATAAATCTCAGTATGAGCGAGGTAAAATATTAGATGGTGGTAACAAAAATTCACCTATCAATCTACAACAAAAAAAAATTGTTAATATAAAGAATATTAATGGTACATATTTCATCAACAATAATTAAAATAGATGAAAAAAGATGACATATATGACATACCTCAACATCCGTGAGATTGCTATGTTGGATAAACCATTCATAACCTTCGAGTTCACCAACAACAATACAATAGAGAGAAGAGTTGTTTCAGAGCCTTCATAAAGGGGCTCGTGTGCCTTCTCAAGTACAGGTAAATCATGAACATCATCAAAGTCATCTCAATCATCATGATCAGTTGTGCCACTAAATGTGTCATGGATCAATGTATTTGTACCATCATCTTCAACTGTGTTTTCTGGCGCATGATCATCTTCTTCCATAGGATCATTAACTTCATCTTCGATACTCACAGCTCTATGTTCCTCCGCTTGCAAAACCACATTCTTCAGGGCGTGATAATCCATATTTTGTTCCCTAGGGCGCCCACCTTTATAATAATGATCGACACAAATAAACCATGATCATGATCAAGTGATTTTTTATACATTTATAAATTCAATCAATATATATATAATGAACAACTTACCAATGGACAATAATCATACCCCCCTTCAACATGACCATGCTGCCTACAATGTTTCTCAGTTGTTGTGATTAAAAGTCTTCTCATCTTTAAGCCATTGCAATTATTGCAAGGACAATAACATTTCCCATCACCCTTTCTTTTCAATCTAGCCCACATTCTAGCAATTGTCTGTTCATTTTTTTCTACACTAATATTATCTGACATGATTTTTCTTTACCAAGCTTGAATATTTAGATCTTCAAAAAATATCAAACTCAAACTCCAATAATTTTTAATCATAGACATGTAACAAAATCTAATAATTCTAATATTTTTCACAAAAAAAATCGGCATGCAACCACCCCTGCAAAAGAGAAGATAGTTTGAAGTTAATGAACCCGAAAAACACTTTAAAATGCTAATTCCAGAACTTATTAAATTTTGATTTTACTATGATTTCCAACCGTTAGACTTTTAAAATCATAATATTGAACTTGGACAACAAAATCTAGAAATGAAATTCTGAAAATGCACAAGTCTAAAAATGAAATCTGATGAGATGTTGCTTTAAAATATGATTTTCAAACTTAGAAGTACAAACCTGACTTCACAAATGAATTTTGGAAAAAGACAATGACTACCCTCAACTTGGCGATATCTTCTTAAATTTTTTATGATTTTTCCCAAGAAAATCATCCTTAGTTCTCCACAAACTGTCACAAGTATAGCAAATTAGCAAGTAGAGAAAATTCGCAAGTAGAGAAAATTCGCAAGTATAGGAAAACTCGGTCGCAATAAATAGGTGAACTCACTTTTATTTATGTCAGCCACAATTTGACTTTTTCTGATTTTGCATATTCGTTGAAATTTTGATGAACCTGGATTTTCGTCGATATTTCGATGAAAACCCAGGTTCGTCGAAATTTCGATGAATGTCGGGGATAAAATTTTAAAAAATTGAAAATTACACATCAAATATCACAAGTACCCGACAATACATCAAATTATACATTTTTCGTAGGAAAATTTCATCAGATTTTGTAGTCAAATGAGTTAGTGTTAAAATATTCTTCTAAAAGCTTGTTGAACACTCTTCTTGGGTCTTTCTAGAAGTTCAAGGAGTTCTATATAAAGGGGACTTGAGACCTCATTTGAGAGGGGGGCTTGGTTGAGAGAAAATTGTTAATGAATTTTAGTCTCATTGAGAGATTGGCTTTTCAAGGGGCTTTGAGGATGAAATCCCTCTTGGCTTACAATCTCTTCATTGTTGCAATATACAGTCAAGAGATTTAATGGTGTTTTCAGCCAAGAAACACATTGGTGCTTAACAGAGATAATTCTAAAGACTGAAGTTGCAAATCTGCTTGTTTGAGAAGCTAAGTAATTTATGCAATAGTTGATGTATTATTGCATGTTTCTAAATTATTGCAATAGCTGGTTTTTTATTGCAAGGGTTTGAATAATTGCAATAGCTAATGTATTATTGCAATTTTGAATAAGGGTTTCTGAATTATTGTAGAAGTTGATTTATTATTGCAATAAGGGGTTCTAAATAATGCAATAGTTGATTTATTATTGCATTTTATTGTGAGGGCCTCTAAAGGATGAATTTGAGATCACTGGTCAGATTTAGGAAGATGGATTTCTTGTTGCATTTTTGGTATTGGCTATTTCAAATATCCCAATTCAGGAGTCGATATAAGGAGACATTGCTATATGTAATGAAAACTTTACAATTCACAGAAGCTCCAATATGCATATACTGCAGTTATGATACTTCCATTAAGTGGTTTGAGCCATCTCAGTGGATTGTGGGAGTGCCAATATCAGGTCTGGGTACATTAGACCTTATAATATGTTTATAGCTCAGTTTATGATTATCATTAGCATTGAGAAATAGAGTTCATAAGTGAATGCAACAGTTCTAGGTTTGCTAATCTAGAATTTTAGTTCTATATTACTCAAAAACTTATGTCTTAAACAGTTGCTATAGTCTCCTTTAATTACTATTATGAAGAGAGTGCCATGTTATGAAATGTATGAGTCGATTAAGACTTTTGGGCGAAGTTCTATATTAGATTCAATCTTTGCATTTTCTTACCAGTATGTTCTTTAATACTTCATGCTTGTAAGTCACCAAGAAGCACTAGTTTTCAATCACTATATTATTCTTTGAGTTGTCACCAAACTGTTTTGTAATTTTGAGCAGTTCTTGTAGTGTGACTAGTCATTTGTCTGAAGTTCTGATCTACCAATTTGGGTAGTTTAATTGGTGTAATCAGTCAATTTAAATGTTCTGAGACACACTTGTATTGGACTGGACATAATCAATAATATTCTTATGTTGTAATGATCAAGATTTATGCAATGTAAATGCTCAAATCGGTTCACTGATTAGAAGTTCGGTATTTCATTCTCAACTCATTGGCTTAATTGACAAATGCAATATGTCAAGATAAGCATAATTAGAAAAGTTAATTGATCAGTGGGAAGGAACATTATAGAGCATGCTTGATTGTTTTTGGTCAATTGCAAAAAATTTAGATAATATTCCATTGGGGATTACAATTTGTAAGTTTTCATTCACATTCTAGTTATTTCTAGTCACCACAAATCCTTCAAATTTTTCATCATAGTTTCACATATCACCTTGTAGTCGGGATTATTTGTTCTATACTAATTATGCAATGTTGCATTCAATTCCCAAGAGATTTGGATCACTATAAAGGCATGAAGGACTTGTGGATGATATGGTTGGCTTGAAGGACTTGGCATGATGTTTGATGACTCTTTTGTATGTTCAAGAATATGAGTTGGATGACATGGCGATGTTTGATTCCTTGCTAGTAGCCCTTGGGTCACATCCTTTGTAGGTGTATAGGTGGAAGGTGTTGGCTTATGGTTTTGGTTTTGATTGGATGATGGAATGATAAAGTTATAGGGTGCATGACATGGTATGATAAAGTTATAGTGTGTCACACATGTGTGTAAGCTCAAGGGCTTGTGGATGACATGGTTGGCTTGAAGGACTTGGCATGATGTTTGATGACTCTTTTGTATGTTCAAGAATATGAGTTGGATGACATGGCGATGTTTGATTCCTTGCTAGTAGCCCTTGGGTCACATCCTTTGTAGGTGTATAGGTGGAAGGTGTTGGCTTAGGGTTTTGGTTTTGATTGGATGATGGTATGATAAAGTTATAGGGTGCATGTGCTAGATTGGTATTCCCCTTGTCAATGGTTGCATTAGAACATAAGGAAGATTGGCCTTGTTGCAAGGTAGAACTTAATTTCACATGTGTTTGTTGTGATGTGGCTTGATAGGTTGATGTGGCATTGACATATGAAGAAGTGGATGGATTAGATTGGTATGAGGTGGAAGGAGATGAAACATAAGGTTGAGGTGGCATTGGTTGATAATGAATAGATAGGGGATGATGTTGTGGTTGTTGAATTTGACAAGTGGCAATGAATTGATTGGCTTGAGCTAGGAGGTGTTGGATTTGAGGTGATTTAATTTGTTGAAAGTTTTGGAAGAGGGTTTGAAGGCTTTGTATGGTTTGATGGTCTAGGGGTTTGGGTATTTCGTGAAGTGTCTGAAGGAGGTTTCAAAGTTGGGATGCTAGGGATTTGTGTTCGAATGTGGGCATGGTGTCACACATGTGTGTAAGCTCCTTCACATCGATTTGTTGCTCAAAGTATGTAACATCGTTCATGTAATCATTAGCGGTGGTAGGAGAAACCCCTCGAAGTATGATTTTAGGTTTTGGTTTTGTTTCATTATTTGAACTATAGAAAGGGACTCCTTGAATTATGAGCTCGGGCTTAGGTTTTGTCTCATGATTTTTCCTAGAGGGATAGCCCCCTTGGATTATGATTTTGGGATTATGATTAGGATTGGGCTTGTTTATGATTATGACCATTTTGACAAGTGGTGACTAGGACCGGCTTGGTGATGATGTGGAATGATTAGATTGGATGACTTGAATTGATTAGGATGAAAGTGATAGGATATGAATGTGTTGGAAGAACGTGCAGAGTGACTTATCTTTATGTGTTTGGTGTTTAGCTTGATTTGGCAATGTTTAAATGAATGATCACACATGTACACACATAAATCACTCATGCAAGACACATAAGCGAGTTTGAATTTGAAATTATGATTGTGATTATTAAGCTCACATTTGAAGAAGACACATCAACAAGTCCTAGAACTAGTCAAGTGGGTATGGCCAATTAGGTTTCAAGCTAGTCTGCACAAGGTTGACTAAGGATGATTTGAAAGAAAGATCCTGCCACACGGTCGGGAGAAAGGGGTAACCCACCCTTCACCTTCACTTCCCAAAGGTATAAAGTTCTTTGGGGCTTAGCTAAGAGTGACAAAAAATTTAACTTCCAAACAAGCGTGTCTTTCGATTCACACTTCGATTGAGGTCATCCCCAGGGGTGATGAAATCCCCCTAGCAGGCCTCCTCGAAAGGGTTTGACAAAAGCAAACCAAGTGAGGTGCTTGTGATCACACACACACTTGATTCACACTCACAATGATTAATTTCCCTTAAAAAAATTGCAATGTTTATAAAACAATTCAAACACTTGTTCTTTTTATCCCCAAATCAAGATGTGATGGAAGACAATGATTAATTTTAGACCCAATTTTTGAAGTGTGATTGAAGACAAGATTTGTTTTAAACCAATTGCAATGATGTGATCAAACAAGATTTGATTTTATGTCCCAAATTGAAAGATGTGAGAAACAAGATTAATGAGATTAAAAAAATGGAATGTGTGCACCTGATTATTCACTTTCCAGATTGTTGTGAGTGATATTTTTTGCTACTGGAGCTCCTTATGATCACCTACAAGATGAAAAAAATGATATTATAATGCAGCCAAAAAACTAAATAAACTCATAAAAAAAAAATTGCAATTTCTGAGACATGTTTTTGACATAGCCGAATTAGATTTTAGTATTTGACAATTTTATTGATCTGAAAAATGAAAACTCAAATAAGAGATCCCATCTAATTTTCTGAGAGCTTTCTAGAAATGTAAAGAAGTCAGAAAAATTATCTGTTTTTCTCTCAGAAACACAGATTTGTGAAAACCATACAGAAAATGAAGATCATATTTTCTAGCATTGTATTTGACTTCTAAATTAAATCTGTAAAACATAGACCCCTATTATAATTTAAAGAGCTTTCCAAAAATGTACAAATTTCTAAAAAATTCGTCAATTTACATCCAAATTTTTTTATTTATGAAAAAACATAAAATTACGATAACTTATACAAAAACGATGATACACCCTTGATTTTTTTATTGTAGCCTCTTGAGATGATGTACAAGAGTTTGTAAAAATATTGTAGAAAAATTCGTAGCTGTGTAGAAGATATGAAGAAATTGGTAAAACTTGCGGTTTTATCCAAAAACTGTCAAATTTGCAAAACAAAGTCAATAAAACTTGCAAGAAGCACCGTTAAAAGATTTGTATGCACTAGATAAACCCTCATATACACTATAGAAACCCTCAGATGCACTAAAATGAGAATTTTTTTCAGAAAGCTGAATTCCAGAACGCGAAATCTTGTCAGAAAACCTGCAGATAAATGTTAAAAATGGGGCAAGGCCCCATGGTGGGCGCCAAAATGTAGATAGGGAAAATAATCAATCAGATTTAGAGTTGAAAAAAATAAAATGACTAAATCCTATCAAGCACAATAGAGTACGAAATAACAAGGAAATCACAATAAGAAGCACAAATGCAAACTGATCTCCGCACTAACTCGATTTATCTCCATTGCTCTTCTCCACCTGCACAAAGATGCAAGATTTTGAAGGTTGATAATAGAGGAATGTTGGTTGCTCAATTCTACAGCATAACAACTTGATGAAGATGATAGATGGCAATTGAAGAATTATTTTGATAGAGTGAAGATGCTAGAAGAAGATTCGATGCAAATGGCTTGTAAAAGGTTTGATTTATAGATTTTTGATTTGAACAGAGATAAGATTTGACAAGATTCAATAAGGATTTGATTTTTGACAAAAGAGGAAATATGACGAGATGAGATAAGATTTCAAAAAGATAGAAAGATTTTGATTCTCTTTTAAAGGAAATAAATCTTGAAAAAGATGAGAAGGATAATTGATGAATTATCTAATTAAATAAATTAATTAGATGCACATGAGTTTAGTTTTGAAAAGAAAGCGAGAAGATCTTTTTTAAGATTTTATTAATTAAATAAATATTTGATTTATTTAATTAATGTTGGATTTATGATTTCATTAATTAAATAATATAAATTATTTAATTAACATTAGAAGAATTAATAGAAAATGATTTAATTAATTAAATAATATAAATTATTTAATTAACATTAGAGGAATGGATGGAAATGATTTAATTAATTAAATAATATAAATTATTTAATTAACATTAGAGGAATGGATGGAAATGATTTAATTAATTAAATAATATAAATTATTTAATTAACATTAGAGGAAGGGATATAAATTATTTAATTAACATTAGAGAAATGGATGGATTATGAATATGAATTTAATTAAATAAATAAAATTTATTTAATTAAATAGATGATGACATGGGTACCTAGGGCAAAGCATGCTACATGATGTCTAAATGATGCAATGTTGTGACAAGGTATCGTAAGAGAACAATTTTTTGATGTCTACACTTAGTATAACCCACAGATGAATTTATTATTTGCTTCATCAATTCAGTCTAATAAATATTGTTGGTTTTTTCGATGCCATAGATAAATTTCTAGTGTTCTCTTTTTCATTGGTTGTGTATGTTGTCCATCGAGGAGAAAATCCTCTTCTTCTTTATTCAGGGTCTTGTATTTGGTGTTTGCAGATGTTAATGTGAAATGTTTTTATTATTGTCTTGGAGGGTGAGACTTTTCTTTGAATATTCACACATTAATTTCATTCCAAATATCTTGTATGATCATTTCATGGGCTTTGTGTGAGTTAGAAGTTGTGAATTGAGCCCAAATTGAAGTTTTCAGGTTGCAATCTTGACCAACACTTTAGTTTGCAACTTTGTATATACTATAGTGTTCAAGCACTTTGCTATTTTAGCCTATAATTTTGTTTTCTTGACCTTTTGGTCCCCTTTGTGAATTTGTCTACCATTTTCACTTGCAATTGGCTTATTTTGGTAATTCATTCACATGTGTGTATTTAAATATATATTCATACACTTGAATACATCACATCTTAGATAGAAACTAAGGGAATACAAAGCTTGGGTGAATTTTAATAAAATACTAATGCAACTTTATCCTTAAGAGTGATATAAATTAGTTGTGATGTGGTACAAAGATCAATGCTTAATAAAAGGTTTATTAATCCAAAATGTGTAAATGATTCGCTTGAAATGAATGCAGTGATGATAGATCATTGCATCTTGATGTGGTTCACACCGAAGGATCTCTTAGTTCTAATATATATGGGATTGTGTTCCTCTATTGTCGTAAGATTTAGGAAGTTTCCATAAGTAATGATAGTGAAACTAAGTGTTAACTACTAATACATAATTGAAGAGCAAAGATTGAATTAGGCCTTTATAGTGATCCAAATCTCTTGGGAATTGAATGCAACATTGCATAATTAGTATAGAACAAATAATCTCGACTACAAGGTGATATGTGAAACTATGATGAAAAATTGTAGGATTTGTGGTGACTAGAAATAACTAGAATGTGAATGAAAACTTACAAATTGTAATCCCCAATGGAATATTATCTAAAAATTTTGCAATTGACCAAAAACAATCAAGCATGCTCTATAATGTTCCTTGCCACTGATCAATTAACTTTTCTAATTATGCTTATCTTGACATATTGCATTTGTCAATTAAGCCAATGAGTTGAGAATGAAATACTGAACTTCTAATCAATGAACCGATTTGAGCATTTACATTGCATAAATCTTGATCATTACAACATAAGAATATTATTGATTATGTCCAGTCCAATACAAGTGTGTCTCAGAACATTTAAATTAACTGATTACACCAATTAAACTACCCAAATTGGTAGATCAGAACTTCAGACAAATGACTAGTCACACTACAAGAACTACTCAAAATTACAAAACAGTTTGGTGACAACTCAGAATAATATAGTGATTGAAAACTAGTGCTTCTTGGTGACTTACAAGCATGAAGTATTAAAGAACATACTGATAAGCAAATGCAAAGACTAAATCTAATATAGAACTTTGCCCAAAAGTCTTAATCGACTCATACATTTCATAACATGGCACTCTCTTCATAATAGTAATTAAAGGAGACTATAACAATTGTTTAAGACATAAGTTTTTGAGTAATATAGAACTAAAATTCTAGAGCAGCAAACCTAGAACTGTTGCATTCACTTATGAACTCTATTTCTCAATGCTGATGATAATCATAAACTAAGCTACAAACATATTTAAGGTCTAATGTACCCAGACCTAATATTGGCACTCCCACAATCCACTGAGATGGCTCAAACCACTTAATGGAAGTATCAGAACTATAATATATGCATATTGGAGCTTCTGTAAACTGGTGAAGTTTTCATTACATATAGCAATGTCTCCTTATGTAGACTCCTGACTTGGGATATTTGAAATATTCAATACCAAAGATGCAACAAGAACACACTAGAAATCCATCTTCCTAAATCTGACCAATGATCTCAAATTCATCGTTTAGAAGCCCTCACAATAAAATGCAATAATAAATCAACTATTGCATTATTTAGAACCCCTTATTGCAATAATAAATCAAATACTGCAATAATTCAGAAACCCTTATTCAGAATTGCAATAATACATAAGCTATTGCAATTATTCAAACCCTTGCAATAAAAAACCAGCTATTGCAATAATTTAGAAACATGCAATAATACATCAACTATTGCATAAATTACTTAGCTTCTCAAACAAGCAGATTTGCAACTTCGGTCTTTAGAATTATCTCTGTTAAGCACCAATGTGTTTCTTGGCTGAAAACACCATTAAATCTCTTGACTGTATATTGCAACAACGAAGAGATTGTAAGCCAAGAGGGATTTCATCCTTAAAGCCCCTTGAAAATCCAATCTCTCAATGAGACTAAAATTCATTAACAATTTTCTCTCAACCAAGCCCCCATCTCAAATGAGCTCTCAACTCCCCTTTATATAAAACTCCTTGAACTTCTAGAAAGACCCAAGAAGAGTGTTCAACAAGCCTTTAGAAGAATATTTTAACACTAACTCATTTGACTACAAAATTTGATGAAAATTTCTGACGAAAGATGATAATTTGATGTATTGTCGGGAACTTGTGATATTTGATGTGTAATTTTCAATTTTTTTAAATTTTATCCCCGACATTCGTCGAAATTTTGATGAACCTGGGTTTTCATCGAAATATCGACGAAAATCCAAGTTTTTCAAAATTTCGACGAACATGCAAAATAAAAAAAAATCAAATTGTGGCCGACATAAATAAAAGTGAGTTCGCCTATTTATTGGGACAATGTTTTGCTATACTTGCGAATTTGCTCTACTTGCAAATTTTCTCTACTTGCTAATTTTATATACTTGCAGCAATTTGTGGAGAACTAAGGATGATTTTCTTGGGAAAAATCAGAAAAAATTCAAGAAGATATTGCCAGGTTGAGGGTAGTCATTATCTTTTTCCAGAATTCATTTGTGAAGTCAGATTTGTACTTCCAGGTTTGAAAATCATATTTTAAAGCAACATCTCATCAGATTTCATTTTTAGACTTGTGCATTTTCAGAATTTCATTTCTAGATTTTGTTGTGCAAGTTCAATATTATGATTTTAGGAGTCTAACGGTTGGAAATCATAGTAAAATAAGAATTGAATAAGTTTTGGAATTAACATTTTAAAGTGTTTTTTGGGTTCATTAACTTCAAACTATCTTCTCTTTTGCAGGGGTGGTTGCATGCCGAGTTTTTTGGGTGCAAAATATCAGAACTATTAGATTTTGTTACCTGTCTATGATTAAAAATTATTGGAATTTGAGTTTGATATTTTTTGAAGATCTAAATATTCAAGCTTGGTAAAGAAAAATCATGACAGATAATATTAGTGCAGAACAAAATGAACAGACAATTGTTAGAATGTGGGCTAGATTGAAAAGAAAGGGTGATGGGAAATGTTATTGTCCTTGCAATAATTGCAAGGGCTTAAAGACGAGAAGACTTTTAATCACAATAGTTGAGAAACATTGTAGGAAACATGGCCACATTGAAGGGGGGCATGATTATCATCCATTGGTAAATTGTTCATTATATGTCTTTATATTGATTGAATTTGTAAATATTTATATCATTTTAACATTTTTATATATATAAAAAATCACTTGACCATGATCATGGTTTATTTGTGTCGATCATTATTATAAAGGTGGGGCACCCTAGGGCACAAGATATGGATTATCACACCTCAGAGAATGTGGTTTTGCAAGTGGAGGAACATGGAGCTGTGAATATCGAAGATGAATTTAATGATCTTATGGAAGAAGATGATCATGTGCTAGAAAACATAGTTGAAGATGATGGTACAAATACATTGATCCATGACACATTTAGTGGTGCGGCTGATCATGATGATCAAGATGACTTTAATGATGTTCATGATTTACCTGTACTTGAGAAGGCACATGAGCCCTTTATGAAGGCTCTGAAATAACTCTTCTCTCTGTTGTATTGTTGCTGGTGAACTTGAAGGTTATGAATGGTTTATCCAACATAGCAATCTCATGGATGTTAAGGTATGTCATATATGTCATCTTTTTTCATCTATTTTAATTGTTGTTAGTTCATCACTAATAAATAAAGGATGAAATATGTACCATTAATATTCTTTACATTAACAAATTATTTTTTTGTTGTAGATTAATAGGTGAAATTTTGTTACCACATCTAATATTTTACCTCTCTCATACCGAGATTTATCTGCCATTATGAAAGATATTGGAATGGAGTATCAAGCAATAGATGCATGTCCCAATGATCATATTATATATCATAAACAACATGAATTTGCAAAAAAATGCCCGAAATGTCATATCAGTAGATATCAAACAGATCAACTAACAAAAAAGGTGTCTCACAAGGTTCTTCGTTATATTCCCATTATTCCACGTATATAACTATTATTTAGGTGCAAAATCTTAGTGCAATTTATGGATTACCATGCACGAAATAGAAGTGGAGATGACATTCTTTTAATGCCTGGGGATGGTTTTGCATTTAGGGACATGGGGGAAAATGGCCACACTTTAATGAAGAACCTCATAATCTCAAGCTTTCACTAGCAGCGACGGTGTCAATCCATTTGGAGAGATGAGATCTATTTACTCAGTGTGGCTTGTTTTTGTTATCAATAATAACATTCCTCCATGGATGTCAATAAAGAGGGAGCACATAATGTTGGCAATGATTGTTCCAGATATTTGTTTACATCAATTTTCTTTAACCTAGTAGCATCTCATTCATCTTATTTGTTGCATGATGACTTATATTTTTTTCATTTAAGAGTCATGTACATTAATTTATATATATTGCAGTAAAATGGTTATAATAATTATGTAATGTTTATGTTCATTTAACTAGGTAAGTACCAAGTTAAAGATATGAATGTATATATCGAGCCTCTTATCGACGAGTTACTAAAGTTATGGAATGGTGTCACTATGTATGCCGTCTCTAGACCAATAGGACAAAGACAATTTCAATTCCATGCAATGCTTGTATGGACAATTCATGATGCCCCAGGGCTAACACATTTTTGTGGTATGTTATAATGTTCGACTACACTTTAACAATATTTAATTTTATGAAATAGATATCATGCATATTTTTTAAATAATCTATTCATTATATATAATTATAAAAATTGACATATTTAATCCAATTATATATGATCTTGCAGGTCTTCAAATAAAGGGAAAATTTGCATGTCCAATTTGTGGTCTAAAGATGAAATCTCGTCATTCAACAAGTTTAGGAAAGTAGGTGTTTGATGAGTATGGGCACTTCCTCCACAGAAATCATAAGTATTGAGCTACTGAAAAACATCTTTTCAATGGGAAAGAAGAGACTACATCAAAACCACGAAGAATGACACCTCGCCTATGGAAGTTGGAATATAATAGAATTAATCATCAAGGTTATACATCAGATCAAATTGTTTATCTATCATATATGATATGTTTGGAATTTATATTTTTATATTGTGTTTTGTTTGCTCAAGTTGTAATTGACAATGATTGTCGTTGTTAATTTGTTTAATTTATATGCTTCATGAAGGTCGTCAAGGCATTAATGGTCAGCTTCCACAGGGAATGAAAATTTATTCCAGACAATTTAGTAGGTTGCCCTACTGTGAGCAGCTACAAATTGTGCATTTGTTTGATACAATGCATATCGGAAAGAATATAATAGAAATGTTATGGAAAATATTAGATGGAAGGCATGACAAAGAAAAAATTGTCAAAATTTGTAGTGACATTCAGGAAACCAATCACGCAATGAAAAATGTCATTCAATTAAATAGCGCTGGAGACCAAATTAATATAAGCGCCCTTCCTTGGTTATTAACGAAGCAACAAAGCAATGCTATAAAAAAAGTCATACGAAAAATTTGATTTCCCATAGGATTTGCTGCGAACATAAACAATATTATAACAAAGAAAGGTGAATTTGGGTCAAGGCTGAAAATGCATGATTGATATACCTTCATTAAGGTAATTATTATGGTATATTTTATATATATTTGTATACTGCACATGTATTTTTCAGCATATTATGATTACTACTTTTGGAAAAATAATGAAAAGATCATTTTATAATTGTTGAAAAACGTTCAACCTCTATCTCTCCCAGACAACTTCGAAAATAATGTCAAGCAAGTTATATATGATCTTGGAAAATACATGAGGTAAGTAACGATATTTTTTCAATTCGTTGTATAGATCTTATAATTGTCATTTGTTTTACTTGTTATTTAATATATTGTATATTTTTGTTAAATCTTGTTAATATATTTGCGCCTTGAATCACTTGTAGATGGTTGTTATTTAAAGAAATCCATAAAGAAGATATAAATTATTAGAAGAGAAAAATTCCTCGTCTAATGTGTGAAATGCAAAAGTGTCTACCTTCGACATTTTTCAATGCACATGAACACTACCTCATACACCAAGTTGAGGAGATTGAATTGTGTGGACCTGTACACACAAGGTCAATGTGGATGGTTGAGAGGCACTTGAAATTTTTGAAGGCTTTGGTTAGACAAAGAGCACATCCTGAGGGTTCTATGGTGGAGGGATATATGGTATACCAGACCATGGTGTCCATTACTGAATATCTTCCTAAGTTTGCAACAAAGATCCATGTAGATCGCATTTGGGATCACAACTCTATTAACAAATTGAAAGGGGAGTACCTGATGGGGAAAGGTAGATTAAGGAAAGTGAGGTAATAATAATACATTTTACATTTGTTTTTTTATGTATATTGTACTTATTTAATTATTAATCTTCAATATACATCAATGATAAATTAAGGTCGTATATCGTGGTAATTAACTAATTAATGTAGACCTGGGAGACTCAACTCAACCAACCTATCAACCTAAATTTAAGAGGTTTCCAACAAGTTTAGAATGACCACTTTAAAAAATCCAAACAACTCTCAAAGCTTAACAAACAACAAAAGTCAGATTTCACACTTTGACTCCTTGAATCCTTGTAGCAGTGCAAACCTAGTTTTTCCCAATAACTCAAAAATTTCCCAAAACACCATACAAAATCTTGATGGTTTTAGACACCCATTTTTGCGTTATTAAACATAATTCAAAGGAAAGTACAAGTCCTTTGGACCAAATCACCAAAATCACCCTTTCTAGGTTGTGTTGATTAGGCTGATTAGGCCTATTTTACAAAGCAGCTAGTCTTTAAACTTTTTATATGCCCATGAAATCTTGGGGCTGAAATTTTTATGCCTCCAAACCTCCAAATCCACAAAAATATTTCAATTGTACGATTGGATTCTTTCCAAACCCAAATGTAAGGAAATCTAGGGGGCATCTCAGAGAAATCTCTAAGAACAGTAGTGCCTTTGGTAACTTTAATCGATTAGGTTGCCTCAAAGACACGTAGAACTATGTACTAAAGTGGAAATAAACACAGTTCATTTTCCACATTGATCCTTCTGAGAGAAGCTCATGTAAAATTCAACAGCATGCATTTAACAGATTCTACTATAAGAACCAACAAACATGAAAGATGAGACAGAAACCAGAACAAATAGATTTACATGGGGAAAATCCTTTCGGATAAAAAAACCCCACACTCCAAAGATCGAGCCATTGTATTATTCAACAACAAACGGTTATAATACAATTTCAGGCTCATAGCCTTTATAGAGATTACATCTTGTTCATTCTTGATACAACCTGGTAGCTTACTCTCCCTGATAGATCAACCATGGAATTCATGATCAGGAGAGATTCCAGCAGCATAACTCTGCCTCTCTCTTCCTCTGCTTTGGTCTCATGGCTTCGGCCTTTCAACTAGCCACTCGACTCTCGCTCTTCTTCTCTTGTTCTCTCTGGCTCTTAAACTCTATCTTTTTTTTCTTCAGAATGTCCAATGCATACATATATGCATTCATTCTCAACGACCTCTGTGAATCAGTTTGCTTCCAACTGTCGGATCACAACTATCGAATCAACCAGCTCAGCATCATAGATGTTTCCACTTCCTTGTATGGAAGATAATACGTCCAGGTCACACCACGTAGGACAGCCTTTCACTCGGTCAAAGGCATTCAACCTGTGTTGCATGTCGGTGAGACACTAACCGTGTCTCCCCGATGCCACAAAGCCCATATCGTCATTATCGCCAAGAGTCTTCACTATCGGCAAGACATTATACCGAGTTCAAAAGTCACATCAACCTCAGCTTTCCATTCGGTGAGACAATCATCTTTTTCCAAGACTTCACACCGAAGCTCACAAGTCACACTGAAGTGTTCATCAGTCGGCAAGACATACCGCTATCGCCAAGACATCATACTGATGCCTTCAAGTCACACCGAAGTGCTCGACAGTCGGCAAGACATTCATCTTTTTCCAAGACATCACACCGAGCACACCATGTCATACTGAGTCCGCAAGACTTTTGTCTTTCGCCAAGACCTTACACCGAGTGAACAAGTCATCCCGAAGACTATCGGTGAGACTCTCCAAGTCGCCAAGACTTCACACCGAAGTCTTTTGTCACCACGAGGGCACCAAGGTATACCCATCGGCAAGACTTTACATAGTCGCTGAGAGATCTTCCCGAGACCTTTGTGTTACCCCGATGACCATATGCTATCGGTGTCAGTGAGACATTTCATATTGACAAGACCTCATACCGAAACAAGCCTTTCGGCCAAGGGTCTCCCTAACACCGCTTGTCGCTCAAAGTCTTACTGAACCCTTCGTTACCTATCGGAAAGACATCACCCTGTTGCCAAGACTTCATATCGAACCCTTATGTCACACCGATGACCCGAAAGCTTCACTGTCGGTGAGACTTTCCAAGTCGCCAAGACTTCATCCTGAAACACATGAGTTTCTCCGATGACTCTAGAAGATAACTATCGGTGAGACATTCATATCGGTAAGACCTCATACTGAAACATAACCCTTTCGGCCAAGTCTCCTCGATACCCGATAGACACCAACTGTTGGCCAGACATCTCCCAGTTGCCAAGACTTTCTGCCGATAGGAGCAAGTTATACCGATTATCACATCAGCTAGACAAACCAAAGGTCATACCGATATCGACAAGACTTCCTATTGTGGCCAAGACATCATTCTGACAGTCCAAGTTACATCAAAGGTTTCAAATGCCGATCACCAAGACATTCAGGAGGTCACAGCCATAGTTCAGGATCAACTAGAAGATCGGCCAGACAACATGAATGTCACAACGACCATGCTTTCTTAGATGTTTCAGCCTATGAGATTGAGGCATCAATCCCAACAATCTCCCACTTGACGAAGATCACACAGGCCCCTCCAAAGCAACTAGACACTAAGACCACACTAGTTGCACCAGTTCAGACCCCGCAATACTCAAGACACCCAATCAACAAGATTCCACAGATAACAGTCCACGGGACAATCTGCAACAAAGATCAGGTAGCCAACTGCAACTCACTGTCCAACAAAGCAACCGAAATGCAACTGATCACAACCTTCTAGGAAACCTCATAGACCTCAAACATGCTCTCATGCTCCATCAAGAATTCTGCTCCAACATCTAAGATGTCCACCATTCAAGCAACAATCCTTGTCATCTTCCAACATGGCACATGTGGAAGAAAGATACAAGCCAAGGTGAATAAGCACCATTCCAACGAACACAAGCAAGAGATCCCAATGATATCACCAACAAGATACTGTTACCAATTCACTGTGCTCAAAAGCTATACAGAACACAATAGTGAAGTCATTCTCCAGAAACAAGATAAAAAACACCAGTTAGAACAACAATCAGACTGACTGCCTTGGTCCAACTGATAAACCCATGTGACTGAAGATAGCCCCCACAGCTCATGCTATTCCATCCAATCACACATACCTCACAGGTATCAACAATAGTAAACTTATGCCAAACCATAATCAACTCATTAACAACAAATACAAGCTCCAAGTGCCAACTAGTTGAAGAAGACAAGACACATACATGAACTCCCACTGCCTGAGTAATCCAGATTTAAAAGATCAAAAGGCATCGCAAGTCTACCAATAATAGCACATAGAACATGTGACCATGTAGTACCAAGGAAATATCCACAATGATGTGCACAACTTGCAACAAACTGCTACAAGAAACATTTCTCTCACCACAAACCTTCATGGCCACAGAGAGAAACTCTGCACATCATCTTCCTGTAGAACATCCTCCTACATACACTTCTACCAGCCAGCTGTGTCAAGAATGATCTTATTCACAACCCAAAAGAGAAGATTTAACAACATCCATTTGTTCAATCACCAAGATCAAACCAATTTAAAAAACAACATGGATGTAAGCATCTCAAAGAAGATCAAGCTAGTTCATTCCCCATTTCAGGAAATCAGCCCATACATCTGCTACCAATTCTCATAAGTAACAAGGAGATAAAACAAGTGGTACAACTTCCACTATGAATCCTCTAGAACCATTAGACAACAATTCAAGATCCATATCATGAAAGTGAACAAAAAAAAACACATATGAAAAATATAATGGGCCAAATACCTCTCAGATAAACTACCGAGTAGACCAAGGGTGAGAACGAGAATACTCCTTCAAGATATACAAGTCATCATGACTAATCCAAGAGCAATCTCCTCATAGGTCTCTTATTGAACTTACGTTCAACCAAGATGTATCCTTCTCGGACTTTCAAACCACTGTCAAAGCTCCAATCATCTGAATCAGGAACTTATCATGACACCATGATCTACATATCCCCTTAGGAGATATCATGCTTCAAGTGACTTCACCATGGTCTAATGCACAATGCCAAAACTCCAATGCACCAAGAGTATACCATGACATAAAGAAAATAGACTCAAAACCAACATCACCTATCAAGCACCACCAACACCTTAGCCAAAGAATCCAAGCGCCCTCCATGGTTCCAAGATATTGCACATCTTCAAATAATGTCCATGCAAATGCGAAAGAACCCTTCTGCAGCAACAAGATCCCAAGAAACATCTGCAACACTAAAGAAGACCATTCACCACCATGTGATGAACCCACAGTCACTGCTAGAGCTCCCACTGAAACGTGACACCCGAGCTCTCCAAGCATCATCACCAACTACTTCAAGTTCCCTTAATCGACCATTCAGGTACTCAAGAATATCCATTCTCTCATCTCAAAACAGTCACACCAATGCACAAGTGACCACAGACAAGGCCAGCTAACAAGTCTGCACCATCAATGAATCAACCTCGTGGATAAAGACAGTCCACATCCAAGTTATCTCATTTCAGCCAATGGGTAGCTAATCCACCAACCGCATAACTCATAGATCACAAACATCGAACATGCAAACCCGTTATCGCATTGGAAACTGAGATATCAAAGAGGATAACCACATAGACAACATGACTCAAACACCAGATCACACCAAACCTGATTTTCCAAGCATGTCTACAACGAGCACCATAACCAAGGAACCCACAAGCACCACCACAAGAATGATGAGTGACAAATCACGTACCAACACTCCCATGCAGAGAAGAAATCACACCTTCTCAAACCATGCACAAAGCATGCATGCAGAACTGCAACTATCTCATCCAACAACACCCCTACTAGGCTCTAGAAAATAGTTTAACATCAACTCCACATAATCACAAGTTTTTGCTTAACCATGTAAAACCTGCAAAACCACAGAGCTATGCAAGTACAAAACATCCTTAAAAAAGGAAACAACAGTTCAGAAAATCCAGGCCCCTTTCAGGCCACATCTAAACCACCAACATGTACATGCATCTAAGAAAGAGAAAGGCTATTTTAGAAGCTTACAAATCATCTAATGATTAACTCCATTGCCTTTATGTATTCAAGGTTAACATGAAACCGTGCCTTCCAACACTAGGGAACACCACCTAGCATAATCACTCTCTTCCATGGTTGAGAAACAACCTAGACTTCTCCATATCATCAAGGAGCCTGTTAGACAGAAACCCAATATGAAAGCTTTACTGCTACACAACCATGGAGAAAAGAAATCCACCTCATACACCAAGGTTATACGTCTACCATCCAGGAGATACAGATCACAACAAAACATGATCAACTCCCTTCTCCATCTCCACCATCCTTCAAGCTGCGTGTTGTCTCTGAATATCACAAGACTTCCACTCACCAAAGGATCAATACACCAAATGATTCCTCAAGATTTCCTCCAGCCACAGGAGAAATACCTAGAACCAGCAACCAAAAGAAGACTCTGATACCACTTGTAAGGAAATCTAGGGGGCATCTCAGAGAAATATCTAAGAACAGTAGTGCCTTTGGTAACTTTAATCGATTAGGTTGCCTCAAAGACACGTAGAACTATTTACTAAAGCAGAAATAAACACAGTTCATTTTCCACATTGATCCTTCTGAGAGAAGCTCATGTAAAATTCAACAGCATGCATTTAACAGATTCTACTATAAGAACCAACAAACATGAAAGATGAGACAAAAACCAGAACAAATAAATTTACGTGGGGAAAATCCTTTCAGATAAAAAAACCCCACACTCCAAAGATCGAGCCATTGTATTATTCAACAAAAAATGGTTACAATATAATTTCAGGCTCATAGCCTTTATAGAGATTACATCTTGTTCATTCTCGATACAACCTGGTAGCTTACTCTCCCTGATAGATCAACCATGGCATTCATGATCAGGAGAGTTTCCAGCAGCATAACTCTGCCTCTCTCTTCCTCTGCTTTGGTCTCATGGCTTCGGCCCTTCAGCCAGCCACTCGACTCTCACTCTTCTTCTCTTGTTCTCTCTGGCTCTTAGACTCTGTCTTTTTTTTCTTCAGAATGTCCAATGCATACATATATGCATTCATTCTCAACGGCCTCTATGAATCAGTTTGCTTCCAACTGTCAGATCACAACTATCGAATCAACCAGCTCAACATCATAGATGTTTCCACTTCCTTGTATGGAAGATAATACGTCCAGGTCACACCACGTAGGATAGCCTTTCACTCGATCAAAAGCATTCAACCTGTGTCGCATGTCAGTGAGACACTAACCGTGTCTCCCCGATGCCACAAAGCCCATATCGTCATTATCGCCAAGAGTCTTCACTATCGACAAGACATTATACCAAGTTCACAAGTCACATCGACCTTAGCTTTCCATTCGGTGAGACAATCGTCTTTCACCAAGACTTCACACCGAAGCTCACAAGTCACACCGAAGTGTTCATCAGTCGGCAAGACATACCGCTATCACTAAGACATCATACCGATGCCTTCAAGTCACACCGAAGTGCTCGACAGTCAGCAAGACATTCATCTTTTTCCAAGACATCACACCGAGCACACCATGTCATACCGAGTCCACAAGACTTTTGTCTTTTTCCAAGACCTTACACTGAGTGAACAAGTCATCCCAAAGACTATCGGTGAGACTCTCCAAGTCGCCAAGACTTCACACTGAAGTTTTTTGTCACCGCGAGGGCACCAAGGTATACCCATCGGCAAGACTTTACATAGTCATTGAGAGATCTTCCCGAGACCTTTGTGTTACCCCGATGACCATATGCTATCGGTGTCGGCGAGACATTTCATATCGGCAAGACCTCATACTGAAACAAGCCTTTCGGCCAAGGGTCTCCTCGACACTGCTTGTCACTCAGAGTCTTACCGAACCCTTCGTTACCTATCAGCAAGACATCACCCTATCGCCAAGACTTCATATCGACCCTTATGTCACACCGATGACCTGAAAGCTTCACTTTCGGTGAGACTTTCCAAGTCGCCAAGATTTCATCTTGAAACACATGAGTTTCTCCGATGACTCTAGAAGATAACTATCAGCGAGACATTCATATCGGTAAGACCTCATACCGAAACATAACCCTTTCGGCCAAGTCTCCCCGATATCCGATAGACACCAACTGTTAGCTAGACATCTCCCAGTTGCCAAGACTTTCTGCCGATAGGAGCAAGTCATACCGATTATCACATCGGCCTGACAAACCAAAGGTCATGCCGATATTAGCAAGACTTCCTATCATCGCTGAGACATCATTCTGATAGTCCAAGTTACGTCGAAGGTTTCAGATGCCGATCGCCAAGACATTCAGGAGGTCATAGTGATAGTTCAGGACCAACTAGCAGATCGGCCAAACAACATGAATGTCACAACGAACATGCTTTCTTAGAGGTTTCAGCCTGTGAGATTGAGGCATCAATCCCAACACCAAAAACCCTTGTTTTAGGCCAAAATCATGAGTGTTTATTGAATCTCCTACTTCCATGACCTCCAAGACCTCAAAACCAACTCAGAAACAACCCATTAGGTTTTCACATGGGTAAAAATTCATAAAATCAGAGCTCCCAGATATATTTTGTTGAAACCTAGGCTTGAACATCTTATTTCACTTGCTTTTCTTCACAAAACTCTTGAGGATAGCAGCTATACCTTCTTTATTTATCATCCTATGAGGGTTTACAATGATCACTTTATGCCTTTTAAAGGCATTTACACCTCAACTACCAAACAACCACCTCTACAACTGACTTTTTAATCTTTTATGATCACATGAAACATAAAACACACTAATTTCAAGGTTGTTAATATCACTATTGAAATGTTTTAATTTTTTGAACTTTAAAATGTATTGAAACTCCTAGGAAACCTCTAAGACCATGCTAGTGGCTTGATAATATCCTTATTATTGAAATGATACTAACCTTGTACCCTTTTACATGTAAATTCTCCAATTTGCCTTAAAAAGGCTACAAAATGCTTTAGTGCAAGACTCAAACTTATAACTCAAACTTCACGTAGAACATGTCTAATGGTCTTAATTGACCTTAATCAAGACAAAAATATCCAAAATACTCACTCTACCTATTGACCATATGCCCACCTTCAAATAATCACAAGTTGAGAATGAGGTATGGGTGCTCCTGCACCACTAATTATACGTTGTTTGTGAACTTCATTTTTTTTGATATAGTTGGTCAAGAGTGGGATGCACTAAATTTGTACGTTGCAAACAATCTTGATTGGATGATGGTATGGATTGAACGATGCCAACAATTTGGTTGTGCATTAACATGGGAAGGTGTGGCTTCATTGGTTAAAGAAGCTCATCGTAATGGAGATTCCAATGTTACACCAAGGTAAATTGATTTAGCATATGGTTTAAGAGATAAACAGGTACGTATAAATATATTAATCACCCATATTATTTAATTATTTTCAATTATACTTTTTTTTTATTCAAGGGGTAAACATTTTTGATCGGAGCTATGAACCAGAATACAACCATTCAACAATACCACCCCAACGGGGTTTGAACCTTGGTGGCAAGAACAACAATGCCACCTATAAACCATCACAGGATGTGAATATCGACAATTATTTTCAATTATATTGATGTATATATATGTTGAGATTTTTTTCTTTGCATACATTCGGCCAAGAATAAATATGTTTCTCAACTGACAATATTGCAATAATTTTTACATGTTTGACATATTGCAAGTGAAACACCACAAGGCTATGTGGTGCAATGGTCGTAAATTTTGAATCAAAAAGTTGGATGACACGAAGAAAACTTGTGATTCTAGGATAACTGCAGTCTTTCAAGTGACTAATGTTTCATCTAGAAGTGACATACATCCAAAAGTCTCAGAAAATTGATACTATGGGATTTTTGATGATATACTTGAGTGTGACTTTAAGTCCTTCAAATTATTTATGTTTGTCGTCCTATGGTACAAGCTACGATTGAATGAAAATGATCCTGAGAAAACTGTTATTGATCATAATAATGGATTTACCATGGTTAATACAAGGTCGATCGAGCAAGCTGGAAATGAGCCCTATGTTCTTCCAAGCCAATGTGAGCAGGTTTTTTACTTAGAGGTTCTAGGTAAACCAGTTTGGTCATTTGTTGTTAGACATGATCCAAGAGGAAGTATGGTAAAGTATAATGTGGTGGAAGAAGGAGATACCGAAGAACTAGAAGATGATGTAGATGATGATCAAGATCAATAGTTAGTTGATGATGTGCCTGACGAAGATGTCGAAGAAGAGGAACTCGAACATGATGATGTAGGAGTTACTATTCATGAAGATGATATCCATGTGGATGATGACATTATCGAAACTAATATCAATGATGATGATGATGATATGACCAATCCTTACAATGTCAAATCTGAATCGGATGATACAGACAAAGAGTTGGATGAATAAGAAGATCAATGACATTGAAATGTATGAGTTATGTGATTATATTATCTATATGATATTAATTTCTTGATAGAATTATATTTGACTTATGTGGTTACATAATTAATTCATGATGTACTTTTTAATGTTTAATTTTGATTCATGATGTTACAACTATTGTAGCTCTCCTAGAAATTTCCATATGATCATAATGAATAGTGTTTTGGGAAATTTCTGAAAGATGACATATTGATTGTAGTAGTGAAATAATTGCAAAGTCGTTTAGATTTTTTAGACTAATCACCCTTCACAATTTCATTTTTAGGATCATCTCCAATTTGATTACTAGGACACATAAGGTAGGATTTGATTGGCTTATCTTTGAGGAACATTGTGGCTTTGTGTAATGTGAGCAAATTTTGGATGGGGTAGTTGCTATTGCTAGGGTGGGTCACTCCTTTCTGCGAAGGCCATACACTTATGATTGGTCAAGTGTTATTTTCTTTAGAAAATTCCTATTGCCTTTTTGATAGGTTATGATTTGATTAGATGGGTTATGAAATAGTTATTTCAAGTAATTTATGTCTATTTTAATTTGTAATTTATTAAATTCAAACACATCCAAAATTATGTCCCTTGCTTTAATTGATTATTGCGTTATTTAATTATTAACTCAAATGACACCTCCAATTTAACTATATATATCTAATTGAATTTATCTAAAGTGTTGAACGATTTTAGATCAAATTTAGTAATTAACTGAAACAACTTTGCCAATTTGACTAACATCTTTTAAGATATTAAACAAATATGATTTATGAAGGAAGTATATTGGCGTGAAATTAAATATGATTTGTATTCCAATATAAAAACTAAAAAGAATGGAAACAATTCTTTCAACACATAAACTATTATGTAGTAGTCAATTAAAATGAAAAAGCTTATTCTATATTAGTTAGGATACACAACTAAGAAAATGATCTAAATAGTCTAATAATTTGACCATTAACATATAGAAATTTCTATAGAGTTGTAGATCTCTTCAATTTCAAAAACACAAAAAAATATTAGGTAGATAATCAAGCATCTTTCATTTCTACAGTGACTTATTTATCCTAGAGGAACTAAGTATATAGTATACAAAGAAAACCAACAAACCCACAACTACCCCTATTTTGAAGGAGTTTAGTTTTCTCCCCTTCCTGATCCCCCTAATATCGTCTAATTATTTTAAAGAGACCAAGGGTCATAAGACAACTTTATTCAACCCACTAAATAGCTTGGTTAATGAAACTTGACAAAAGCAACAAAACAATTGCTACATTTGGCATTTCATGTGGAATGAAGAGTGGTGACAATAATCTACTTATAGTTTAATAAAACACAATTTTTAGAAGGATTGAAATTAGAGAGATAGAGAAGAGGGGGAGAGAGGGAGGGATAGGTTGAAGAGGAAGAGAGAGAAGAGAGGGAGATAGATAGGTAGAAAAGGTAGAGAAAGAAGAGGGGGAGAGGGAGAGCGATATGTAGAAAGGGAGAGAGAGAAGAAGATAGGGGAGAGAGGGAGATATAGCTCAATATATATAGAGGGAGAGGGAGAGACATAGAAAGGGGGTGATATAGAGAGATAGAGGGGGATGGTGAAAGAGAGATAGATAGAGATATATGGGAAGAGAAAGAGAGATGGAGATATATGGGAAGAGAAAGGAAAAGAGGTGGAGATAGAGAGTCGATGGATAGGGGGGATAGGGAGGGAGAGATGGTGAGAGATAGAGAGGGGAGACAAAGAGGGGGAGGGATAGAAAGGGATATAGATAGGTAGAGAAAGATATGGATAGAAAGAGATAGAGAGAGGAGTGAGAGGGAGAAAAAAAGAGAAATAGATATAGAGATATAGAGTAGGAGAGATGGAGGGAGAGATAGACTGAATTAGAGAGAAAGGGAGAGAGGGAGAGATAACTCAATAGATAAAGCAGGGAAGAGGGAGTGACATAGATAGTGGGAGATATAGAGAGATAGAGAGCGACAGGGAGAGATATATCAATCACCCTCCCTATATCTCTATCTATTCATCCTTATCTCTTTATCTCTCTACCCCTCTCTATCTCTTTGTCTCCCTTTCTATTTGTATGTTTCTCATTATCTCCCTCTCTCTCTCTATATTTTCTTCCCTCTATTTATCTTTGTCTCCTTAAGTGTGCAGTGGGTACATTGAAAAGGTCTTAAAGGAGAATTATCATATCTTTAATCAAATGGCATGCTACATATATTGTGTTGTTGGAAAACAAGTTTCAACTGCTATTTAATGGTAAACTAGCTATAGTGTAATGGTAAAATCCACTAAAATATTAGGTAAAAGCCTATATATACTATTATATAATAATAAATATAATTATATTATATATAATTTAATCCAATATTACTATTATATTAAATATATATTATATTAATTATATTTTGTATTATATAAAAATATACTTATTATTAATTATTAATTATAATAATTTTATATGTATTTAATAATTTTGTTAAAGAATATAATATATAACTATAATAAGTGGAATAATTATATAATTTATTATGTAAAATTTAGCTAATACATACTTAACTATATTGTAGAATATTAAAACCTAGCTGAATGGCGCTAGAATTTTCAATTTAATTAACATACTCTAAAAACTTAGCTCGTCAAATTGGAGAAGTGAAAGGTCAATACCAGCATCGAGGAAGAGTTTCAAGGAGTGAAAACAAGGTCCATACTAGCACCAAGGAAGATATTGGAGTTAAAACAAGGTCAATACTAGCGTCGATGAAGAGTTTGGAGGAGTGAAAACAAGGTGAATACTAGCGTTGAGGAAGAGTTTGGAGGAGTGAAAACAAGGTCAATACCAACGCCAAGGATAAGGTTAAGGGAACTTAGGGAAAATCCATGACCAAGGGACAATGAGTACTATAAGTTTGGCACCCCATTCTCTTTAACCTACATTTTTCATGCCTAGTTTCCAATTTAGATGCAATCTTTATGCATGCATAATAGGGATAATAGGAGCTTCATGCCTTGAACAAGGGTTTCAAATTTGCCTCAAACATTCAATGGGAGTAAATTTGGATCGGCCTCTATGATATTGCACTCAAGTTTTGCATCTAGAGCATGCATGCACAAAGATCATGATACATATTAACACACAGGATCACACAGGAAAAGAGATTCATGCCAAGCAGAAAAAAAATCTTAGATAAAATCTCATGGTTCACAAATGAAATGCATAGAGATCAACCTAATACATGGTCTTCACATTCCATAATGGTCTGTACTTGATTCTTCCAATGCTAAATGTGAATCTCTAAATTCTTTGCAGATTGGTCTTTACTTCGTCATGCACAAGCAACTTACAAACCCCGCAACTTATATTAATAGCCTCAAAAAAATAATGTACATAGGTAATTAAAACCCAAAACCTCTCTCAAGTGCATAAATACCTTGAAGAAGATGTTGGTTGATATTTTCTTTGCTCAATGCTTCACAAAACAAAATGGAAACACAAAACACATATCCATATACACAACAAAAAAATGTATGCAATTTTTTTTAGGAACTTGGATGTCATGGATTTCACAAGTTCCCTACACAAAGAGAATCATCTACACAAAAGGAGGGATATTGAATGTAAACAAAAACACATTTTTAATTTAATTATGGAATAATACTAGGTCATAAACGAACCCGTTTTGCTTTGATATCATGTTTGAGAACTCATAATTAAGTCCCACTAATTTTCGAGGTTCAATTTGTTGGTGGGAACATGTTATTCTTTGTTGTATGACCTAACTCAAATCTTATGTCCACAAAGTTGCTAAAAACATAAAACAATAAGAAAAAATTTGAAGGTACAACTAAAAAGGGCTTATTTCCTTTTGGTCTCCTTCACCTCTTATATTTCAACATAGCATGGAATTACGCTTACATAACATAAACTCAAACATATGAAAGTTTATGGGGGAAAAGGATCCCAAGTATATGCTAGGCTAAGCAAGATATAATGAATGGAAATAGAGGCATACAATTCTTCTTTAATACCTCCACCACAAACATAAGCAAGGAAAGGTCTCCTCCCTTCTTGGTAGTGATAACCTCCTCCACACACAACCCTTAAAAATTATTAATAGAGGAATATAATATTTGAAGAACTCAAAGTTGATTCTCTCCTACCTGATGCAATTAGTCATTTTATCCTTACAAACATTTATAGTGATTACTAGAGGCACATAGACTAATTCTTCATAATAGAAGAATTTGATCATACTTTTCCAATGATGGCATTATGAGAAAACCTTAGGTTAAATGAATAATTCCTAGCTAAGTCCTTTAAATCATGTCCAACCGTATAAGAGAAGACCATTGATGTGTACTTGGATACCATGGAGAAAGGCTCTTTGGGCTCTTTCATCAATCAAGGTATTGTTAAATTTTAACACTTAAAAGTGATAATGAAGAGTCTTTCCTACGATGGTGGCCAATTATGCTTCTCAACACCTAGATTACAAAATATTTTTCAATGTCATTGCCATCAAAATTAAACATATTGCTTGAGATATAGTCATACAGGTAAACAAATTGGATTTCTTGATAGTAGATACATTCTAGAAAATTCAATCCTTACATCAAAGATTGTTGAATGGGCCCAACAAACTACTCATGATGCCCTTACTATTAAGTTAAACTTTAACAAAGCATATGATTGCATCAAATATCCTTTCATGACCTTTGAATGAAGAACCTTCATTCAAAAATGATGCCATGTCAAGACTTTAAAATGAAGGTATTTTTTATTTTAAATATTTCATGTCCAAAATGCTTTATAAAAGGAACCTTTGCATGAAGGACCTTCAAATGAAGACCTTAATTCAAAGGTCCTTAATTAGAAGATCCTTCATATGAAGGTTCCTTTGATGCCATCCCATTATAGCTCTTAGATTTTTTAGAGATTTTTTTTTTTTGAAGTAGAGATTGGACCATCAAATAGTGTCACCATGACTCTACCAACATATCCATCAAATTGACAAACCCTAACTTAATAACCACAAATTCACAAGAAAATTGCCCCTGTCAGCCCTAGGGCATCACTTCAATGCCAAGTTTCTTTCTTTAACAGACCCCTAAATGCAATGACCACCAAGTTACAATTCCAAGACAATGGGTGGATTGGTGGATGTCATTTATATTTAGCCCTCAAACCCTTACACAGGAAAAATAGGGTAGTCCATGTATTTGATTGTTTTCTCCCACAAAAAAGTGATTTAGCACTTCAAAGCAAATCAAAATGAAAAGGAACACATATATTTATCTACACCAATGATCTCAGAGCATTTCAAGCTTGTACAGATCCATACAACACAAGAGAACTTCAAAAAAATAGTAAAAACACATAAAATTGCTTCAAGAACGTGGTATTTGATATGAAAATTTGGTATCAACTCCAACAACCATTTCTCGGTCCTTGGAAGGATTTTTAAATCATCTCAGACCCCAACTACTTTCAACCAACATCCATAACTGACTTACAAACACTTAACAACCCATTATTTTGCAAAATTGCAATTTTGACAACTTTTAATGTTAACCCCTTAAACTGAAAAAGTTTCTTTTAACTTTAAGTTTGTTGGGTAGCCAATTCTTTTAAGTTATGAAATCCTACCATCATACATAATCAAAATTTTGTTGTTTCAAATGACTATGAGCACTAACTTTCACTATTTGAAGATGTTGAAACCTTGTCATAGAGAACTAGAACATTGATGCAACCACTCATCTTGCCTTAAAACATACCAAAAGTCTCCTAGAAATTAGACATAGGAATATTTAAGATGAATTAAACAATTTTTATTGCCAAAGCATAAACCTATGATGACTTAACCATCCTAGTACACACTCCCTCCCCGTTAACCACTTAGACATATGGAGTTTATCAGTGGAAAACTGAACCACCTCACACATGCGCCTGAATTATGTCTATTAGTGTTCTAATTCATCTTTTTCAAGACAAATTAAACCAAAATATTATGTATGGTGAAACCATTCTTCTTCATCATTGAGTCTAGGTTTTTTAGGCTTCCATAGCCTCAACTACTATGAACTACATTTCGCAAACTTCATGTTTGTGTTAGGTTGTAAAATAATGACATTTTAAAGTCATTAATTGCAAGGGAAAGTCTCCTTCATTCTTTGATTTGATTTTTGATGGACACATTTGGACGGTAGTAACAATAACTTGCAATCTATCAAGACTTGATTACCTTATAACTAGTCAAATTCTAGCAATGAAATGATAGATTAATCATAATGTCACCTTGGGATCACATCACCATGAAAGAAATTCATCCAACATCCTTATGAGTGTAGGTACCACCAAATAGGTATTTTTCAAATCTGTCTTCCTCGAGTGAGGGAAATTTAGGAAGAGAAGAGGAAAGTGAGACATGTAGTAGGTCTAAAAGAGGGAGATCAACTAGAGGTCAAAAGATTAGAAGAAAATTCTATAAACACATGGAATTTTTTCTTGCTAAAGGGGGATCATGTTCTTATGATGATGAGAGAATAGGTGACATCGATGTTCCCTTGAGGTACAAACATCTACGGAAACAATGGGTACCCAAGGAACTTCCTCCAATAAACACTAATTTTTGTGTCAATGAGAGGATATATCACATAGCACCGTCATCATTACATGGTTTGGGCCTATTTTGCATGGATGACATAAAGGCTTGTTACGAAAAAGTTACTAAATTGATGGAGTATGCCAGACCCTGCTAGAGTTACAAAGATTGGATGCAACTGGTTTGATATACATGAAGTATGCGTAGGTATGCACTGTCAGCAAATTATATACAACTAAAAGATAAGGATCAAAATAAAGCATTGGCTATGTACATTTATGGAAGGCCAAAAGCATTAGGGAATATTGCAAGGTTTATAAATAGTACATGACCTGGGTCAACAAATAAGCAACCCAATTGCATATTCGAGGCACACGAGGGAAACCGTGTATTCGTATATGCGATAAAATCAATAACTACAGGGGAAGAGTTGCTAATCGATTACAATTTGGATCACTTAGATGCAAACAAAGTTACTATGGGGGTGCTACATACTATATACCATTTTACCCAACCTCCAATTAATGACTCCAATATACCATTTTATTATTATGTTTTTTTTTCGTAAATCTATTGGTTTCATTTTGGTAATGTTTTTTTATATTTAATTTTTTTCACAACGGGATATTGATCGTACAGGAAAGGCTCTAGCCAAGACCATAGATCGTGATGCATCTTCATGCGCTTCTACCT
This sequence comes from Sequoia sempervirens, assembly GCA_007258455.2. Lineage (NCBI taxonomy): Eukaryota > Viridiplantae > Streptophyta > Pinopsida > Cupressales > Cupressaceae > Sequoia > Sequoia sempervirens. The sequence continues at coordinate 113,479,197 of VDFB02256132.1, read as the reverse complement.
GACAGGTTTATCTCATTGTAATTGTACAAATTAGATACGAGCAAAATGTTTTATTATTATGTTTTTTCATTAGTTTATTGGGTTAATTTCGGTAATGTTTTTAATATTCTTGTTGCAATCGACTAATCGGGGAAAGGCACCAGTAGTAGAGGAGAGCATCCACAGGGTCGAGGTGTAGTCATTGTTATTGGATGATGACATCGCATACTCAACAAACCCTCTTGATATGATAAGGAAAACACAAAAAAATGCAATGAAGAAATCCTTCAATTGTTATTCATAGTGCCTCAAACAAATGAGATAAGAGAGAGGGTTAAAATATTGACCGAGAGAGTACAAAACTTGCAAGTAAGCTATCATGAGGTCTTTAATTATAACATAAGTTCATTCATGGTTTTATATTTTGTACTCTTTTATGTCAAGAACTAAAATATGTGTTGTTTTTACAAGATTTTTTGCATCCTCATGATGTTGCTGGCCATGATTAGGGTACTGCAGGTGCTGCCCATAGAGTTGGGGTTGGTACAAGTGTTCATCCTAATCTTCTTGCACATACATCACATCATCTGTGCCTATATTATCAACTGAAATGTCAGCAACACATTGGGTAGTGCACCCTTTGGCAGCGAACACATGCCGGAACATGCATCAGGATATGTACCTGGGGATGCAAATGACACTAGTACTAGTGATGTTTTAGCAGCATTTCCTGGATCTTCCCGTATTACTAGTACGAGAACATTTTTGGTCACATTTGTGGTGACCAAGTATTTCGTTCCCATAAAGATAGAGAAGGTCCCAGGTACTTTAAAATGTTTTAATTATTATTATATATAATCCAATTGAAATTTACTTATTGATCACTCTTTTTAGACTAATGATCCCATGATCATTTTGCAGGAAATGATGTTTTTTATAAACATCTAGGTGATATGACATTGGAGCTCTTCGGGCCCACCATATGTACATAGTGGAATGCCCAAAATCAAGATTTAAAAGATGAGCTCATTAATCGTTTAGTTGTGTTGTTTGGTGATAAAACATTCAACTGAACCAAGGTCCTTAAGAAAGCCGGTACCTATCTAAAGTATGTGAGGGACCAATATAGGTCACATTTAGAGAAGAACAAAAAGTATGAGTATCCCCCCATGATTCTAGAGAGGGAGTGGAAGGACTTGGTGTCAGATGGAAAGGAGAAGGCTAAAAAGAAAAAAGGAAAGCCACCACGAGGCCAAGGAAGGTATGCGATACTATCAACAATGTAATTATATACTGATTACTCTTTCTTTTTACATAATCTAACATATTTCAAACTTTTCATAGGCTACCTGACACATCGAAGGAAACAAAGGAAAGACTAGAAAAACATGGGCATCACAAACTTGGCTCTGGTGGTTATATGAAATTAGTCGCACAAATTGTAAGTTTCAATAAATGAAATATTGCATCCAAATAATAAATTGCAAACAATTTTGGTTTTATCACACCATAGAAGAAAAATTTATGATCTTATTCAAAAATGCAGAGCTCTGAATTCAACAGAGCACCCATAGAAGAGGATATGAAGATTTCCTTCCAGCAAGGCTATGAAGTTGTGGCTAAACACCTAAGAGTCTTGACTAGGAAAACACAATCTTCTACTACATCCGACACACAGGTAAATAAACTCAATAAAGTTTATTTAAAATTGAATACTTGTGCAATCTATTCAATATTAATTTCCACCATAAAGTAATTATATGCATATTTGTTTTAAACAGACAAGCAATGATAATACTACACATGACATTGGAATGCAGCCTAGTGAGGGTGGAGCACAACCTGCAGATGAAGGTCATGGTGTGCATCCCAGTTTGGATGTATTCATGTGCTATACACAACGTAGTATGGATTAATACAATTAAATATCTTTAATTGCAATTGGTGTATTAATTAATGTAACCTTTTGTGTTTCAAATTTAGAACATGTAGAGCATGATCAACATGTTGAGCATGATCAGGCTAGAGAAGATCAAGAACATGATGTGGCCCCATCAAGTAAAGAGGACCACTCTAATGTTCTTTTAAACATATTTAATTGCAATTGGTGTATTAATTAATGTAACCTTTCGTGTTTCAACTCCAGATGAGGATTTAGAGGGTGTTCAACATGTTGAGCATGAGGCTATAAGACAAAATCAAGAACATGATGTGGCCCCATCAGGTAAAGAGCACCACTCTAATGTTCTTTTAATTAATAAAATACTTGTAACAATAATAACAAAACATATCAATTTAACATTTCTTTGTTATTGCAGCAAACCCCCCCTTGTAGTGGCCTCCACATCACGATCAATACACGACTAGGCGTACATTAAGATCACAAGCAGAGGGAAAAACAACTGAAGGGGGACAGGTGATTTAGAAAATGATACTCCACTTCATCTTTTTTTAGTGTCAAAAAAGAAACAAAAAAAAAGTGATTGTAATCATATTATGACAACCATATTTTTGATAATATGTAAAAAATGAATGAATGAATGTTATATGTTATTAATGGATGAATGAATGATTAATGTGAATATGCTAATGAATGAATGTTATATGTTAATGAATGAATGTTATATGTTATTAATGGATGAATGAATGATTAATGTTATATGATCGGGTATGGGGAATTGAGAGTGATGTGAGGGAGGGGGGGGGGCAATTGAGCCTCCACCATCACGTTGTTGGCCCTGTTAAGTAGAGAATATTATACTATTCTCAAAACAAAAAGAAGCTCAATCCAACTACATCCAAGTATCTTTTTAATTCCTCTATCTTTCATCAATCTCTTTACTATTTGAACCTCGTACAATTTTTTTAGATGAAGAACCCATTATTGTGAAATGTGCCTCTAGTTGAGTAAACTGAATCCATGCTCGACATCATAATTTGAAGTTGTTTCCATTCCAATGTTATGAGTTTAGTTTGTTTGTATGGATTTGTATGAATACCACATTGTGTTGTGTGTGGATTTGGTTTCAAAGCTTTGTTTCTTTTGTTTTTAGTGGTGACATAACTCTAAAATTTGACTTTTTTGCGTAACAAGTTAGTGGAAAAATTGATAGCTCTGAAGGGTTTAGAGGCTCGATTGAGATAGATACACGAATATTTGGATCTTGTTGTTAATGGGAGGCTTCCACTTAACCATGAAATTTTGTACCATCTGCAGGTATGCAAAAATTTCTCTACTTACATTTATTCAACTTACTGTCTTCTTACCAAAATCTACCCTTTTTAATCCACAACCATAACTAGCACACTGTCATAATGCTTCAATCTCAGTCATTAATATTTGTCTTGACAAAAAGGATAATAGTCATTAATACATTACTAAGGGTAAACATATTTCATAGAGACCTATGGAGGATAAACCATAGTCTACCAATCCATTAGATACTCACAGTGCATAAAACCACTGAAAATACATCACAGTCATAACCTTTGCTAAGGGAACATGATAGTCTTTTGGATTGTTTACAAATTCATATCTATGATAACTTTCCATGTCTTAAAATTTAGCATGTAAAACCTAAGACTCATGTCCTCATATACTTCATGCCTCCAAGTCTATCCACAAAAATTTCATGGCACAAGTCTTTCCACAAAAAACTTCATGCTCTATGACTCTTGCTCTATGATCTATTTTCTTGCATTTGTTCTCTCAAAATTGTTCCTTTTGTATGTCATTGCATCAATAACCTAATTAGAGAACCATTCACATCCTCTACTTTACAACATCAAAACCTAATTAGAGAACCATTCATATCCTTTACATTACATCATATCATTCTACATTGCAATTGTATCCCTTCAAGGAAAAACAATCAAACACTTATACCAAATCACCAAGGCACATTAACAATCATCTATACCTTCTCACTATAACCAATTATCAAACCTTCAAGACAATAGGTTCATCATCTACTTCACAACTCTATCCATTCCAACTTACTGTCCTTTTTGCAGTCAAGTCATCATTCATGCATATTAGATTTACCATACCTAAATCATTAAAAATAACATACACTTCCTTCTATACCTTATCCTTCACCAAAACACCAAGGGCCATGTTTAACAAACCAAATGCAATTGCTAACTTTTCACTATGGTGGTAGATAAATGATTCTTTTTTCTTCTATTCCACAACATTAAGTAAAATTCTTGAAACTAGAAATACCCTGCTGCCTCCATGTGCCAAGCTAATTTCTCCAATATAGACTTATTGGGTGTCACCAATATAGAAAATTTATGCAATCATCCCACAAAATATTCTTTATTATGAGTCATCTTGAGTTTTCCTATAGAAATAATGGTTTTTCTATGTGATTATGAGATCATCAAATCATTGAGCTCTTCACCCACCTTTCTAATGTCAATGTTGTAGGATTTGAGAGTTTTTCCTTATGTTTCCATAGGTATTTCTTTAGTCCTCTCAAATTTATGCATTCATGTGTCATTTGAAAGGGTAACTCCAGAAAGGTTTTGTCACAATTGAAGAATAATGCATTAGCTTATGTCCATCACGAAAATAACAAGGGTTATTATGGGGAAATTTGATAGGAAATGAGTAGATCCCAGAGTATGCTACAGGCCTTCATACTACAACCTTGTTCATGATAGAAGATTCTTGTTTTGTGACATGGAAAGAATACATTAAGTGATTGAAAGACCAAGGATAGTGAACTATGTAGGAATATATAAAAGGGAATTGATCAAGCATCTGCTACTATGGCAAGGCCAAGAGACACATGTGAGTAGAGATCTTAAGCACAAGTTGGTTACAATCAAGATAAGGAATCAATGTTAAAAGATAGAGCATAGTCCATTAGAAATCATTGGATAGTCATGAATGCCAAATGATCATTAACAATGTCAAGGGGTAGTGACTTCATCTCAAGAGATAGTCATTTAAAATACATGTCAAGTGGAATGTGCAAAGATAATTGAAGGTAGTGAAAAGTAACAAGTGCAGTGTCAAATGAAAGAGACAACCATTTCTTAAAAATAGGGATAATCATAATAATAAGTTTAATACTCACCATAAAATGACAACGAAACAATAATGTAAGGACAATCATGATAATGTTTAGTACAATGAGCATGAATGCAGAGTTTAGGATAGCCTTGGTCCATTAAAGTCAGTCATAGGAAGGACAAGTCATGACTGTCCTCAACGACGAGTAAGATTTAAAGATAGTCATATCATCATGACTGTCTAGAAATATTAATACTGATAAAGATTCCATGAGATGTAGGATAATAGTAGATAATAGCAGCAAGGCAGTGAACTGTTTGATAGAATACTTTGGCAGACATGTATGAAAAATGTCGTAGCATAGACAAGGCAGTGAACTATTTGAAAAATTGCCTCAAATAAATGTGGTCTCATGGAATGCCACGACAAGCTAATGCAATTGGCAGTTGCTCCTAGTTATTAGTTACACAATGTGAAGTAATTGCATAATTGCTTAGGTTGACCGTAATAAACTATATTGTAATTGAAATTTCGTCATCTATCAACATCTAGTTATTAGTTATGCAATGTGAAGTAATACTTTGAGTTTGAAAGGTGTGCAATGCAATGAATGTAATTAGCGATATGAATATAAACTACAAAAATATATTTTCTACAATTCATTGGTTAAACTCTTTATTTTATTTTGTATTCTATTATCTAATTGAACATATGTTCATGTGGGGAACATGATAAGATAGGCATGACTACAGTTTTTGAAGGTGCATTATAGGCTCTTCGTAGGTATGTCTACCAGGGCAGTTGCCACTACAACATATTGCAAGCCTAATTTTCAGATTGCTTCATTTAGCATTACCAATCATCTCCTCAAGAACATTGTCCCTATTTAAAATGATGGAAATAGTTTGCATCTATCACAACAATTTCTATTTAAATGGTCATTTTTGTGCATATCCTACAATCATTGCATTACAAGAGATGACATCTCTTTGAGCCACTCCATCAAATAGTTCGCGTGCCTTATCTATACTTCCACATTTTGAATACATGTCTACCAGAGCATTTCCAACTATAATATTTGACAAAACTCCCCCTTCCATTATGTTATGATGGATGTCCATACCTTGTTCCAAAGCTCCCCTTTTGGCACAGGAAGGGAGGATGCTGACAAAGGTTGTCGAATTTGGCTTTACACCAGCCAATTACATTTGCTTTAAAATTTCTAAAGCCTTTTGAACAAATCTATTTTGTGCATATCCTGCAATCATTGCAGTCCATGAGACCACATTTCTTTGAGGCATTCTGTCAAATAGTTCACGTGCCTTGTCTATGCTTCGACATTTTGCATACATGTCTAACAAGGCAGTTGCAACTACATCTTCAATGTATCCACTTCAAACATACCTTGCACTATATCATTCCATGAAAATGGAATTCCTTCCAGGCATATAAAATAGTTCAAGCACCTTGTTTGTCTCTAAATTAGGCATCTATGGCCACCAGGGCACTAGGAAAGTGTGGAGATTTGAATAGTTTTTTTTTTTATAAATTGGTACAGTTTCATCAAACTTTTGAGGAAACAAACCGACGAAACTTCAATACCATCTGACGAATTTTCCATACTTCTGAAAAAAAAATTGTCGAAATGACTTGACGAACCTTCAATATCATCCGACACACATGCAATACTTCCGACGAAACTTTCATCGGAAGTATGGCAAGTGCATCAGACGGTATTGAAGTTTTGTCGGTTTGTTTTGTCGAAAGTTCAACGAAACAATACAATTTCACAGGTTCTTCCGACGCTTTTGCAGAGACATGCCACTTGTCTTCTGGGTATTGCTCGTCACTAGATCAACGAAAATTTCATCGATAATCTAACGAACGATAGTTCCCTTGTCTGTGGTGACAACCGATGAAACTAATTCATGATTACGACATTTTAGAGCGCATTAGGAAAGCGATGCAAAGTGAGTGATGAAAAATATTTTACTGATTCGTCAGAATTCTGACAATAATTTGTCGATAATTCAACAAACTTTAATTGAAAATTAGAGTAAAATACAACAGTGTAATACTCCTTGATGTGAGTGTATGAGCACAAGTATCATTTTTGTATGAGGGATAAGAGCATGATCCTAATATTGAGATGGTGTGAACAAGTTAAATCAACTTGTTAGAAACAAGAAATGATAGGTGGAATTCCTCTTTTTTCCTTAGTACGATGTGTTAATTTAAGCTTGTATTAATGTTTCATTATCCCTATGTTAGGGTTATACTATAATCCATAATAAATAGTGTAATTGCTAAGAGTATTTGTCTTACTAATCCTATTATCAAGGGTCCATAAATAGTTGTTGTTCCTTATATTCTTATATTTTAAATTTATTGTACTTCTACCTCTAGAAATGAAAAATTGGGGTTATATTTTTACATATTATCATAATTGTTGATATGTTTAAGAAGACCTATTCAAAATAACTAATCTTATCTTGCTCAATGAAACCCACCCTCCTCACTTTCCACCAACTTAATTATGCACAACTAAGTAGTTTTATAATTAACCCATAAGTGAAGTTGTGAATCTAATTTGTTTTCATAGATTATGTTTCCATATTCAAATACCAAGAGAGAACATGACTTTATCCTCTACGTGTTAACTTTTATTATTATACATATTGTGTAAAGGTTTTATAACTTATAAAGTACCTCTATTTATGATTTATTTAACCATTAAGGAAGCATAGGTTTACCACCCTTTCAGTCTAGTTGCTCACATTAATCACATGCCACCCCCACCATTGCTTATGTAAATCTGTGTTTATTGTGTGTCTCTTCCCATTACCTCTATGACATGTTGCACAAATTCCCAGCTAACAATTGTATTTCCCTTGTATACAATGTAAGTGTAGTTCCTAGTTATTTGTGCATGTATATGTGTACATTATACATGCCTATCAAATATGAGATTTGTTAAACCCTAACTTACTATTTTTCATCCCTTTACTTTAATTTTTCCTTCATTATAGTCATAGGTTAATAGTTTTGCTTTGTATATATGTATACATATATACACAAATATCTATGTATGCATATATATGTCTATACTTATATATCTATATATGTTTGTATATGTGTGTGTACATATATTTACATTCTAATACCAAATGTCACTTGCAATAAATGGTCCACTGTAATGAAAAACTTTTACATTGTATAGGCATTTTCACTACCTTGCCAACAATTCATTGTAGATGTCAACATGTATTACCATATAACAAAAATTAGCAGTTATCCTTTGTTCTAGTATGCAGAAAATGGCCAACAAAATTTAGGGGACTTGTTTTTCGAAAGGCCTTTCATGTTTACCTATGTTGTACTTCACAATTTGAAGGGAATTGTGGATAAGTGCAACATAAATTACCATTAGAAAGGCTTTCGGAAAATCAAGTCTTCCTAATACATTACTGAATATAGAAATTACTAAAATCCATTCATCCATGTGATGTGTCTATCATCCCAAAAAGCATAAGAATAACACCTAAGTCCATCTTCCCAAAATAAAATGACAGATATTTAAGACTTTAGCACATAAAGCATTTGGCCTTATAAATGAACACATCCTTCTTAATAACTTTTTCATCATATAAGCATCTATTGGTAGTGCAAAAAATAGTTAAATCATTTTGGACATGACACTATACACTCGTATGAGGTGGTAGAAATTGGGACAAATGGTTTTCAAAATTCTCTGTGTTCAGCTATGTTGTAGTCTACCATTCAAAGTGAATTGGATGACTGTTGCAACATAGTTTAACACTATAGAGGTTTTCAAAAAACCGTGTGTCCCCATTGCATAGGGGAGAGGGGTTGATTCGTGTGCAACCTATCTTGGAAGGTTCACATGGAGTACTACATGGACCTCTAATAAAATTTAATATTCGTACCACACAAGAAAATTATTTTGGAAACAAAAAATATCCATTTTATTTTATTTTTAATCATATAGCACATGTCAAAATTTGATTTGGCCAAGGTATCAAAAAATTTCCTATTTTGAGTCACACACACATATTTGAGTTGTACTCAACTATGATATGTGTTTTCTCCTAAGACCATGAAGTCACATAATCAACAATTACTTACATGCATTCTTTTACTTCAAAAAATTAGCCAACTGTGAGACTAAGCAAACCAACAATATTTATATGACTGAATTGAAGAATAACAAAAAAATAGATACATTTAAACATATGTACATATATAAACATACAAATATGTATATTTATATGTGTGTGCATATATATATATATATATATATATATATATATGTATGTATGTATGCATGTATGTATATATGTATGTATGTATGTATGTATGTATGTATGTATGTATGTATGTATGTATGTATGTATGTGTTTGTGTATGTATGTATGTATGTACGTATATGCATATACAATTGTGTGAACATGCATTCTTTTGCTTCAGAAATTGGCTAACTATGAGATTGAACAAACCGACATTATTTATATAACTAAATTGAAGAACAACAACATAATAGATATATATAAACATATGTATATACTTAAACATACATATGTATATGTTTATGCATATATATAGAAGCTGGAAGGGAGACTGATATCATACTATAAAATATGGTGGTGGTGGGATTGAAGTTGTAGATAGCATAATCAAACACCTTTTGGTTCGTTTGTGAAGAAGAGCCACGAATATGGTAGAAATGAAGGGGTCGAAAGACAGTGTGTTGTGCGAGGTAGCAGAAGCATTCTATGAAGGAATGCTTGGAATTTGTCTAGCATGTCGTGTAGGAAATGGGAAGGGATGGGAATTAAACATCATTATACATAAGCAATGGTAGGGGCAGCGGGTGATTAATGTGAGAAACTGGATTGAAAGGGTGGTGAACTATTCATTGGTGACATGGCGATCATGTCCACTTTAGACATCATGACATATAGCTTGTGGGGGCGGGCCCATACCACAATGGACCACATGGCCAAATAGGAAAAAAAATTTACTTCTTGGCCAAATCATATTTTTACACGTGGCATATGAAATCCAAATGGGATAAGTGAAATTGAATAATTGTCACCAATTGAACATAGTTGGAAACAAAAATCATGTCATTTCCATATATTTATAACTTAAATTTGTAGTCCACAACATACATTATAAATAAAAATAGAAAAAGGTTGCATCTGGAGATGTCGATGTTGTTTCATTGATTGATCCATCCCAACCTCAGACAAACCAAGGTGAAAAACAATTAGGATTTGGTGTGATAGATAATTATTGGTTGGTTTCTTAAGGTAGAAATGGTAGCCATGTTCTCATCCCCTAACATTCATTGTGGAGTGTTGGTTACATGACTTGGAGTTGGACTAGAAAATTGGCTGTAGGTTACATGTGATGGGGTGAGTAGTGAACAGTTGATAGGAACAAATATTTGTGGGATATGATATATATTTCAACTACTTGTATGACTTGTAAATCGATTGCTACCTTACCTCAGATTGGGAGATAGTTGAATAATTCATTGCAGCAAAATAGTGAGGAATATTTATGTTCAGCAAATCCCATAATACTACATTATTTTGTGACAAGGGATTAGAAAGATTGCTTAATTGATTTTCTCATTGTAAAGCCTTTTGTGCTACCTCAATCTCTTTTTCCTTTATGTCGTGTTCCCTTTGAATCCTCTCTTGCTCCTTTTTGGTGTCTCTATCCTTCTTTTGTTGTACTTTTAGCTGCTCTTTTTCTTTATGTAGTATCTCCTTATATATTTTGGACTGCTCCTTCATTTCCCTTGCCACAATACGCACTACCTTTTTCTCATCATTCTCTTGTTTATTTTTTATCTCCTCAATCTCTTTCTTCCTTTCCTCCTATAATAACAGATTCATGCAGTCATCTTTTGTTCGGAGCTGAGATTGTTTGCTCAATCAAATTCCATTATCACCACCATTGTTTTTTGATTGATAATGTGGACATGAAGCTTGAGGAATTTGGCGATGTGTGGAACTGTTTATGTTTCTTGTTTTTCCTCCAATTGTGACTTAATGTTATCCTTGACCTCATTGTCCACTTCTTGTGAGTCTTGGGTGAAATTTGTATTGCCTCCAAAATCTAAAGGGCCACAATCAACATAGCAATGCACCCTTTTAGGTGGGACAAATGCGGGTGGTGGTGATGGGAAAGTCAAAACACCCTATTCTTATTGGCCATGCAAATCAATACCTAGCTTCATGGCTCCCTCCACCAAATAGGATGGTTGACTACGATGTGAGGGAAGACTAAGACTATCCTCCAATTCATCAAGTTGGTTGTCCATAATGTCAGGGGGTTGTTGATCACCCACAACTTGTGCAATTGAATCAACAAGACTATTATAAGGTAAATGTGGTATATGTTCATGTACCTATGATTTTGTTGTAGAGTGTAATTGACCATCTAGAAGAGTGGACATCAATGTTTGTGTGACATCATCTCTTGAAACAACAACTCTTGGAAAGCTAAGGATGTTATGCACTATAGAAGCATCCTCACCTATGTTGAACTGAAATGTGTTGTTGGGGTGCATGTCATCCATGAGTGCATCAAGATTGAGGGGCCATATCACATTCCTTCTAAATCATAATGTGATATTTGAAACTATCAAATCTTTTAATGATGATTTGTTGCCTAGTTCTGCAAGTTTTTCCCTCCTAATTTTGAGATTTGGATACCTTGCAAGCCACGATACATGTTCAAATTTTAAGTATGTTTTGAAAGGAGAAAACACACTAACATCTAACAGCTATAGTTTATGTGAAGTGTGTGCTGACAAAGTTACTAAATCAATACCCAACATTCTTACTTCTTGGATGGTTGTGAGTGTGACATGGCTTCCATGGCCATTGAAAATCAGTAACTACTTGTCGGCGGTTGACACACCACCTATAAATGATTGTGAAAAGTGGTGCAACCAATTCATAAATAGTTCCTTTGCCATCCATGCATGTGACTAGGCTGCCATGCAAGCACCTAGTTCGTAGCTTGCAATGTAATTATTTAACTATTTTTTCCCCTTAAACAAGTAAAACCTTGGAATAATTTGCTTAGCAACATTAATGCAACATAGAATGGTTATCCATTCTTAACTCTTTGAAATAATGTAGGACACGCTCTTGCTACCTCTTTTGGTCAACACCCTCATTGCACCATTTCTACCTACCTAGGCACTAGTTTCATTACAATTCCAAATGCAATGACGACCATATGGATTTACATCATATGTTATGGACAATGTCTTGTAGAAAGAAAATACAATAGTAGGTCTAAGGTTCACTACCCTATCTTTGTCTAGACCACCAATTGTATGCAACATCAGTTCTAGATGTCACTTCTTAAAACCAGTCCACTAGGACTTCGTTGAGAGCCTATTCTTGAAAGGGTTGGGTCTAATTTCAAAAAATTTGGTGACCTCTGCCTTCAAATTGATAATATCAAGGTCATGGATTACCATAGCCATTTATTTGCACCATTCAAAAAACAAAAATTCTTCCTCTTTGATGAGGACAGTTGGAGGGCCTTTCTTAGAAGTGATTATAAGGCTACCTAACCATTTGGAGAGCGTGGTTGGGGATTTTCCATTTTTTGATGCACCCCTTATGGACATGTCATTCTCCTCTACATCTTAGAGTTCCCCTGTCATGTTCTCTATTGACTACAATCATTGTTGTATTGTTATATTCTATAGTCTTTGAGGTGTAGTAACCTCCACTACTAGCACATGTTTTGGATTGTTGTCTGCATTAACTAGAGGATCTAACTCTTGGGGGAATCTAACACCTCTTTTGTGAGAAGGAAACCTTGTCGTGGATCTTTTTTTTTGTAGTATGGGTCATCATTTTATCTTCCTTATTCATCTGCAAAAAATAAGCAGAATAAAAACCAATACTAGTGAAGGAAACAAAAACATATATTTACTTCTTTAGATAATAATACACAATTCATTTTTATATTCAATGGTAGTTTACTATGTGTAAGATGGAAATGATGCTTGAACATAAGATTAATTAGTTTGTTTATGTTTACAAAAAAAAAAATTCCAATCGTAGATGCGCATGTTCAAAGTTAATATCCACCAAGATTTTTTCTAGATTGCATATTTTTGTGGGTTTTTTTGTAGAATGTTTTATATACAAATTCTTATTAGTATTTTGCATTTACATTCAAAAAATTTATAAACAACAAACATTAGCTAAGACATGAACATTCTACTAGTAATTGTTACTGTTGAACATGGACATTAATAGTTGACAAATATATAGAGCAAGACTATAATGAAGAACAAATTAAAGAAAAGGAATTGTAAACCTATGACTCAAATGAAGAACAAGAGCAAGATATTATACATATATACCATTATGTACATATAGGAATGCATATATACAAAGCAAGACTATTAACCTATGACTGTAATGGAGAACAAAATAATGGGTGGAATAACTTCATTGTGATCAACATTGGCATTCTCAGGTATATACAAAATACATATACTCACACTGCAAACTAGGAACTACACTTACATTATATACAAGGGAAACACAAATATTAATCTATGACTTTGTTGAAGAACAAAAAAAACAAGGGGATGAAAAATAGTCAACATTTAATGAATCTCATATCTAATAGGCATGTACAATATACACATATATACACAAAAAAAACTAAGAACTACACTTATATTATATACAAGAGAAACACAACCATTAACCTATGACTTTACTAAAGAACAAAATAAGGAAAAGAGATGAAAAATAGTAAGTCAAAGTTAAACAAATCTCATATGTGATAGGCATGTGTACATATATACACACACAATAAATTGAGAACTACACTTACATTGTATATAAGGGAAACACAACTATTAACCTATGACTCTACTGAAGAAAAAAATAAGGCAAATGCATGAAAAATAGTAAGTCAGAGTTTAACAAATTTTATATTTGATAAGCATGTACAATATACACATATACATGCAAAACAAAATGGGAACTACACATACATTGTATACATGTGAAACAAAATTGTTAACCTATGACTCTACTGAAGAATAAAATAAGGCAAAGGGATGAAAAACAATAAGTCAAAGTTTACAAATATCATATATGAAGGCATGCACAATATACACATATATAAACACAAAAAACTAGGAACTGCACTTATATTGTATACAAGGGAAACACGAGTATCAACCTATGACTCTAATAAAGAACAAAATTGATGCAGGAGCATCCTTGGTTGTAAAGCAATCTTGTATCAACCAAAAACATTTCTTTTCTTTCATTTCAATTTTTAGTTGTCTCAATAATTTCTTTCACATTTTACCGTTGTATCATTTCTCAACTCGTGGAGCAGGATATTTGTTCTACACAAGGTCACCTACAACATATCCAAATTCTAGGTGTTTTACATTTGTTTGTAGAAAGGTATCACTCTCAAAATTTCACTATCAATCCTTAGAGCATTTAGGGTTGACCTAGCTCAGATTAGTTGTGTGAATCTTTTCTAGAATGTGTGAATTTTAGTGGAACATCATTCAAGCATTTTAGATCCAAGGGGAACTTTCTTGGAGATCCACAATTCATTTCATTTACAGATGTGTTATATTTTCATGTTTGAGATCGACCTACATGTTTGATCTTTCTTTTGGGTTTGTAATCCCTAGAGTCTAATATAGATCATAATTGGAGTTGGAGATTCATATTTAAGATCATTTACAATCCTTTGGGAAGTAGTTCAGTAGTTCATAAGTTATAGGTTAGATAGTTCAATCCAACCTTCTAGATTGTGGAATGTAATAAGGCCTTGTGCCAATTGTAATATTTGTAATGCCCTTGCAGTAGGCCTGCGAGACATAATCATTCCACATATGAGGAATATGATGCATTTAAGATTTCAAGTTGTTGAATCAATGATAATTCATGTTTGTTGAGCATATCTTGTGTTATTTTCATTGTGTTGAACTCTAGGCTGCATGGTTGGACAATCCTTTTTGGACCCTCCACCCATGATTGCACCAAGTGGTATCAGAGCGAGTTTACGAGTCTTGAGAAGGAATTCCTTGTGGTGAAAAGATCACCAACCTAAGGTAGACTACATGTGTTTTCAACTGATTGTCATTTGTGAGGCAGTTGAGACCTTGTAGCCAGATCACCAAATTGAGACAGTTGCACTGGATCCAAGGGGAGAGATGCCACCAAGGAGAGTGCCTATTATGGTGAATATAGCTAGAAGAATGGATGAAATTTTAGAAATAATGAGAGAATGTGAGTTTGGTTGGATGTTATAGAAGAGGGTAGAAGAAGATTTTTGAATCCAAGACATGCAGATGAAAGTGATGATGATGAATTAGATCATGTTGCAAATCACAATGAAGAAAACCTAGAAGAAGAAGATTGAGATGAAGTAAAGATGTTGAAAGATATTTCCAAGATTGGTAAGAGACCTAAAATTGAAATTCAAAATTACATGGGAAATTTAAAACCTGAGGAATTGATTGATTGGATCAATGATATGGAAGAATACTTTGAGTATGGAGAAATTAAAGATCTGGAAAGAGTGATATTTGCAAAAACTAAGTTGAAAGGACATGTTTCTATATGGTGGAAAGAAGTTCAATTGGATAGGAATAGAAGAGGAAAGGAGAAAATCATAAAGTGGGATAGGATGGTGACAAAGTTGAAGAATCAATTTATACCTGTTGATTATGAACTAGAATCATTGAAAAGATTGCAAGACTTGAGGCAAAAGGAGATATATATGAAAGAGTATATTGAATAATTCTATAAGATGATCATTAGAGTTGAACATAGTGAAGAAAGCAAAGAGAAGGTTGTGTGGTACATCAATGGATAGAGAACAAACATTCAAGAATAATTGAGCTTGGTGAAGATGACATCTATTAAAGAAGCATTCCAATTTGCGCTAAAGGAAGAAGAAAAGTTGAACAAGAAGTTTGAGAAAAGACAAAGGAGTCACAATCCATAGAAAGAAGACTATATGCAAAGAAAAACAAGGATGGAAAACCCTATTGTAGTAAAGAGAAGGATAATAATTCATACACTAGAGGAAGAGAGGACAAAATTCCTATCACAATGACATAGGAGGTCATAATTCCCACCACAATGATGGATATAGGAGAGATGAAGGAAGATATGAGAAGAGACTATTCTGAGGAACTTGTTTCAAGTGTGGAGGTGAAGGAAATAGAGTGTTTGAATGTTGTATACACTACAAATGGTCATCACCTTTAATTAATTAAATACTAGCTAATTGATTAATATTTCAACTACATATAAATAAATTCTCAATTTATTTATATTGTTCACCCTTCTCTAATTCTCCAAATCTAAAAACATATTCTTATAAATTAATTAAATAAAGAAGGTTCCCTAAAATTGTTTTATTTAATTAATCTTCACTAAATACAATCAGGAATTAGAGCACATTTCTACAACTTTTTGTACCACCTCACCAAGGTCACATGAAAATAAATAACTCTAATTTTTTATTAGAATTATCTTCAACTCATTTCAAAAAGCACATGACTTATTCCTGCCACACTTGCACCAAATTTGGATCACATGACTTATTCTTCCCACACTTCCACCAAATTTGGATCACATGACTTATTCTTCCCACACTTCCACCAAATTTGGATCACATGACTTATTCTTCCCACACTTCCACCAATTTTGGAAGCACATGGTCTTCTCTTCCCACACTTGAGTCTTCCATCCAAATGGAATGATCTTGATTCTCTCCATCCTCACCATCCATTCTTCTTATTCGAATCTAGACCGTTGATTATTGCCTCCTCACTATATGCTTGGAAAAGGCTATAAATACAACCCCTGGGCTTTGTATTTGCATCCACATTTGAAGCAAAGTTATCATGCAGTTTTATCATTAGAGCTTGGAGCATTCTTGGAGTCTTATAGATAGTTTTTATATCATGTTTTGCATCATATTTAGATCTTATATTAACATATTTCTTCATAGTTGTATTTTATCATCCATCTTGCATCATATATATTTTCATTTTAGATTAGTTCATTTTAAGTTTGCATTTAAGCATATGTAGAATCATGCATAAATCATCCTAGTTCAATACCATAGTACCCACCTCCACTTGTTCATTTATCATCAACATCATCCTTCACTCATCATAGCCTTCATCATCATTGTTTGCATATAGTTTCATGTAGGCATTTAGTTGGCTTGCATGTTGAATACTTATCTCATTTCTTAAGTGTCATTCTAATAGCCTTTGTGCACATAGAAATATGAGGACCAAAAAGGTTAAAAAGAATCATTTAAGAATAGAGGACAATGATACATTCTTGGAAGATTTATCTTTATTGCAACTTAGAATAGTTTACTTTGCTTTGAATATTTCAATATAAATTGTTTCATTAAGGTTTGTATTGATACTAACTTTGCACATTTCACACACACACAAATGCCATCAAGGAAGTACCAACAAGAGGACTAAGAATACTGGATGAACAACTTTTGTGGATGAAGAACCTATTGGATCCCCTAATTCTATTAGGAAACTAGAGAAAGGCATGTCATTAGTAATGAGGAGAGATTTAATGCATGAATACATGACTGAGGAACCACCACAAATAAAAAATTTGTTTAGGACAAGGTGTAAATTCGAAGGAAAGGTATCAGTACAAATATTCTAGTTTAATTTTAGAAGAGATATTAGGAAAGGTATTAGGAAAGGAAAGATATTGATAGTGTTAGTAAAAATATTATAGTTTTAGAAGAGATGGTAACCAAGTTGAATTTGAAGAGATTGAAACATCCAAAGCCCTACAAGATAGATGGATTCAGGATGAACATAAGATCTTGGTGAGTGAGCAATGTTTGGTGAAATTTCATATAAGATCATATAATGATGAGGTGTTGTGTGATATTATGCTTATGGATGCATTCCATTTACTGTTAGGAAGACCATGGAAATATGATAGGAAATAAATTCATAATGGAAGGAAGAATACCTATACTGTGACTTCAAATGGCAAGAGAATTAAATTGATACCTTTAGAGGAAGAGGAAAAAAATGATGTTTGTAGCATTACCAGACTATGTTTGGTAGATAAAAGGAAATTTATGGAAGGATTGAGGCATGGGAACATGTGTTTTGAATTGATTCCAAATAAGTGCAGTAATCCAGAGATAGAGAATTCTACCACAAAGGATACAGTCTCACCACAAATAGAATTAGCAGAACTCTTAACAAAGTATGAAGATATCATATCAAACAATGTACAAGATGGACTTCCACTAGTACAAAGCATTAGTAATCATATAGATCTAATACCTAGAGTAATTTTTTCAAACAAAGATGCACGTAGGATGACACTTCCAAAAAATGTGGATTTGAACAGATAAATACACGAGTTGTTGAAAAAGGGATTGATCAGAGAAACCTTAATCCCATGCGTGATACATTTTGTACTAGCACCAAAGAAAGATGGAGTGGAGGATGTGTACAGACTCAAGAGCAATCAATAGGATCACTATCAAGTATAGATTCCCATTGCCAAGGATGGATGGCATTATGGACTATTTGAGTGGAGCAAAGTATTTCACAAAGATTGACCTAAAGAGTGGATACCACCAAACTAAAATCAAAGAAGGAGATGAATGAAATAATGCATTTAAGACTAATGAAGGATTATATGAGTAGTTAGTGGTGCCTTTTGGATTGACCAATGCACCTATAACTTTGATTAGGTTGATGAACACAATACTAAAGCAATTCTTGGGTAAGTTTGTTATTGTCTATTTGGACAATATTCTAATTTTTAGTAAGACTAGAGAAGAACATTTGTGGCACATCAGACAAGTATTATAGAGGTTGAGAGAGGAGAAGTTTCTAATAAACATAAAGAAGTGTAGCATTATGGAGACAAATTTTCTATACTTGGGTTTTGTTATTTCCATTAAAGGATTAAAGATGAACCCTGAGAAGGTTAAAGCAATTGTTGAGTGGCCGACACTAGTGAACATTAGAGAGGTTGGATCATTCCATGGATTGGAAAGTTTCTATAAAAAATTCATTAGGATATTTAGTAGTGTTTGCATACCTATGATAGAAATAATGAGAGGAGATAGGAAGTACTTTAAGTGGACATTCAGAGCAAAAAGAAGTCTTGAATTGTTGAAGCAAAAGGTGACAAAGAAACTAGTGTTAGCATTACCTAATTTTGATAAAGTATTTCAAGTTGATTGTGATGTTGTAGACATGTAAAAGTGAACTAATACTTACCACACATCCTAAATGACATTTTATCATCATCGACATTAGTATCATCTAATATTACTACATTTTGCATCACTTGCATCAAAAATCATAATTTTCTCTATTAATTGAATAATATTAGATTATTTAATTAATTCACTTTTTTTTCACGATTTTTGACTAATTAAATAAATTTCATTTATTTAATAAAGTACTAATCTAACTTTATTCCTCCTGATTAATTAAATAACATCAATTATTTAATTATGTCGCTAATTTACCCTATTCTCCTAAGTCAATTAAATTATTAATACTTAATAGTTTAATTAAATCACTTTCCCCTAAACTTGAATAATTGAATAAATTATTCAAACATCATTCAAAAAGGTCAAGACAAACAAATACAACTTTGTTTTCAAAATTCAAACATGAATTACATGTTCAACTCAGAAAGATTAATTAATTAAAGCAATTAATTAATTACCCTCACCCACTTTCATGATTGAACAAATTACGATCCCCTGATTGCTCACTCTGATTGGCTGATAGATCCATTTATTTCCTAACTGATCAATCTATTTATTCAATCCCATTGAAGGATCAACATGATTTCTTCAATTCCATAGATTATTCAATCTATTTCCTCAATTCCACTAAACACTCAAATTGGTTTCATCAATTACACTGATTAAATAATCAAAACCCATTGATTCTTCCCATCTATTTCCTCTCAACATCTTTCAACCATTGATCAAGATATTCTAATACATGATCTTGATCGTTCATTTCAAAACACAAATTCTATATAAGAACTTTATTTCTTCTAAAAAATGATCGAAGAATTGACATCTTTTGCACAACAAAGTAATGCTAAAACCATAATCAACTTATTAAATATTTGACATACATCTTCGATCAACATTTCACAACTTTGAAGCTTTTTCTACGCACAAATGGAGGCTTCACATTGATACAACAACGATCCAACATCTTTGTGAATACACTTCGACACGGGATGGGTAACTTCATGTTTTATTGAATTCATTGTTCTTGTTTTTCAATTGCTTTCTTAAATTCAATATTTTTTATTTTTCATTTCGTGAGTAATGGGTATGAATCAAAATCCTTGTTTTGAATTAGATTGTGTTTAATTCATTTAACATTGATTATCCTACGCTTCTTGATTTCCCCCTTACACATTCTGGCATGTCCAGTGGTACCTTAGTCCTTAACATTAACATTTCCTTGAGTGTGTTTTGAACAATTACAGGTTCCAAAAATGCATTTGAAAAATCTTCACGTAGAAGCTATAGAAAATTTGTGCAGTTGTTCTGTCCTTCTTTCCATAGTCGCTCCTTTTTTAGCCACTTTTGTATTTCCTAACCACTTTTTATGCACTAACATGGCCGCTTTTGAAATTTTGAACCACTTCTACACATGATAGGTTTGCAGTTGAGTTTTTGGACCACTTCTGCTTCCAAAAACTGATCCATAGTCACACTTAAAAGGGCCACTTTTGACTAATTTGCACACTTTTGCTCTCTGCTATTTTGATTTGAAAATATACAAGTTATTTTTTTGATTTCTAACTCTAACAATGGTTGGTTTGAATATTTGAAATGTACTAACATTATTTATGCAATATTTACAAAAGCATGGCATGTGTTTATCCAAGAACAAACTAACAATTTTATTGTAGAGAAGGCAAATGATCCAAGTCAAAAAATTTAGAAGCTTTTTAGATTAGAAAACTAATCCAGGTGGATCTCAAGACCCTAAAATTTCAACTAGTCTTATTTCCCTTGAAATCAACTCCATGTCAAAGTGCTCCAAAAACTAGACTCAATGCAACTTGAACATGTGAAAAAGGAGTTCATACGTCAAAGTTATGGCTAGTCAAAGTTTGGTCAAATAGGTACTTGAGGCTTATTAGAAAAGGAAAAAAATTGATCAATTCAAAATTGTCAAAATCAATGTTAAAGTGAAGAGCTCGTCACCACGATCTAGATGCCACTTATTTTTTTTAAAACGAAGCACGTAGGCGAAAGATATGGTCAAACAAAGTTTGTAGTTGACTAAGTTGACCAGGGTATCATTGAGGATGTTAGCATGATGTCAACATGCTAACGTGGCAGAACTAGCGTGTGACACGTGTGGCAAGGTGATGTCAGTAGGGTTAGATGGCATTGACCAATCAAGGCTGACACGTTGTCATTGTACAAGTGAGGTGGCAACATAGTCAACACGATCGTACATTGACATGGCATATGACATGGTAGTTGACTGTGTAGGTCGTACAATGACATGTCATGCTTATGTGGTGAGTTTTAGTGACGTGTCTCTAACAACATATAGGGAGGTGCCATGTTGCCCAATCAAGTGGTTCCACGTGGCACCTCCGTTACAACCCCTTGGTGAATGACTCAACAAAATTAGTTTGGGGGTTTGACCCCCTAACCTCCCATTCCACAATCGACGGCTTCACCGTTGCGCCACGTGCATGCTTTTCATATATATAATATGTCAAGTTTTTTTGTTATTTAACAGTTTGCAATTTCACTATAAAACGTGTTTGGTGGGGGTCGAACCGCCGACGCACCGACCACCAAAAGGAGTATATGTCATTGCACCACCGAGGGTCTTCAGGATATATAGGGAGCCTAGTGTTATTTGAGGACTGTTTCAAAACCAAAATTTTAAAAACTAGGCCCTATATAGTAAAAACTACCCCTAGCAAATAAAACCAAAATCATAGGAAGACAAAG
Source organism: Sequoia sempervirens (assembly GCA_007258455.2). Lineage (NCBI taxonomy): Eukaryota > Viridiplantae > Streptophyta > Pinopsida > Cupressales > Cupressaceae > Sequoia > Sequoia sempervirens. The sequence continues at coordinate 113,457,101 of VDFB02256132.1, read as the reverse complement.
GGGGTTATAGGACGAGTATTATTCTTGTAAAAGGGGGTTATTTTATTGTTTTGATGGTTAAGCCCCATTATGGGCATGTTTTATGTATAAAAAGGGGGAATAAGCTTTTGAAATGTCAAGCCAAGTGAGAGAATTCAGATCAATGCATTCAAGATCCAATTTAGAGTATGCAAGGAATCCAAGGATTCAACATTGAGATCCAAGTATCCTAGTGACAGGGTTTTGTAGAGCATCGTGAGGGAAGAATTGTGATTTCAAAACTCCGTATAGACGATGTCAAAAGGTTGTGCTTGAAGGAGTGTTGTTTGAAATCCAGTTTTTAGACTTCTCTCTTGCAAGGTTGCAAAAGATTACTTCATTTGTGAATCCAGTGTCAGATAACCAAAGTGTTTTTAATACTTGACTTTAGTTTGGAATGATGTATTTAGTATTTTCTGAATCATGCTCAGTATGGATTTTGTAAACAAGGCAAGATACCTCTATAACTAGCTCACATTTAGTTGATGCTTTAAGAACTAAGACTGTATTTGTTGTTATTGTTGGAAACACTTGTTTAGTGTGGATTTAGGAAGTGCTTGTAGGGCTTGAAACTTCCTGGCAATGACAACTTTTTCTATGCAATCAAAAGACCAGATGTTGTACGCAATTTGCAGGTGACAACATTAATGGAAAATTGATCATGCTAATTGAGTGGATCCAGAGACGTAGCTATGAGAGGTGAACTTCGTAATCAAATGTGTCTCTTATCTTTGGGTTTGTTCTTTATGATGGCTTATGTTTTAATTCCACAAATAGAATAGGCAATGAGCTCAGGAAATTGATGGATTGAGTTTGCATATTGGATTCAAACCATTAATTAAAGATCTTGGCACAAATTTGAGATTTAGTAAGTTAAGCAACTAATTTCGAATATGATAAATGAAGAACTTAGTTGAGTAAGCACACTTTAACTTTTTTTAGATCAAGAGGTATCAGAGCAGTTTCTGAGCTCAAGTTTGGTTAAAATGACCAGTTTGTGCAAGTATTTCAGTTAGCTCAATGTGCTCAGTTTGCTTGGTTAAGTAGATTACTAGTTTGTGCAAGTTTTTCAATTTGATCAGTTTGACAATTTGTTGGTTTGCAAGTTTAATAGGTGAACATCTAAGAGATTTAAAAAATATGGCATATGAGCAAGGGGAAGCTTCTAAGGTGACAATGTCTACATCCATGATGGATGACTTCTTTTCCATGAAAAGGATGATTGAAGCACTCCATCAGGATAAGTCTGAGAGGCTTCAAGAACTTGAGGAAGCCAACTAGCATCTCCAGTTGGAAAATGTTGAGTTGAGAAGTCACCTTGAAGACCAGGAAGACAAAAAGAGGAAATTACACCTAATGTTGCAAAGTGTTGTGGAGGAGCATATGGGAGAAAGTTCTACTATAAAAAGTCCTCCTAGGATTGAAAATCTTGAAATTTGTACTTTTTTTCCCATACTTAGAGGATTCTTCGTATGTACCCCTCACACAACCTAATTGTTTGGAGGCTTCATCCACAACAGTTTAGAAGGATCCATTGGCAGACAATCAAGAAGTTGACCAAGCAACATAGAAGGTGATAAATGAAGTAAGTTCAATTCCTTTAACCATGATCATGCTTCTGCAACATTTGAAAAACATACCAAGGGTATCAGTATGACGCTGCTGATGAAAATGGGCTATAGTGGGAAATGCCTTAGAATCAGTGGCCAAGGTATTATCATCCTATAGAGGTAAGTGAGAGAATTCAATATCAAGAATTGGGCTATGGAGAAGTTGACACTTTAGACTACAATAGTGGAAGTGACTTAAACCATCTCCTAGGAAAGATGAACCTGATGGAGGAAAATTTAAGGCAGAAGATCTTTAGTAGTTTGACTTAGAACCTGACAAAGGAAAAGCGGGTTCTCCTAAGCAGTTCAATGCTCTAGTTGGTCAAGGGAAATTCAAAGGTGATGGATACTTTAAATCTATTATTGATTTTGAAAGTAGTAATTCTTTTGTGCAAGCCTTATGGAATATGCGACCATGCACATTTTGTCATGCACCTAACCACTGTGTAGCAAGGTGTAGCAAGAAGCAGAGACTTTTTCAAAAGTTAGTCATGCAAGCCAAGGAGACAAGGCATGCATCACACCTTCAACCTTCCTCTCTAAAGAAGGAAACTACAATGCACGACAAAGCCCAAAATTATTGTACGCATTGCAAAATTAGTGAGCATTGGGTTAAGAAATGTTGGAAGTTGCACCCAGAGCTTCAACACTTACCGGGGTCTACAAAAGAACCCAATCAACAAGAGGTTGCAGTGGCAACACTTGTGGTTACCATCCTTGAGACAGTTCATTAAGAACCTCAACAGAAACAAGAGTAGTTGGAAGAGGAAAGTTCCTTTGTTCAGCTCCGTAAGAGATGGGAAAACATGTTGACTAAATAGTTGAGTCAACTTTGTTTCATGTTACATTTTTTATTATGGTAACAGGTTAGTTGATACAAAACAAGTATGGTTTTGAGTGAAAGACTCTAAATAGAATTGTTTTGCAAGTATTTTTATGAAGTTGTACTCCTTTAAGGTTGAGATTTTGTAAGGCTTTTGAAGCCATATCTCTTGTAATCCAAAGGAGAATACTTGAAGGCTTCATTATGTAGGTTAAAGACTTGTTGCTTACAAATTTCTTGAGAACTCAAGAACTTAAGAGGACTCAAGTGGTTGACATAAATTCTTGAGATGAGAGGGTGTCACTAAGCTTCTATTGAAGAAAGAGAGAATTTTGTAAAATATGGATGGACTATCTATCGAATGGATCACTTCACTTAAAGTTGCAAAGAACGGTCAAGAGTAACCTATATGTTCCAGCTTCAAGACTCAGTCAGATGATGATTTAAAGGGCCTACAAGGGGTAGTGTTATTTTCAATGGCCTTGTTGCTACAACAGGCATGGACAAAGTTGAATGGTGAAGCCTTGAATCAACCATTCTGAAGTACAAAGGTCAAGGAATGTATCAAGTTGAGGCATAATTTTCCATTGCTTGAGCAGTTTGTGAGTGAGGAGGAGCATCAATGTCATGCTAGAATCTTCCTTGGAATTGTTGAGTTACATAATGTAGAGAATGGGGCATGTTTCAAAGGAATAGTACACTTTTAGAGACCAAAAGTTTGTGGGGAGGTGTAGTGCCCCTCTGAATCGGTCTTTCTATATTTTTGTGTAAGTGTTATTTATGATTTTGTTGATAATTGTGCCATTGGATTATTTGGTAAACTTAACACTTTAGGTGATCCTATTCAATTAGCCAATTAATTTGAATTGCTATGTCAAGAGTAAATGTTTTATTATTAAAATAGTTAGTTTATTGATTGAATGTCGTTAATTAAATTATTAAATTATTCAGAGATTTTAGGGGGATAATGATTTAACAGGTTATATTATTTCTTTATTAAAGATGAAAATGTAAATAAAACATAAATTGCAATTATAAATAATGAGTATTTTAAATTTAATATGGATTGATAATCCGCTTACTAATGAAGTTTATTTATAAATTTAAAATATTTTGGATAAAGAAGTATTGAATAAATATCAAATGGATATTTTACTGGATATTCCTAGGGTTATTCTGCAAGCTTGAAACTATTTTAATAGAAAATAATTATAAAGGGTTTTTAAATTTGAGAAACTCGTATATGCAATATATCAAAAGTTTATAAGGGTCCTTTAGAAAAAATTGAAGTATATATATACATATGATTAAGTTTTAAAATAAATTTACAAATGTAAAAGAAAATAGTATAAATTTAATTCTTAAAAATTCCCTATATAAATCTATCTCTTAGAAATGAATAAAAGGTAAATAAAAGATAAATATGCCACTATTTATTTGATTACTTAGTAATCAATTAAATAAATGATAAGTAACAATAAACAAACATATATATATATAATTGATATAATAAATAAACTTATAATAGCATCTAAAGAATTACATCTGTCCTTGCTTGTGCCCTCCACCTTGCTTCAAGTCTTTCCTTCCAAGTTCCACATGCCTTGTCTTCTTTGCATCCACACCTTGCATTCCAAGGACATTGTAATTAAATGAGTATGAAACACCTGTCGGTAGACTTCTATTTTTCTTTGTCTGCTGGGTTGGGTAGAATGTGAATCTGGTTGTCATGAACAACATGATCATCTTAGGAAACTCACACCCATATCCACCAAACCCGCCTAACTGAAGGCACCTTGAACACGAGAAAAGCTTACAACATTAGGATGTGTAACAAAGTGCTTCATTAGTATAAAGATTCTGAGAGCTTCCTTGCAAAATCCATTTTGTGCACATTTTGTAATAATTACATTTCATTCCATGAGATGACATCTCTTTGAGGCATTCTGCCATAGCTTGCGTGCCTTGCTTATGAATTTCACCGTTGCTTGTTTGTGGGCCATAATGGTTGTAAATTATCTCGTTGTCAATTAGAATATCATTCGTGTTGTTTATCAGGTGTATAAATATAAATAATGTATTAGGGCTTTTAGTGAAAACAATATCTTATAAGCTGATTTTGCTTAGATGATTTCATAATGGGTAATATATGTTAGAGATTAAATGGGTGTCATTTAATATATATTGTATTGGAAATATAATATATACGAGGGTAATAACCTTAGGTTACCTTATTTTAGAAACATATTTTTCTTCTGTTTTCCTATATAAATACATATGAGGGTGTCAATAAATGTATGTTAACGAGATTAGATCACTTTAGCATATTTCAATTAGTTTTCCTTTAATAAGATGCACTAATTTAAATATATATATGTATTGGAAGTAAAGTGATAGAAGGGGAATACTTTCCCCCCTAGTAATTTGTTGATTATATTAGATAAACAAGTAGAGGATTTTTTATAGCGAACTTGATTTATCAATATAATATTATTCATATCAAACATATATTTTGTGGAATGTGCTCTTGTTTTAAGTTAGATGATTATATTAAGTTATGAAATCATAAACATTAGATCATTAGAAGTCTTGAATTATTTCTTATTTCTTATTTCAAATGGTGAGTCAGTAGATTGCCTTATCATTAAATGGAAGGATTTAATTAAATAAACAAGTATGATACCTTTTTGTTGGTTGATTATGATCTTGATTGTCTAATGGTTTTTTTCTCCTTTTGTGAATTACTTAGTAAATAGGTTTTCAATAATTCTATTTATAGGCCTACATCCTTGGAATTGTTAATATAAGTGGATTTTAAATGTATAAATTAATTATCAATTGTGATTACTAAAGGATTATTTATATTTCAATAATTGGAGGGGTTTGATTGAATAAATTGAGTTAGACGAGTAATTGATTAAGAATATAGACGATGTTGAAATAGCTAGCCTCAAAGTAATTGCTTTATTATAGTCAGATAAATTAAGTGGTCTTAGTAGATAAAAGAGTAATAGAATTAGAATTAACTATAAATATATAAATGAAGGGTTTATTTAAGAAGTTAGTTAAGGAATGTCCTTTTAAAAGTGGTTTTGTTATAATCATGTATCAGATGAACTGTTGATTTCATGAATATGTTGGTTACTTGAGTGCTTGTTAAAAAGTAGTCGAGTAAGTTAGTGTTTATGTGAGTGTTCCTTGATATCTAGTACCTTAAATATGTTAGTGGGAGTTAAGTATGTTTTGATGGTTCCAAATTGATGGGGTTTCCTCTTGATTTTATTTTTTCTTGAGGGGATTTTATATGTTGAATTTTTGTGTTGGAACCGTGTTGCTTCGTTTTACCCTCGTTTGTGGGTTTTTGGTTAGTCATTCTTCTTGGGCTTCCAGAGGAGGGGAAAGAATATATTGCTTCATAGTTGGTTTCCATTTTTGTTTTGTGAACAATTTCTCTTATGCTCGTTTTGATTTTGGTGGGTTTAGCCTTGCACTTGGAAGTTGCTTATTTATGGAACTCTAGCATGAGATGGTTCATGCCTCACTTGATGTATTTACTTTTGGCCTTGATATTTTTGTGCAAGTTTGCTTGCCCCATTTGTGGTTACGAGTCTTTTGTTGTCAGTAGGGGGAGTGGCTTTTAGTGGGGGCCGACGCACAAAGTGGTGTTTGAGTAATTCATTAAGAGTTTCCTTGACCAGTGATAACCTAATAATTAATTAGGGGGTTTGGGTAGTATCTCACTTTAATCCAGATAAGTTAGCCTCACTCATGGCTCAAGTGCTCGCTTAGGCTTGCGATGAGTGGGAAGGCCTAGAATGGCAAAGATCAACTCCCTTGTCCTCTTGAAAGGTATGTTGATTCTGCATGAGTGAGAATGGGGGCCAGGGATCGGTTGAGGTTGCCAAGGTTTAACTAGGTAGGGGGCCGATAACCTATGAAGATCCACAATGGGTAACCCATGACGAGCTTATGTGATGAAAATCCACCCTCTAGCAACCTTGTGTGTTTGTTGCTTCCCCTTGCTATTCTTGTACCTCTAGAAGCAGTTGTACCCTATGTATATTGAGGTGGTTATTTCTTTATGTTTATTGTTGAAGCCTCCTTTCAATTATTTGATGTTGCATATATGCCTCATGGAAACCTTATTGATGCTAATGAAAGATGTCCATTGATATTTATTGTTGGATGATATCTTGATCTCATTTGAGGGCTTTTGGGTCTTATTTTTGTTGGCACCTCTTTGGTTATTTAGTGTTGACCTATGAAATTGGGAATTGGTTCTTGTTGGTTTTCCATTATTTTGTTGTGGTTATGTGTTGATGATGTGAGATGTTTCTTGTGGAGTCTTGTTAAACCTTGTACACTTGATTGTTTTATGTTGAGGGTCCTTCTTGTCATCTCCTAGCATGGGGGGGGTGTGTCTTCGGACCCACGTGGTCGGGTGGAACGTGCTATGCACCCCATTAGGTTCCCAGTCAGTGTTCATGAAGCACAGAGTTCATGTCATTGCAAACAATCTAGAGCTTCGCCACAGTTCAGTTACACCATGTCCATTTGTGTATTTCTCTTGTAATCAATGTATTATTCCCACTATGTGTTGGGAAGCACAATTGTGCATATGTAATATTGAAAGCAATACAATTTATCATTACCAACATATTTGTATAATCTGATTTGATCATTATAATGTATCTATGTTTATATTCTCTTGATTATGTGTCATATACAGATACTTCTCATTTATGTAATCTCATGAATGGATGGTTTATAATGTAATCTTGGAATTCATTCATTATTGTTATGGTATTAGTTTAGGTTCTTGTAATGCCATCTCATGTACCCCAGATGACGTAGTTGATAATTGTATAATTTCTTTGCATGTAATGTATGTTCATATTCATCTTATGTAATGTTCTACTTTAAAAAAAAAAATTGTGCGGTAATTTGTTAGTTTTAGTTTTCCTTTAGGGTTAGCACGACAGGGCATCACAGGAGGCTTGATCCAGGTGGATCTCAAGACCCTAAAAATTTGACTGGTCCTATTACCCTTGAAATCAACACCATGTCGAAGTGCTCAGAAAACTAGACTCAACACAACTTGAATATGTAAAAAATGAGTTCATATGTCAAAGTTATGGCTAGTCAAAGTTTGGTCAAATAGGTACGTAAGGCCTATCAATAAAGGAAAAAAATTGACCGATTTAGAATCAGTCGAAATTGGTGTCAAAATGAAGAGCTCATTGCCACAATCTTGATGTCGTTTGTTTTGTTGAAAACAGAGCACGTATGTGAAAGATATGGCCAGTCAAATTTTGTAGTTGACTAAGTTGACTAGGGTACAATTGATGATGTCAGCATGTTGATGTGGTAGAATCAGTACGTGACACATGGCAAGGTGATGTCAGAATGGTTAGATGACATGGACCAATCAGGGCTTGACACATGTCATCCGTACAAGCGAGGTGGCAACATAGTCAACATGATCATATCTTGATGTGGCAGATGATGTGGTAGCTGACTATGTAGGTCGTACGATGACATGACATGCTTGCATGTTAGTTTTTAGTGACATGTCTCTGATAGTATATAGGGAGATGCCATGTTGCCCAATCAAGTGATGCCACATGGCACCTTCGTTGCAGCACCCCTAGTGAACGACTCAACAAAATTAGTTAGGGGGTTCGACCCCCTAACCCCCCATTCCGCAACTGACGGCTTCACCGTTGTGCCATGTGCAAGTGTTTCATATATATAGTATGTCAAAAAAAATTGTTATTTAATAGTTTGCAATTTCGTTATAAAATGTGGTCGGTGGGGATCGAACTGCTGACCCACCAGCCACCAAAAGGAGTATATGTCATTGCACCATTGAGGGTCTTCAAGATATATAGGGAGCCCAGTGTTATTTGAAGACTATTTCAAAACCCGAATTTTAACAAATAGGCCCTATTTAGTAAAAACTACCCCTAACAAATAAAACCAAAATCATAGGAAGAAAAAGGGGGTTATAAGATGAGTATTATTCTTGTAAAAGGGGTTATTTTATTGTTTTGATGGTTAAGCCCCATTATGGGCATGTTTTATGTATAAAAAGGGGGAATAGGCTTTTGAAATTTCAAGCCAAGTGAGAGAATTCAGATCAATGCATTTAGGATCCAATTCAGAGTATGCAAGGCATCTAAGGATTCAACATTGAGATCCAAGCATCCTAGTGACAAGGTTTTTTAGAGAATCCCGAGGGAAGAATTATGATTTCAAAACTCTGTAAAAATGATGTCAGGAGGATGTGCTTGAAGGAGTGTTGTTCGACATCTAGTTTGAAGACTTTTCTCTTGCAAGGTTGCAGAAGATTATTGCATTTTTGAATCCAGTGTCAAGTAACCAGAGTTTTTTTAATACTTGACTTTAGTTTGGAATGATGTATTCACTATTGTCTAAATCATGCTCAATATGGATTTTGTAAACGAGGAAAGATACCTCTGTAACTAGTTCGCATTCAGTTGATGCTTTAAGAACTAGGATTGTATTTTTTGTTATTGTTGGAAACACTTGTTCAATGTGGATTCAGGAAGTGCTTGTAGGGCTTGAAACTTCTTGACAGTGACAACTTTGTCTACACAGTTAGAAGACCAGATGTTGTAAGCAATTTTTAGGTAACAACATTAATGGAAAATTGATCATGCTTATTGAGTGGATCCAGAGACGTAGGCCTGAGAGGTGAACTCTGTAATCAAATGTCTCTTATCTTTGGGTTTATTCTTGATGATGGCTTATGTTTTAATTCCGCAAATAGAATAATAAATGAGCTCATAAAATTGATGGATTGAGTTTGCATATTGGATTCAAACCATTAATTAAAGATCTTGGCACATATTTGAGATTTAGTAAGTTAAGCAACTGATTTCAAATATGATATTTTTATGAAGAACTTAGTTGATTAAGCACACTCTAGAGTTTTTCAGATCAAAAACTTTGAAATTGGTGCTATAAAATGAATCCCACAACTTGCACGTTTTTGATTTGGTGATCTAAAAAGAACGTTAAAAAAGATTTCTAGTTTAGAACAAGATTTCAGTTTGGTGCTTTAAAAATATTTTTTTAGAAGCTTTCATAGTTTAGAAAATTTTCAATTGGTGATGTAAAATGAACCCCACAACTTGCATGCCTTTGATTTGGTGCTCTAAAAAGAATGTTAAAAAATCTTTCTATTCTAGAAAAATATTTCAATTTAGCGCTTTAAAAGGAACATTTCAAGAAGCTTTCTAGTTTAGGAAAACACTTTGAAATTGGTGCCATAAAATTGAACCCCACAAACTCACACATTTTTGTTTTGGTGTTCTAAAAATAAAATTTCAAATGTTTTCTAGATTAGAATAAAACTTTGTTTTAGTGCTCTAAAAAATGTTTTCTTTAGACCAAACACTTTTAATATGTTGACAAAACAAATGATTTCATTTTTGTTGACCAATTTAGATAAGGATTATTAGAAACACTCAGTTTTGGGCTTAAAATTGGAAAAATACTTTCTGATTTGCATACTGTTATCTAAATTGCTGGAAATCCAGAATACTTCATTTGGTGCACCTAAAAAAAATTGCTTTCTTGTACACATTTTATTTCATTTCTTTAGGATAGTGCTGCTCAAGGGGCTTAAAAAGAACATTGTGATAAAGTGTGTAATGTGTCTTCCATGTTTGGCAATCGAGTACCTATCCTCTCCCCTTGTGTCTTTTGGGTAATCTTGGGTAATGAAAATTACTTTGTGTAGACACTAAAAATTGTCTTGGGCTTGCGATTTCTAAATTCTCTATCATTTCCCCTTTTGTCTTTGATAATTAAATATTTTTTAATTATTTAATTATTTTCTAATGTCATAAGTCTTCTATTAATTAAATAATTTTAATTATTTAATTAATTCATTTTCTATCTTTATTCCTCCCTTATTAATTAAATAAATTTTATTTATTTAATTACGTCACTAATTAAGTCCTCTTCTTTCTAAAATTAAATAAATTCTTATTTATTTAATTTTTATCCACCTTCCACTATAATTAAATAATTATTTAATTATTCATTAGCCTTTTCTCTCATAAATTGAATAAATTTTATTTATTTAATTTGGTCCACTCTCTTGAATTTTGAATTAAATCATTATTTAATTCAAAATGATTCCTTTTGTCTCATTCCTCTATAATTAAATAATATCTTTAATTATTTAATTATTCATTGGTCACCTAGATTAAATAATTTTAATTATTTAATTTCTCCTATCACCTCTTTCTCTGTGTTTTATTTAATTTGGTCCACTCTCTTGAATTTTGAATTAAATCATTATTTAATTCAAAATGATTCCTTTTGTCTCATTCCTCTATAATTAAATAATATCTTTAATTATTTAATTCTTCATTGGTCACCTAGATTAAATAATTTTAATTATTTAATTTCTCCTATCACCTCTTTCTCTGTGTCCTAACTTGAGACCTACTTGGCCATACCCCACTTGACTAGTCATAGGGCTCGTTGTTGTGTATTCAAGTGTTTTCCTAATTATAATATTTAATCTTGAAAGACAAACTTATCATTGTGCTTGGTGTGTGTGTTCATGCATTTACATGTGAGATCTTGGGTTTGATATTGCCCACGTCAAACTTCCAATAAACACTTGCCACATCATCCAAATCATACAATATTTTCATTCCACATCATATCTTAATCATCATCATCATCTCTTTAATCCAATCAACATCATTTTACACCATGGAAACATTTGAAGACATAGCACAAGACCTTGTTGACATATTTCATGTAGCTCAAACAAGTCAAGCACCCTTAACCCAACAAATCATTCAAAGATCCCATAACATTATCCAACAACTTCAAACAAACCAATCACCTCAAATGCAACAATTCATAGCACAAATCCAATACCTCATGGCCAATTGTCAAGTCCAACAAGCACATTATCAAGTCCAATCACCACATCAACAAATTTTACATCAATCCTATGTGTCACCTATATCATCATATCAACCTCATCCACCCACATATCATGTTACTCCTTCATCAACCTATCACAACTCTTCTAATGTCAACCCTTATCCACATCAATCAACCTTTCAACAGTCGTTATCCTATTCAACCCCTCCATCATCATCACAACAGCAAATCATATCACAAGTCCAAAAACCATTCCAACCTCAAGACATTCAACCGCAATCCTATGTGTCACCTTCATCATCATGCCAACCAAACCCATTTACCTATCATGTCAATGCCACATCAATATTTCCACCCATACCACAACAAGAACGTAGCTTCACAAGTCTATCTTGGAAAAAAAATCAAGAGCCTTTAAGTCTTAATGCCATTTTTGACAAGGGGAACACAAATCTAGTTCATGCACCCTTACCACCATCCAATCAAATTCCTATCCCTAATCCACCATGTCCTATTCCTAATCCATTGGCCTCTCCACCTTTTGACCCATCAAACTCTTCATTACCCCCACCATCATCTAATCCTCCATCAAATCAATGCCTTACATTTAGATATTTAAAACATAAATTGATGGCATTACATAAATCCACCAATCCACCTACAAAGGATGTGACCCTAGGGCTACAAGAAAGGAATAAATTGTCGCCATGTCATTCAACTCATATACTTGAACATGCAAAAGAGTCCTCAAACATCATTCCAAGTCCTTCAAGTCAACCATGTCATCCACAACCCCTTGAGCCAATTCAAGATTCTCCTGTCGTAAGTCCAAGTCACCCTCTTTCATGCTCCTATGTTGTTGACCATCAAGAACATGTCAAGTCTCTCCAAGAGTCATCCCCTTGCAATTCCATTCAAGAAACCCAAGAGGTATGTCAAGATCCTACTCCCAAGCATGTGGAAACATCAAGCCCTAGTCCTAATCAAGATCAAATCATTGTCATCCAACCTATCCATAATCTATATATTTTTTATGATCAAGATGATATCCATAATCATGATCAACTTGATCCTATACCCGTCCATGAGAAAGATATTCCAATTTCACCTCCACCTACTCCTATCCATGATCCATTGACATCCACTTCCCTTGATGAGACATATGCCTCCCATACACACATAGAAGATAAAACAAATACTTTGGATCTAAGTGAACATAATGCTAATAAATATCCTAATTATCCTCCACCACTCACTATCGACCCCATTGCAAGTCCTCCATCATATCCTATTGGTCTTTCCATCCTCATTCATGAATGTTCCATACAACAACAACAATCATTATCTTCCCTTGCTTCATTTTCTCCATCCAATAAGGAACTCGTGTCTAGTGTTCCACCTACACCTAGTTCCATTGTCCATTGCATACCCCAAGGACACCAATCTCAATATGTTGGTACTTCCTCCATGCATCCTAAGTCCACCTCCTTCCATCATAAATCCTATCATATGCCTAAGACATATGTTGCCATCCCTCCTCCATCATCCTACAAATGTCAAAATCATGTGACCATACACCTTCCACCATCCACTTTGCCACCATTGCTTCCAACTCCTAATATCCCTCCATCTAATCTACCTCCATTACTCCCAACACTTAATATCCCTACCATCCAATCCTCTTTTCCATTTATCCATAAATACCTTAACATTCCTAATCATGACCAATCAATGCACACATTGTCTAAACATGAAGCTTCCACTCATTCCACCTATCCCATGGGATTCAAAAGCAAGAAATTCAATGCCTCTACCTATAAAGTAAAAAATCCTAAGGACCCTCATGCCTTAGGACATCAATACAAAAAGTCAAAGCAAAATCCATCTAAAAAGTTATATAAGCCCATACCTCCAAAAGAAATGACCAAAACTAAAATGGTTTGGGTCCCTAAGCAAAAAGAAAGCAAGTCAAATGAGGCATCTACATCTCAAAAATCCCAACCATCCACTTCCACCTCACATTCCCACTCTATTCAAAAATTACAAAAATCCCACAAGACAAATAAAAGTCATAAAAATACTAAGTCTATGTGGGTACCTAAAGCACTTTGTCCACCATCTCTTAAGAAAACATCTCCATTGCTTCCTACACCTCGTCCACATCAAAAGCTTCAACGTTTATCACAATGTGTACAACCATTGGTCATGGTTCCCTTCTGTTTCACAAAAATTCCACATACCTCCATCTCCTCACCCTTCACTCATTATCCTATACATCTCCCCCATCACATCCCTATGGTCCATGCTTTTGGCTAAGACTCCCCATCCATCTTTTGTATAAGTCCCATATAATCCACCATTTTCCTCCATAATCCACATCATAATCCATCATCTACCTACTCCATCTCCCTTTCATGTCATCCCTTACCAACATCTATGAGCACATTTGACATGGTCCATGCAATGACATCCATTTCTAGTGGGACTATCACCTTTCATGGAACTAGACACTTGAGTCCCTCTTATCCATATTCCCCTTTTCCTATCCAAAAAGTCAAAAAAAAAAAAGAAAAAAAAGAGTAAAAAAAAAATAGAAAAATTAAAAAATAAAGTAAAGAGAAATTCCTTCATCCAACGGTGAAAACCTAGTAAACAGGCGCCCTGGATAAGTACCATGATGAAAACCTGGCAAAAGGCATCATGTGTAGGTTGATCTTCTATGTCACTTACACTTGGGGGCACAATGTCTTATCTATCCAACCTATCATTTTCATGTCATATCATTTCCATCCTACCTACCATCTTAGCCATCATACCTACCTATCATATTGGGTCCACTTATCCACCCTTCTCCTTTTGATCTTGATGAAGATATAGGGTAAAAATTTTGAAACATGTTTTGGGTATCTCTTGACATACCTCATCCTTTCTAAACCAATCATACCATTATCCTATTGTCATAAGCTTTGTCATGAAAAATCCTAAGTATTGTACCTAGAATGGGGCACGTCATTCCTATACGAAATAGTCTTTGGAGATCACATCCTTGCTTTCTTATACATTCATTCCATCCATCCATCTATCAGGAGCCTTTTATCTATTATCCTATCATCCACCCTTGCACCTAGACTTGGTTTTCCCCTTGTCATTGGTATCTAGCATAAAGACTACCCAAATTTTCATCCATTGACACCTCAAAACATTTCAAAAATCCAAAAAAATCAAATATTGTCAAAAATCCAAAAAAAATCAAAACATGTCAAAAATCTCCAAAAAAATCATAAACATGAAAAATCCAAAAAAAACAAATCAAAATATCTAAAAAATACAAAAACATCCAAATAACTTTCAAAAATCCAAAAACATAGTCAATGTTTGTCATGTCAGTCAAATAAGTTAAGACATAGTCAGCCGTTTAAAACATCAACATTTAAATCGTGAACCAACAAACAACATAGTCCAATTAGTCATCCAGTCAAAATCAGTCAAATTTTCCAAAACAATGCCAAATCAGTCTTCAAATTATCAATCAATCAATCCTCTAATCAAATAGTTCCAGCCTAAGTCATTCCAATCACATCAATTCTTCTCTTCAATTCATCACATCCTTTCATCCATGTCAAATCATCTTCAATAATTCCAAGCAATAATCCAAATGCAAGTCAATCCTTAGTCCATACCAATCAAGTCGATCAATCTTGCCAAATTATCCAATTAGATCCTTTGGTCTTGATCCTCATCTTGTTGTAAACCAAATCAATCAAAGTCAATCAGTCAATTAGTCAGTCATCCTTGTGTTGATCTAGGGATATGTCTTTCCCCACAATGACAACACTACCATCATTAGTCATCATCATCAATCAATCAATTACTCATTGGGTTGCAACTTGACAGGGGCAATACCTTTTTTTTTTGTATCATTTGTGCATGCTTGCATGCTTGCTTGTGCGTGTTATCATTTTTATCTTGCATTGGCATCAAGTTTGACTTATTCCAGTTAATATTCATATCTTGTATCTAGACAAGGTTGTATTACATTGGGGCACGAGACACATCATCACCTTGGTACTTATACCTTGGTGCATCATGTCTAGTGTTACATCAAACATCATGGTTTCTCACTTTCTTGTAGCATAACATATCATTCATCTCCTTCATCTACTTCCAATCTTACATCATTCATCTCCTTCATCTACTTCCAATCTTACATCATTCATCTTGTCCCTCCTTATCATTTCATTTCGAGAGCATACCCGTGTTCTTTCAACCCACCTATCCTCTCGAGGGGGCATCATCCTATTTTTCTATCATCATCAATTTTCCTCTATACATACCTTAGCTTCTTTGAAATGATGTTACTCAACACAAATCTCATTATCTCGAACATCATCTCAAAGAGGGGCAAAATGTAGACACTAAAAATTGTCTTGGGCTTGCGATTTCTAAATTCTCTATCATTTCCCCTTTTGTTTTGATAATTAAATAATTTTTAATTATTTAATTATTTTCTAATGTCATAAGTCTTCTATTAATTAAATAATTTTAATTATTTAATTAATTCATTTTCTATTTTTATTCCTCCCTGATTAATTAATTAAATTTTATTTATTTAATTACATCACTAATTAAGTCTTCTTTCTAAAATTAAATAAATTCTTATTTATTTAATTTTTATCCACCTTCCACTATAATTAAATAATTATTTTAATTATTTAATTATTCATTAGCCTTTTCTCTCATAAATTAAATAAATTTTATTTATTTAATTTGGTCCACTCTCTTGAATTTTGAATTAAATCATTATTTAATTCAAAATGATTCTTTTTGTCTCATTCCTCTATAATTAAATAATATCTTTAATTATTTAATTATTCATTGGTCACCTAGATTAAATAATTTTAATTATTTAATTTCTCCTATCACCTCTTTGTCTGTGCCAATCTTATCTTCCAAATCAAATCAAATCTCTTGACATCTCATTTAATTTCAGCCCTTGATTGAATTATTTTATAATTCAATCTCAACCTTTCATCTTTATCATTGCCCTAATTTTGACCTAAACCTATTTCATACTACAACTTTAAATCTTGGCCATTGATTAAGACATCTTATTGACATTCAATCTCAACTGTCAATCCAAATCAAGCATTTCCTATAAATAAACTCTCTCATAAGCCATTTGGGGGGTTGATTCTTCAAGTATCCTTATGTTGTCAAAATCATTCTTGAGTCTTTCATCTATTTCTATCTATTGTCATTCATCTATCATCTCCATGTCAATGTTATGTTGCTGAATTAAGCAACCAACATTCCTCCAAAAATCAACCTTCAAAATCTTGCATTCTCATGCAGGTGGAGAAGAGCCATGGAGGTCAATCAAGTCTAGTTTGAAAATTGGTTTGCATGTCCTTTTTTTATTTGCATTTTCATTCTAGTTTGTGCTTCATGGTGCTTGATAGGGTTTAGTTAATTTGTTGTTTTCAACATTAAATCTGATTTTTTTCCCTATTTACACTTTGAGTTTCGCATTTTGGTCTCTTTATTTTTATCCTTAAAGAGGGGGATTGCTATGAAATACATCCCATGATGGAGAATTCATAAGCAAGGTCTCAAAGCATGTTTACCAATGGGATATACCAAAGGTTTTGATATTGTAAGAAAGTAGCTTCTATCTGTGGCAAGATGACATTCTACACCTAATCCTACACCTCAAGTGGAAGGGAACTATTAAAGAGCCTTAAGTGGCCAACGACTACTTGTGTACGTTGGGGTGTTCTCGGTTGTGATCATTAAAGCCTTCTTGTTTGTAGTGGTCAACTTCATCTTTCCAAAAGAGCTCTTTAAGGTGGTGTATTGGAAATTTATTTCCAAGAAGTTACCATATCATGTTCAATTTTTTGGTTGAGGAGTAGAGTTTAAGAGTTCATTCTTAACATACCTCTACACTTACTACAAAATTGCATGTAAAATCATCCCTTCTACTACGAGGGGTATGAGGCAAGCCCACCAAGAAGAATGTACCCGCTTGAGCTAGGATTGTGTTGCTTTTGAGTCGGTTTAAACACATTGCATGATTCCAAAAAAACTCAAACACACATCAACATGCTCATCGAATCTCAAACACTTTAAGGTTAGTGTGAATAACTTTGAAAAGAGTCATTTGTTTGCACTCCTTAAAAGATATCTTAAAAAAATATCTCTAAATTTTTTTAAACATTTAGACTTAGATTTCAAGTCGCATTAAATCTAAAGTTAACATTGGAAAACTATAGCGTTTTGGTATCTTAATTTTCACTTTATGGAAAGAAACGTGCCTTTAAAGTTATAGTCATCTAGATCCAAAAATGAGTGCTTTTGGTAAAAGCTTCATGTAAGTCCATACATTTACTGTTGTATCACTTGCCATATCTCAAAAATAGAACACTTAAAAAATTAGATTAAATAAAGTAATTCAAGACTGCTAAATTATCAAAAACTACTGCCAACATAGTAACTAGAAAAAAAATCTGCATAGAATACCCCTATTGTTGTTGTTTCTACCACACTTGACAAAAAATAGCCGCAGTCAACCAAATACCTGTCGCTTTTGCTCTCTGGATTTTAATAGTGAGTACTGAAAACCTGTCGCTTTTGTGAAATTGAACACGGTTGACTTCAAAATATCACTAGAGTTGATCCTAAACTTGTTGCACCTGATCTGTTTTCCTAGCCACAATCAACTTAAATTTGGCCACTTTTGCTCAAAATAGCCACTTTTGCCTACATAATTCACTAGTCAGAAAATTGCACATAGAAGCTGCTTTTGAGAAAACTGGTTGCAGTCGACCAAAATTTGGTCACTTTTGACAAACATTACCACTCTTTCCCTCATATTGTTGCATTTGCTCTATTTTCTAGTGAAAATCAAAATTTGATCTTAAATTGGTTACAAATCCTTTTGAGAACGAAACAGTTAGACTCCCAAAACACATTATAAATCCACATCATTCCATCATCCATTTACGAAATAAAAACACTTTAATCTAGCTTTAAGATTCAAAATCAATACAACTTTGGATTATTCCTTCACTCGAAATTATAAGATATCAACATTTGATTAAACCTCAAGGCTAGTTCAAGTAGATTCTCTGCAACATATCCTCTAGAAAAGGAAGTGAAATATCAATCCAAGTTTTCATCATTTTTGAATCCCAAAAGTTAGCATTATTTCTAAAACATCACTCAAGACATGTCTTGAGTATCATGAAAACCATAGCAAAACATCAACACCTTTTTCCCAAAAGGTTAGCTTTCACATCATCATTTATCATTTACCCATATGACCATTTGGCATCCAATTGCTCTAGTTCAACAACCAGACCTTATGACACCTATCATACAACCAAACTTTGAGAAAATTGAAGGTGAAAAAATAGAGATTATTAGTAGTTTGAGGAGTTTCATATTCGAGACAAAGGAAACACCAACTCAGTGGAGAAACGCAACAAATATCCTAGACAAACAAGAGAAAAAAGTTGATCTTGCAGCCAAAAGGCCCATATTACCACCTCCTACGTGGCAAGAGAAAATCTTGGCTCCCAAAAACACTTATAAAACAAAAAAATCCAAAAAAAAATGCAATTCCATTTCATTAAAACAAAAATTTCCAAAAACAAAAGCATTCTTTTTTAGAATTCACCAAACTTCCACAAATTCTTGACACTTGTTTATGACAACCACGTGATCACAATACAAAAAAAAATGGAAGCAAACAAAAGTAGCGCTAGCATGCCCCCAACAAACACCAAAAATGATGGAAATGATCCATGGGGTTATAGACCATATGACCTTATAACTCCTCAAAAGGAACCAACATTCAAAGCAACATTAAACCAACCACCAAGTGAGGAGGAGGTGATCCATAGATAGCAAGAAATGATGGATAAGTCAAACCAACACTCCAAAAATCACAAGATGCTTAAACTGATGGACAAACTCCTAAGAAAGGATCCAAATGCTTACTTCTTCAAATTAACACAAAGTGGTGCTAAAATCCTTATATAATTTAGCATGGAAGGTCAAAGGATCCTCACCTCATTCCCTTAGGGGATAAATCAGTTTTGAGGAAAATACCCAAACCATTGGAGATTCTAAACATGCCACCAATCTTCTCACAAAGCAATGACCAACCTAAACAACAACCAATGGACAACCCTTTGTTTAAGAAACCATCCCAAATTGAGCAAGAAATAGTAGCCCAACAATATCAAGGGGGTCCATCTCAATAGATGCCACAAGGTAACAACCCACCACCAGGACAATACATGTCCTAAAACACTTCATATATTGACCCTTTGCAGAATGTACAAAATCAACAAGGGAAATTTCCACAACAAAATCAGCAACAAGGTGTACCAAAAATGAACTACTTAGGAAACCTTCAAACAAACCAACAACATCAACAAGGTGTGACACATGGTACCCTTTCCAATCAATATCAACAAGATGTGTCGCATGGTACCCTTCCCAATCATTTGTTCCAACAATAAGGTGTACCACCAATGCACTATCAGGGTAACCTTCAATACAATTTGTCTCGAAAACAAGGTGTACTTCCAATGAACTATCAAGGTAACCTTCAATACAATTCATCCCAACAACAAGGTGTACTACCAATGCAATACCAGGGTAACCTTCAAAACAATTCATCCCATCAACAAGGTGTACTACCAACACACTACCAAGGTACCCTTCAATACAATTTGTCCCAACAACAAGGTGTACCACCAATGCACTTTCAAATCTTCAACAAAATCAACAAGGACTTAACACTCCTTCCATTCAACAAGGACTTAACCCTCCTTACATTCATCAAGGACTTAATCCTCCTTTCACACAACAAGGACTTAACCCTCCTTATAATCAACAAGGACTTAATCCTCCTTCCACACAACAAGGAATTAACCTTCATTTCCATCAACAAGGAATTAACCCTCCTTCCACCCAACATGGTTAACAAGGTTCTATACATCCACCATACCCAACTTATGACCAAATGAACATTTTGGGACAACAAGAATACTACGCAAAAGGTCCTTAAACAAACATACTAAACACAAAGGTAGACATGCAAATACAAGCCATGAATCAGAGGATATTGAACATGCAAATTGGAAAACCCAAGAAGACCTACACTCTATAGGATATATGTCTGTTCCCTTTTGACCACTCTATTATTATGCTTCTTTTCCCTAATTTTTTTGAAATACCAATTTGAAAAGTACAAGGGAAAAGGAGGTCTGGTGGAACATGTGAGAGATTTCTCAGTAGCTTGCATGGAATTTCAAAACAATGATTCCTACCTCATGAGACTTTTTCCACGTAGTCTTATTGGTCATGCTATGGAATGGTTCTCCCATTTACCACCAAATATTAGTAATTTCGATGAATTGACCAACAACTTTTTGAACCACTTCTCATTCAACATAGAATAGGATGTTACCATCACTAACCTCTACAAGATTAAACAAATCCAAGGTTAATCCTTTACATCCTACTTATAAAGATGGAGACAGAAAGCTAGTAGGTGCAAGTGGCCTATTCTCGATAAAGAGCTGGTGGATATATTTGTTTCCAATGTCCAAATAGAAATCAATTATCAACTCACCATGTTGTGCCCCAATAACTTCAAAGAAACTATTGAAAAGGGACTACACATTGAATGATCTCTCATAGCAAGGGGATTCATTTAACTAAACAAGTCAAAGGACAACCCTTCTAGTTTGAATGACAAACCCAAGATTTGGGACAAGAAAAAAATTGTTACCAATGATGGGGTAGTTGATGCTAGAGTTGTATGCAACGTACAAAATACCAATGTATAGCAAAACAAAGCCTTAGTTGCACAAACAAGCTACACTCCCAACAACACACAAAACAATTAAATTAGCTATCCCTAAAACAATCAAGTGGATAACCAATAGAAAAATTAGGGAGGAAAACAAAGGCAATATAATCAACCAAGGAGGAAATTTACTGCATTAGGAGAACCACTTGAGATAATCATGCACAAATTAGTTCAACAAAACCTCATCAAAGTCAATAACTACATAAACTATGAATAGCCAAGTTTTAAAACACCATGGTACAATGAAAAATACATGCAAGTTCCACAAGATCAAGGGGCATACAACAAACAACTACATGATACTTAAGCATATAATGCAAGATTTAATCAAAAAGGGAGAAGTTGATATAAAACACCACCCTAGAAACAAAGACCTCCAAATCTACACAAATCCAATTCCTAACCATGCTAAGAAAAATGACAAAGGGAAAGAACAAGACTATCACGCCAACTACACCTATGGTGACACCATCCTGGGTACCCTCTCCCAAGTAGATGACACTAGGGTTAATGTGTTAAGTATACGAGGTAGGGACCTCGAATGTAATGTAACTACCCATCGAGGGAAAGTCACAATACAAGGAGCCCCACCTTAACCCACAACTAAGTCATCCAATGACTATAGTATTATGGAACAACTAAAGAAAACTCTCGCTTTGATCTCCATCCTAGAGTTGTTGAAATTATCATTCACGCATAAGGAAATACTAGAGAAATCTTTGGAAGATCAGTCCCTAATGACCTCAATCTTGATCAATTTCAAGCCATGGTTAGAAAAATCACGACCAATCATCATTTAGTATTTTCTAAGAAAGACCTTCCACAAAATTCATTCCACAACCAATCCTTCTATATAGAGATTGGTGTCCACAAACATATGGTCAAAAGAGTATTGATAGATAATGGTGCAGGTTGGAACATTTGTACCTTGAAATTTGTAAAACAGTTGGGTATTCTGATGATGTAATTAAAAATGGAAAAATAATCACTATAAGGGCTTATGAAAACCTAGAAAGAAATTCAAAATGGATAGTTAGGCTACCTGTACAGATAGGACAGGAAATAATAGAACATGTCAGGTACTGAACCTTGAGCTACCATATAATATTATTCTAGGGTGCCCTTGGATTCATGCACTACAAGTAGTTCCCTTGACATTTCACCAATTTCTAAAATTTCCTCATGAAGGAAAGGAGGTTACATTATATGTTGATCTTGAACCCTTCCACTACTGTGCAAAATTGGAGGAGAAATATAACAAAATCCAGCTCATATGTGTTGGGAATAGGATGCCATTTAATTGCAATCCTAAACATATTTCATGTATCTCCTAAGTCCTTGGAAATTTTTCCCAAACACTAGAATTATAAATTCGAATAAATTCAAATGAAATGAACATGTAAATTGACATTTGTAATTATTCCTAAATGATAGGAACATGTTGGGATGTCCAAGAAGAGATCCTATAAAATAGGAGCACATGGGGCACCCACATGGAAGGTGGAACCCACCTTGCTTAAGTTAACTATTTGGAGGAATGTTAACACTTCAATAATGCATGTAAAGATCATACAAGTTAGGGATTGATATTTACATGAGTGGAGTTCAGTTTAGTTTAGTTTAGTTTAGTTCAGTATCAATTCAGTTCAGTTCAGTTTAGTTCAGTTGCATGTAGTTAGTTTGAGTTGCATGTTGGTTGACTTCAGTTGACTTGAGTTGCATGACTAATGACTTCAGTTACATGATAGATAATAGGTGGATACATTCAGTTAAGTGGGGATGATCAATCATGCATAATGTTTTCATGAATTGGTGGAGAGATATATGTTTCAGTTAACTAAGATTGACTTGGACCTACCTTGGGCGCCCAAGTTGGAATATTTGAGTTAACATATTTTGCATGAGAAGATATTTACAAGCCTCATTTAAGTGTGCCCATTCATAGGTGCCAACTTTGAGGTGGAGCTTGCAAGATATTTTCTTGACCAATGATCAGTTAAGTGTTCAGTTTGGGGTGCCTAAATTGAGAAGACTTTGGTTTTGACTTCATGTTACAGTGTGGAACTCTACTTGCACACTCTAGGCATGGTTTTTTGTGAGGAGCTTAATGCTCTTATATTGTACAACTCTTATGAGTTAATATGAATAATTTATTATCTAGTAATTGCAACAAGTGCATCAGAGTTGATTGCAGGTTAGCAGGTTGAGCTTGTGCATGTGTGAGGGTTTGAAGCATGGCATGGGATGTGTGGATTCATGCTTGGTCACATGGAATGCATGGATATCTTGTGCTATAGAAAGTGTATCAGAGTTTATTTGCATGTTGTGAAGAAGGATTGTTGAAGGAAAGGAAGCATATCAATCAAGGATTGATATAGTATTATTGTAATCTTGTTCTAAGGTTAAATAATACAAGCACTATTGATTCTGGTAAATTTTTTTCCCGAAAGGATTTCTCTACGTATATGTTGTGTCACTTCTATCTCCTTGTCTCATTCTTCTACAATATTTTGTCTCTTTCTACAATTGGTAAAATTTATCTAAAAAGATTAATCCTACACAAAAATTGTGACAAAGAACACTTAATTAAATCGATAGTATAATATTTTTACAAGTCTTAAGCTACAATTTCACCTTCATTTTCAACATTTGGTATCACAGCTAATGGTTGGGTAGAGTTTGGGATGCCTTTCTCTTAAAATTTTGAAGGTTTTTTGGCTGTAGTGGGAGCTTATACTATTGTTTTATTACAAATTTGTAAAAGAAGTGTGTTTTATCTTATTGGTTTAGAGATTATGGTTTTCTTGACCTTTTGGGAGTTGTGTCATTTACATCAGATTCTTTGATTGTGTTGAGGCCATGGATGATCTTCATTTAGGAGATGGTTATCACAATGTCACAGATAGCTTGGTTACATGTTTTAGTGGGAGCTTTTGACAATGATGGTTTGATGTTTATCTTGTTGCTATGTAGAGCTCGGTATCACAATTCAATGGGAGCTTTGGTAGGATATGGTTATCTTCATGTGATTTGAAGAGGTTTTAACATATTGTTTCATGGAGGACCCTTAGAGTCTTTGGTAAAGGTGTTATTGTTCTTCATTTGGAGAGTATGTAGTTCTTTTTGGTTTTGAGCATTAATCATTTGCTTAGAGCTTCATGATTATGCAGGTTGCATTTGAAGTTGGCATGGATTGATTGGTGGGTGCTCATGGATACTAGAGAGACTTGGGTTAGGCTAGATATTTCTTATGTTAAGAGATATGTGTTGGAATGGTTACTTGTTATAAAAAAAAATCAATAGTAAAGACCAAGGAGCCTACACCTAGAAATGGATGTGAGTCCATCATAGACCTGATGAGAAGATTGTCTTTATTGAAAGCCTATATTGCTTGGTGTTGTATGCATAGAAAAACGTTGTATCCCACTCTTGGTCTACTCGGCATGTAAATGATCTAAGAGGTGTTGCCTACCTGATTATAAGATGCATGATTTTATGTATTTCCATTGTTCTCCTTGCAATCTTGAACTTGAGTTAGTTCTGAGGATTTGGGTAG
Organism: Sequoia sempervirens; assembly: GCA_007258455.2. Classification (NCBI taxonomy): domain Eukaryota; kingdom Viridiplantae; phylum Streptophyta; class Pinopsida; order Cupressales; family Cupressaceae; genus Sequoia; species Sequoia sempervirens. The sequence goes on along the minus strand of VDFB02256132.1, from coordinate 113,432,271 downwards.
GAGAGGTACGAGAGATAGTGGTTTTGGGCATATTCCATTTTGTTGTGGGAATGTTTGGCTAAGTTTGATCTACTTTCTATGGGAGGTTTGCATCTAAGTTTTTCCATGTTTCATTATAAGTTGAATGGTTAGATGTTGATATCCTTTTAGTTTGGGAGTGTTGAAGGAGATCTTACTTTACACAGTTTGGCACATATTAGTGTCGTATAAGAACATGGTTTGATTTGAAGGTTCTCTCTTTATGGGAATATTGTCTTCTTCTTGAAGGTTCTTATGTTATGAGAGATGTATTTTTCATATCATTGTATGTTTCTTTGACACTATGATAGAGGAGTTTTCCACATCCTCTATGTGAAGTGTTATAGAGGACTTGTTAATGTTGTGATCTTGTTTTCAGATTTGACATTACCTGTTTATTGGGAGTTCTAGAAGGTATATGTGTTCTGTATGAGAGGGTAACCTCTCTTGGACTAGTTACACTTTACTACATTGAGTTACTTCAGAGTTTTTTTATCGCATGTATATGTGTGTTATTACCTTGAAGTCTTATTTTACAGGATGGTGGATATACATGGACTTGTTTGCAGATTTGGGTTGTTATGTTGATAGCATGAAGTTCTACCTATGATAGTTTGGTTACAAAGACTTGGGAAAGGTATTGATTGAGAAAGTTGACACTTTGATCAATATGTAGATAAGTTCTCTTGGTGGAGGAAGGCCATTGGCCTTGAGCCCTATACTTGATTTATAATAATGATTCCTTGTTTAGAATAATTGCAATGTATAATGTCAAGTCGGAGAATGTTTGGAATAGGATGCCATTTAATTGCAATCCTAAACATATTTCATGTATCTCCTAAGTCCTTGGAAAGTGTTCCCCAACACTAGGATTAGAAAGAGATTAAATTTGAATGAAATGAACATGTAAATTGAAATTTATAATTATTCCTAAATGATAGGAACATGTGGGGATGTCCAAGAAGAGATCCTATAAAATAGGAGCACATGGGGCACCCACATGGAAGGTGGAACCCATCTTGCTTAAGTTAAATGTTTGGAGGAATGTTAACATTTCAGTAATGCATGTAAAGATCCTACAAATTAGGGATTGATATTTACATGAGTGGAGTTTAGTTTAGTTTAGTTTAGTTCGGTTCAGTATCAATTCAATTTAGTATCAGTTCAGTTCAGTTTAGTTCAGTTCAGTTTAGTTTAGTTCGGTTTAGTTCAGTTCAATTTAGTTTAGTTTAGTTATGGTTTAGTTAACTTCAGTTGCATGTAGTTAGTTTGAGTTGCATGTTAGTTGAATTTAGTTGACTTGAGTTGCATGACTAATGACTTCAGTTGCATGACAGATAATAGGTGGATACATTCAATTAAGTGGGGATGATCAATCATGCATAATGTTTTCATGAATTGGTGGAGAAATATGTTTCAGTTAACTAAGATTGACTTGGACCCACCTTGGGTGCCCAAGTTGGCATATATGAGTTAACACCTTTTGAATGAGAAGATATTTACAAGGCTCAGTTAAGTGGGCCCATTCTTGAGCTTGCAAGATATTTTCTTGACCAATGATCAATTAAGTGTTCAATTTGGGGCGCTTAAATTGAAGAGACTTTGGTTTTGACTTCAAGTTACAGTGTGGAACTCTACTTGCACAATCTAGGCATGTTTTTTTTTGTGAGGAGCTTAATGCTCTTATATTGTACAACTCTTATGAGTTAATATGAACAATTTATTATCTATTAATTGCAACAAGTGCATCAGAGTTGATTGCAAGTTAGCAGGTTAACAGGTTGAGCTCGTGCATGTGTGAGGGTTTGAAGCATGGCATGGGATGTGTGGATTCATGCTTGGTCACATGAAATGCATGGATAGCTTGTGTTGCAAAAAGTGTATCAGAGTTTATTTGCATGTTGTGAAGAAGGATTGTTAAAGGAAATGAAGTATATCAATCAAGGGTTGATACGGTATTATTGTAATCTTGTTCTAAGGTTAAATAATACAAGCACTATTGATTCTGGTGGAGTTTTTTCTCGAAAGGGTTTCTCCATGTATATGTTGTGTCACTTCTATCTCCTTGTCTCATTCTTCTACAATCTTTTATCTCTTTCTACAATTGGTAAAATTGATCTAAAAAGATTAATCATACACGAATAATTGTGACAAAGAACACTTAATTAAATCTACACTATAATAGTTTTACAAGTTTTAACTACTTAATTACCTCCATTTTCAACAATATGTTGACCCATAAACACTACCATCACCAACTAAGATGCCTAAATCTAATACTAAGATCGAAGTACTTGACAAGGGTAATGGGAACTATCATTTCAATCAAGCCTTTTGTATTGGAATGCTTCCCCCAAAACCAAAGGTTTATGGAGGGCCTAAGGAGATCAAACATGTTCAAGAAATAATAATGGTAGTCAAACCAACGATCTTTACCAAATGGGGAGATATGAAGGATGAGGAAATATTGAAAGAGGACCTCTTGTCAATGATCTACAAAGAAGGACAAGAAGAGCTAGAGCAACCACAACCCATTCTAATTGATCCTTGTAGTAAAGGGTTTTAGCTAGCTAAAAAAATGGGATACACTGGAAAAGGTGACCTTGGGTGACACAAACAAGGTAGATGGGAACCTATTACAGTGGAAAAAAGAAAAAAGAACATGGACTAGGCTATGGTTTGAAAGATGTGGGTACTCCAAACATTAGATGTGCCTATTGTAAGAAAAGAGCTCCTACTAATGTTAAGACATTGGATATCTATCACCATATAAACTTTGATTTACCAATTGAAGACCTATTGAAAGCTTTAACACGAGTATAGTCCCTACCTGACCTAGAAAACCTATATTTAAAGACTATACTTATGAAACAGGCTCTAATGAGTATGAATGGGATTCTCTTTCCTCTATCACCTCTAGCAATGATGACCTAGATACCCAATGGGAGAATGATACCAGAGCCATATTGACTGTTTCAATAACTTTCATAAACTTTCTAGATAATGATGAAAACCTACCCCTTTGCTATCTATAGTTAATAGATTGGGACCAACAACAACATACACCTATTTTGGTTCAATTCTAGAATGATGAAGCAATCACAAAGTTTATGGGACTTTGAATCGATATACCATCAGGAGATCATAAAAGAAAGGTTTGTCAGGAACTCAAACAAGAAGAATATTTGAAAGGGGATATTGTGTCCTCTAGTCACAAAATTGAAAAAGACAATGCAAAAATCAAAATAATATCCCCTAGAGAAAACCATGATGTGGCTCTATCAAATCTCGAAAAGAGGAAAATAAAGGACAAATCTGAAGTTGAAAACCTCTTTGAGGCGCTTGAAGATAAAGGATTCAATCTCCCTATTTCTGAATATCAAGAGAATTCAAAACTCCTAGTCAAAGAAGAAAAATCAATCAATGTTGGCATAGTAGAAGTACCCAAAATCACGTACCATGCAACACCACTTGATCCTGAAGAAAAGGTGAACTTCTCAACATTCATAAAGGAAAGAAAGATAAACTTTGCATGGACATATGTTGAGATTCCAAGGTTGGATCCAACATTGGTAGTACACCACCTAGCTGTAGTTCTCGAAGCTAAGCCTATCAAGGAGAAGCTACATAAGATGCATCCCCATATAGCACTTTTGGTAAAAGTAGAACTAAAAAAATTAGTAGATGCGGGCTTCATCAGACTAATTGATTATCCCGAATGGATATTGAATCTAGTACCAATATCAAATCCCACTGGGGGCATAAGAATCTACATGGAATTTAGAGATCTAAAAAAGGCTTTCCCAGAAGATGACTTCCCTCTTCTAAGTATTGATATGATCGTAGACCTAACAGTAGGACATGAAATGTTGTCACTAATAGATGGATTCTTCTGATATAATCAAATAAAGATATCTCTTGATGATCAACATAAAATTGTCTTCACATGTGCATGGGGGACCTTCTGCTAGAATGTCATGCCATTCGGTCTAAAGAATATAGGGGTGACATATTAGCGAGCAATGACTACAATCTTTCACAATATGTTGCATACCACTATGGAATATTATGTGGATGACATACTAGCAAATTCCATCAAAAGGGAAGACCATCTGATCAACCTTGAAAAAGTGTTTGATAGGCTCAAATAGTATAAATTTATGCTCAACCTAAAAATGTGTGTATTCAGAGTAACATCTGGAAATCTACTAGGGTACGTAGTATCAAGGAGACACATCAAAGTAGATCCTGCAAAGGTAAAATCCATACAAGAGATTCCCTCACAAAATACATTAAATCAACTAAGAATTTTACAAGGGAAACTACAATCCATTAGGCGATTCATCGTGCAACTGGTAGACAAGTGTCAGCCATTCACCCATCTATTACACAAAGATGCCACATTCAAGTGGGATGGGAGATGTGATTTAGAATTCTAGCAAGTCAAAGAATACCTACTCACTCCTCCAGTCTTAATGCCACCTATTCCAGATAAAGCAATGATACTCTATGTGTCTACAACACAAGCAACATTAGGATCTCTCCTAGAATAACTAGATGATAATAACAAGGAAAGACTGGTCTACTACATTAGTCGAACACTAGAGGGATACAAATTGAACTATTCACCCATAGAAAGAGTGTGTCTCTTTGTCATTTTTGTGACATAGAAGTTGAGACACTACATATTGAATAGAGAAGTAAAGATAATCTCAAAATTAGATCCACTAAAGTACCTATTAGCAAAAACAACTCTAACAGGTAGAATTGCTAAATGGGTGATGATTCTGAGCGAGTTTGACATAGAGTACGTAGATCGAAAGGCTATCAAAGGATAGATCATAGCAGATCAACTAGCATAAGCACCAATGGAAGATCATCGACCCCTCATAACATACTTCCCAGATGAAAGCATATTGCTAACCAAACAAACAAGCCATTGGACTTTGTACTTTGATGGGTCCCATACTCAACATGGCTTAGGTGCAAGTATCTTATTTCTCACTCCACAAGGAGACAGTATACCTAAGGCTTACAAAATTACTTTCCCATGTACAAATAACGTATCGGAGTATGAATCATTAATCACAGGACTCAAAATGGCTATAAAATGGAGGATCAAAGAACTATAGGTTTATGGAGACTCTCAATTGGTAATCAAGTGAGTAAATAATGAGTATCAAAGAAATAATGAAAAATTGATGCCATATAAAAGGATGGTGGACAACTTCAAATAATATTTTGTCACCATCATCTTTGAACATGTTCCTTAGATCAACAACTAAGGAGTCGACACAATGGAAACAATAGGTTCACTCTTTGATATTTTGCAGAACATTCCTAAGTACAAATTCCTTGTGGAGAAATTGCTCATACTGGAATTCGATATCTTGGAATTAGAACTAGTGTGCATTGTTTTTGGTCCTAACTCACCATGGTACCAAGACACATTCAATTATATCCAACATGGTATCATACCACCTGACTTGACAACAACCCAGAGGAAAACCTTTACCCATAGGACTTCTCGATTCACAATCGTAGGAGACACTTTGTATCATCCAAGTTTAGATGGTATGTTACTCCAATGTCTTAATGCAAAAGTGTAAATTTCCTTACAAGAGTTACACGAAGCCATTTGTGGGTCCCACTCTAGTGGACCTAACCTAGTACAAAAATTGTTGAGAACAAGGTACTATTGGCCCTACATGGAACAAGAATGTATTTAGTATTCCAAAAAATATTGTCAATGCCAATAGGAGTTGAGACCTATTACAACACCATGGACTTTCTCACAAGTGGGATTAGACTTGGTAGGTAAGATTTCTCCCGCTTCATCAAATGGGCATAAGTTCATTATTACCGCAACTAAATATTTCACAAAATGGATAGAGGCAATTCCATTAACATACATCATAGGAAAACATATATCCAAATTCATATTGAATTATTTGATTTATCGATATGGAATTCCCCAAACCATCTTAACAAACAATGGAACCCCATTCAAGAACCAAGATTTCAAAGATATTTGTTCCAAGTTCTCTATCCAAAACAAATTCTCCATGCCATACTATCCCCAAGGAAACGATCAAGTTGAAGCCTCTAACAAAACCATCATGAAAATACTGAAAAATATTGTTAATGATGTCAGTTGTGATTGGAATCTACAACTGAATCCAACCCTATGGGCTTACCAAACTAGTATTCATACACCTACAAGTTCCACAACATTTTCCTTAGTCTACGGATCTAGATTTGTCTTACCTATCGAAGTTGAAATCCCCTCACTACGAATATCATTAAAAGGCATGGTTAGCAATGAAAAATATCAAGTATCCATATTGAATGAGTTGGAACTCCTAGATGAAAGTCATTTGAGCATCTTAAACCATCTTTAGTTTTATGAGAATTGGCTCAAATGAAGCTAAAATAAAAAGATCAAAGACATAAAATTTTAGGTTGGTGACTTGGTACTCAAAGAGAATCAAAAGGTACAACTGAATCAAGATGGAGAAGGTAAGTTTGAACCTAACTGGTTAAGTCTATTCATCATCACAACAAGCTATGGCTTTGGGGATTATCAATTGGCTACTCTTGAAGGGAAACCTTTAGCTAAACCACTGAATAGTAACCATCTCAAAAAAAATTATACTTGAAACACATTAGAGTACCCTAGGAAAAAGGGTAAAAATCCAAAAAAATCAAAAACTTAAAAAGGAAAAGAAATCAAAAAGTAAGAAAAACAATAAAGAGAAATAAAATGTTCTTTAAGTGAAAACCAATTTTTGGCGCTTCTTGAATAGGTACCATAGTGAAAACCTGACAAACATGCACTATGTGTGAATAACACTTGCATCGTTATCTATCGGTGCTATCTGAAGCATCCACCCATTTGTCCCATAATGAAAACATGTGCCCAACCATGGCTTGATAACTGATTAAGGAAGATAATCTTGTCTTGAACTAGGGGAAACTTCCTGAAATAGGTAGTGGATTAGATTCTTGTAAATCCCATCATGGTCAAAACCAACAAAATAAAAAACATCCAAAAACAACAAAATAAAAAAAAAGTCAAAAACATTAAAATCCCAAAAACATGTTATGCATTGAGTCAACACAAGTTGAACTATGTGGTCTCTGCGTATACAACATAGGAAAGGATTATCAACCCATGAGGCCTTAGGTTAGTCCCCTTAGGTGTCTATTATGCTTAATTTCAATTTAGTCAAAAGTTCAAAATTCAGAAACATTCGAAAAGCAGATAAGATCAAAAACATATTCATATCAAACCAAGAAAACTACGAGCCTCTACATGTACAACGTAGGCAAGGCTTATCTTTGATGAGCCCCCGAGGCCCTAGGTTAGTCTCCTAAAATCAACAAAAACATCATATAAACCCAAAAAATCAAAAAGGCCCTACCTCCATCATCACCAAACGCAATAAAATTTTCATCCATAATAAACAAATCATCACAATCACCCTTTTACAATGCAAACAACAAATAAAACAAGCATCAAAACCAAAAATTCCAAAGAGGAGATCCAAATGATTAGATGACTATCAAGTGAAAATAATGCCAAAGTATTGACTACCTATCTATTGACAACTCACCAACAACATCCTGAGATATGTCTTAACAGATCCATTCCTACGATAAACAATATCAACACCGGATAATAGCCTAAAACCTCAAAATAGATCTAGCAAGTGATACTACAACATTGTTTATTTTTTACAGTCTTATCTTTTTAATTTATCATAATTCCACATTCCCAAGATCTCTCGATGATGTCCATAAGGATTTAGAGAAGAAGGAATGGTGGTATTAACTACCAAGTTTTGTTAGTTCTATTTGTAAGATGTTTTTGTGATACTATCGCGATGAATACTTATTGTGTTTGGTGTATGGAAGTTGTTTTGAGACAATTCATATAGCGGTTGCATGTTAGGTTTTTCATACCTCTCTGTGTAACTAGTCCGAAATTTTTTAACATAACTCAACCATATATTTTAACAAGGTTTTCATATGTCTTATATGAGTAAGAATATTCTTTATATGTCGAGTCAAAGTCCATGCAATGGATACAAAGCCACCTTGGTTATCAATACCCTAGTGCATCGTATTTGTTTGCTACATGAAAAATGATTGTTAAAGATACTGTATACACCTAAAATTGATCAAGACATTTAATTATTAAAATACTAGTTATTTAATTAATATTTCATCTATTTATAAATAAATTCTCAATTTATTTATATAGTTCATATCTTCTAATTCTCGAAATCTAAAATCACATTCTTCTAATTTAATTAAATAAACAAATTTCTATAGTTTGTTTTATTTAATTAATTTTCACTAATCCCAAATTTGGAATTTAAGCACATGTCTACAACTTTTCATGTCACTTCACCAAGGTCACATGAAATTAAATAATTCTAATTTTAAATTAGAATCATCTTCAACAAAATTTTAACACATGGCTTATTCCTCACACACTTTATTCCTTCATCCATTTGGCATGTTGTCTTTGGTCAAGGGAACATCCTTCTTGATTCTCTCCATCTCCACCGTTTATCCCTCATGTTTGAATCTGGACCATTGATTGTTGCCACATCACAAGATGCTTTGAAAATCCTATAAATACAACCCTTTTCTATAGTATTTGGCGTCCCATATTTTAGAAAACTTATTATGCAAGAATAGCTTTGGAGCATTTGGAGTTTATAGTTAGCATTGTAGTATCATGTTAAATTAGAATCATGTCTTGCTTTATAGTTGCATTTTATTTCATGTCTTACCTTATAGTTGCATTTTAGTTTATCATATCAATAATTATTTTAGCATATGCAAAATCATTTTAGCTTCTTATCATAGCATTTGTATCACATAGTTTAGCAACATTATCCATTTTTCAATATCTCCATTATTCTTTGCATCATGCAAGAACTTAGATTTCTTGCATTTTTTAATAGCATTTCGTTTCTCAAGTTTTCATTATAACAATCATAGTGCACATATAAAATCTGAGGGCCAAATGATTTAATGAATCCTTGAGAATAGAGGACAATGAAACATTTTTAGAGATTTGTTTAACTGCAAAAATAGAGTAGTTCTTTGATTCAAATCTTTAATATTGTAGACACCTAAAATTGTCCTAGCCTACGAACTAGCATTTTAAGCCTAAATTTCCTCTATTGATTAAATAATAATACATTATTTAATTAATTCACTTTTTCATCATTTTCAACTAATTAAATAAATTTCATTTATTTAATAAAATCCTAAAAACCTAATTTCTGCTATTATTGAATAATACAACATTATTTAATTAATTCACGTTTTCATCAAATTCAAAAAATTAAATAAATTTTATTTATTTAATATAGTCCTAATCTAACTTTGTTCTTCATGATTAATTAAATAACATCAATTATTTAATTATATCACTAATTAACTTTATTTCTCTAAAGTTGATTAAATTATTAAATCATAATAATTTAATTAACTCACTTTCCTTCCAAATTTGAATAAATTGAATAATACTATTCAAAATATCATCAAAATCAATTCAAACCAATGCAACTTTGTTTGCAAAAGTCAAACTTGATTTTCACGTTTAAATCCAAAAAAAGAATTGATTAATTAAATCAATCAATCCCCCCTCATAAATTAAATAATATTAAATATTATTTAATCCCCATTCAACATCATCCCTTTTAAAAGTAATCTTTTATTTATTGCAAAAACAATTCATCATGCACGTTCCTCTTAATATTAATTAATTAATTTAAATTAATTATCTTCTCCACATGGACTAATTCTTATTTTAGTTAACTAAACAATCTATTTAGCTAACTATTCAATTATCTTGCATGCATTATTCCCTTAAACATAATGACCACTTTCTCTCAGTTGACTAAAATATCTATTTAGTTAACTCTTCATTTAATCCTCTTTCAACTTCTACATTAAATAATTGTTTTAATTATTTAACCCCACATATTCTTCTAATTTAATTAGATGATTATCAATAATTATTTAATTAAACAACTTTCCCCTTTCCAAATTAAATAAATTAAATTATTTAATTCATTCAACACCATCACTTTAATAAATAAACTTTATTTATCAAAGTCAAATTCACATGTGCACATTCTTCTTGATATTAATTAATTAATTAATTTCCCTCAAAAACTTAACTAGCTCTTCTAAATCAGTTGACTAAAATATCTATTTAGTTAACTATCTCATTATCTCTTCATGCACAATCTCCTCAAACATAACGAATACTTTCTTCTAGTTGACTAAAACAATTTATTTAGTTAACTATCACATTATCTCTCCATGCATTATCTCCTAAAGTTGATTAAATTATTAAATCATAATAACTTAATTAACTCACTTTCCCTCAAAATTTGAATAATTAAATCAAACTATTCAAATATTTATCAAAAATCAAATCAAACTAATGCAACTTTTGCAAAAGTCAAAATTGATTTGCACATTCAACTCCAAAAATGAATTAATTAATTAAATCAATTAATTCATATTCCTCACCCACTTTCTGATTGAGAAAATTATGGTTGTTGACTAAGCAATCTAATTTTGCTAACTCAACCATCTAATTCCTAACTCAACCCTAACTGATCAATTAATTACTAACTAAGCAATCAAAATATTAACTAGCCAATCTATTCTTCAATCACCCTAATTGTGCAATCAACTTTGCACAATTTCCTCATGTCTAAATCCTCTCAACTCATTTTGACCATTGATCTGAATATTCTCCAACGCGATCTTGGTCATCGATTCAAAATTGTTTTTTCTATATAACAAGTCTTTCTCTTCACAAATAAGTATCAAAATTTCAACTTACCTTATGCAACAAAGTGCTGTCAAGATTACCATTGAGAGAGCTTTATCATTTCTTCAAGAACAATCGACCATCAAGCTTTTGCACCAAGCAATGGAGGCTTTACAGTGATATGAACAATCCAACATCATGCAAATACACTCCAACATGGGATGGTAATCTTTTCTTTTGTTATTTGAATTTGTTTTGTTAATCTTAGGATCTCATTTCATTCAAATAACTTAGATGTGTTCATTTCATGAGTGATGGAATAGGATAGATTAAGTGTTTTTGAATTAGATTAGTTTATGATTTTCAATATTGCACTTTGATCTTGTTTTCTGCATCATTTTCCTGATGGATTCCTTCCCCCTCACACAAATATAATACGTCTCATTGATGTTTGTGTGCTTTAGTATTGATTTTCTAACTCTCCCACAATTCACACATACAAATACGAAGCCTCTATGCAAAGAAAAAGCAACTCATCAATAACTAACAAACATCAAATTTTTATCCATCATCCAACATTTCTTCTAACTAACATCCATCCTGCATCACAATATCATTAGTACCATATCCATCCTGCATCCACATATTTTTTAATACATATCCTGATGATAATAAAACAAGAAAAACATATATCATGTATAATCAACATCCATCATATATCATATAGATATATCAATCATTCATCCATCTGCATCATATGCATACATCAGCAAAGTATAAAAACATGTATAATCATACATCATCATCCACAATCATCACATAACACATAATGAAGCTGAATCGAAACATGTATATCTCATATATCATCATAAAAAATGAGAATATCAGGTACATCATCAAATAACATGTGCGATATCATATGCAAAAAGAAATATACATATATACGAGGCCTCACTAGGTCAATGAATGTATATACAAAATCATGTCTACAATATAAGTCTTTGAACAATAAACAACATAAAGATCAACAAATAACTACTATTGCCCGACTAGAGGTGGAGATATCTAATGGTCATGGCTCTGGTATGGAGAGGGTTGTGGCATGACTGTAGGCTAATTAGGTTGTCTCATTGACTAGTCACTAGAATCGATTGCACTAGTGGCTATGCTAGGCTCACCAAATCTCAGATGTCTATGTGCTCTGGGGATAGTAGCCTCATACAAAGTCTGATAATATGTAGCCTCTCTCATATATTGGTCCTGCTTAGCTTAGAGGGCATCTTGCTCTGCCTTCAGAGTATCCCCCTCAGCTATAATGACCTACACCTATTCCTCAGCAACAACATGACACCCAATCTCAATATCCCGCTGCTTCCTAGTTATATTTCTCTCTGCAATCAAAGTAACAACCTGAGCCTCCACGACCTATCACCACACTACCTATACGTCTCTACCAGCTATCATTTGAGCTAACTACACTGCTCCATCACCAAGTGGTGGAGGAGGACCCAGAACATGTGCCTGATCCTACTGCATGTGATCATCCTGTCCATCCTACCAACCATCCTATCTAGCTCCTCCAACTGCTCAACAACGATCTTGAAATGCTATCTCTCCCCTCAATAGCCAGCAATCCCTATTCTACCCAATTGTAGCACAACACCAGCGAGATTTGTAAACCTCAAAGTAATACATTAAGCCCATTGTTACCTAATTTTTAGCTTTCAGCTGAAATCAAGTTTAGTGTTTATTCTTTTTGTGTTGTTTGTTTAAACATTTAAAAGATAAACCATAGTTTGTTGAGTTCAATATGCATGAAAAAAGATTATCAAATGAAATAGATTACATTTTCACTCCTATGTTGCAATTACAACAAATGAGAAAAGAGAATCATATGTGTACAAATGCAATCTTTTATTGTTAATCATGAAGTGTACATGTCCCTCACAAGCCAAAGGAATAACTTTACTTATTCAATGAAAATAAAGAACAATTCATACATGAATAAGTAAATAAATAGAATGTACATATAAGGGTGGAGACCAACCATTTTTTGAGAATGACTGGTTTTGAAGGTGTCCTCTTGTTCTGCTGTTGCCCCCAAATTTCTTGTGTCCTTCCCAGCTCAGTAGTGCTCCTAGCTCCTGCATTTGGAAAAAGCAATGATATTAGAGAAATTCTCTAAGCAATGAAAGATCTCAAACCTTATATGAACACCTACCTATGCATGTATAAACTAATCCATAAGTGCATTAAATAAGAATGTAAACCTTGGATGTCCTCGAAAACAATGAAGTCATCAAACACATCCAAAATATGCATCTATTTTTCTAACTTGTTTGCTTCATGTGCAGATTTAGGACAAGTCTTGTTACTGTTCTGATTCAACAAAATGCAACATGTGGGGTAAATGTGGCTCCCACGAGGGTAGATCTCAACATGCTTTGAAAGAAATAGGAAATTGAGCAACTTGATCAAAGATATACTTGTTATTAATGCATTAAATCAATTATGCATCTCTTAAATAATGAGGGAGCAATCCAGAGTATTGTCAGGTCCCTCTCACCTTGACCCTATTGGACAACCACACATCACATAGGATAGTGAGCTTTTAGGTCACTGACATAGGGGACATGTGTCTTCCCACTAGGATCAAAGTGAGGAGATAATTTATGTGTTACACATGATCAAAAGGTAAACAAATGTTGTGGAGATCAAATAGCAAAAACATGTGGGGCAGCAACCATTATTATGGAGTTCATGATACAAGTGAATAGGATATCAACTTTTAAGAGTCTACAAGGGGTGGCCCTAAGGGAATAAACTGGACAACAACAATGAATATAGTCATGAATGCATGCTACAGGAAAACAAGGTACAAAAAGTATGGGGTTGTCATTACCTGCTAGTAACCTGTGTTATGGTGCTCTCCCACATTTGCAAAAGGTTACAAAAAAGACGAAAACAAGCCAAAAAAGCACATACTTGACATGAGTGATAAGGACTGTAGGGACAAAGAAAGAATTAATTATCTGATAGTAGATGGGGGTAGCAGTCAATGTAGAAAAATAGTGCATGATAAAAGAAACAAAATTTGCAAGATAAAGTGTTCATCCATTAAGTTTGGACATTATGGTCACTATAGCAATAATAATGAGAGAAAAGATGAAAATAAATCAAAAAAGTACAAACCTTATGTGGGCTGCAAGAACTGTAAGGAAAATGAAATCACTTGTTATCTGATAGTAGATGAGAATGACAGTGAATGTAGTAAAAAAGAGTAGAGCGATGATGATGACAGGGTAGGTTGCAAGGGTTGTAAAGGTGACAAGAGAAGTAAGTTCTAGAGGGAAGCTAAGACTATTTCTTTTTCCAGAGGGAGAAGCATGTCTAGAGAAAAGTGTTCAGATTCACACAATTTCATGAGATTTGGATGGACAACATGCAGGCATGGTCGAAGGAGGAATACACACGGAAGAATTAGGAGTAGAAGCAGTAGCATAGCAATGCCAAGAAGTAGCAATGAAGAATCAGACTATCAATTATTTTATGGGTTGTAGACGAACTATAATTCTACAGTAAAGTGTGATTCTACCATTCCCATTGATACACCAGAAAAGCAAAGGGAAATGTTTCATTCAACTTGAAAATCATATTGTATCCTCAAAAGAAGTAGTTATGTGACCAAGACTAATTATTTGAATTGTTGTTATGGAAACATTCCTCATTGTTGCAATATTATACCTTCTTGTCATAGTAGGAAGAGAAAACATAAACATTATTCAAGTGAATCTGATGAAGCTACTACAAAAGTTGGAGGACAACTGATTGTGGTCAACATGAAAATGCAAATGGTTTTCATGGACAAGTACCATCATCCTACAACAATGTCCATTGGGGAATGTCATGTACAAAGTCCTTGTTCTGTTTGGATGGAGCAATTAGCCCCAAATGAGAGAACTTTATAAATGAGAGAAGATGCAGATGGAGTGAATTAGGAACTCAACATGTAGGAAACTATGTTTAGAGTCAAGATTTTGGTGATGTAAAAACAATTTCGAAACCTAAGGAAGGGTCTTCAGATATATCAAAGGAAAAAAGATAAAATTGTGCAGGTACAAAAACCAACTTTGATATTGTTAAAACTAAAGACTAAGAATATTAAGATCTGTGGCTGGAACTTAAAAACTTTTCAAAGATCAAAACTAAAGGTGGAAGGTGCTTCTAAAACCGATC
Organism: Sequoia sempervirens; assembly: GCA_007258455.2. NCBI lineage: Eukaryota > Viridiplantae > Streptophyta > Pinopsida > Cupressales > Cupressaceae > Sequoia > Sequoia sempervirens. The sequence goes on along the minus strand of VDFB02256132.1, from coordinate 113,417,207 downwards.
TAAAACTTTCACTTCCAAATAGTTCAAGTGATTTAAATATGGAGGGCTAGGTGCTTTCTCAGTTACCCAACATTGGTCTCCATTCTTCAAGGGATTCAATAGAACATGTTGGTGGCAATGAGTTGCCTCTCAAGTCATCTAATATTCTCTTTTCAATTTGGAGTCCTCTTGTGAACCATTTCTCTATACGTCAAAGAATGGAGGAAAGCATTCCTTGTTTGAGTTTCATGGAGGCACCAGTTGTGGTGTCTGATTTGAATCTTGCAAATAGCATTGTAAACATGGTTGCTAACTCTATCCCATCAATAAATGAAGGCAAGTCAACCTTCGATTTGGACCAAAATTGTCATTATTCACTTACAACTACTAGAGAACCAGAATCTACAATATTGGAAGAGAGTAATTTAAGTTCATCAGGTATCTCAGAGGACAAGCACCATCCCATTTTTTATCATTCCATTCCAACAAATGAAAGAAATGGGTTAGCTCCAAGTCTCTTAATTTCATCTCCTAAGGAAGAAAGAAGAGGTTTATGTTCGACAGATTCCCAGTTAAAATGTATTGGTACCAATCATGCCATTGATTATGGTGTTGGTAATGAAAGTGACGCTTCCCAGTTGCTTAAGTCCAAGAGAAAGAAAAGAAGACGGAAATGTTTCCTCTAGCATGCTCAAGACATTGAGTTTTTTTTCTTAAAAAATTCAAGGATAGATACACAGGAAAAGGAAGTGTACTTGCAAATCCCAATTCATATGCTCATAGAAAACACAATTTTGATACAAATTGGAGCTTTCAAATTATACCCACATTGTACAATGGCATTGAATCATTTTACAACAAAATATGAGGTTTTCTTTCACAAATTAAGAAGACCCATCTGGGTTTATCATGAGAGGCTATTGCAGAAGCATTAAACAATGGAGAGCATTCTATAAAAATGAAAAATGGAAATCCATTTCATGCATTATTACAGGTCGTGGCTAAGTAGATCTCTGTTTCTGCAAAATATAGAAAACCCACTTGGGATTTTTTAATGAAATACAACATTGCTACAAATTGAAGGAAAATGAAGGTATAACACAAAAACCCACTTGTATTTCTGCAACAAAATCTAAGTTTCTTCAAAATAAAAATAAAACCCACTTGGGTTCTTTTGGAAAAAATTGCAAATACAAAAATAGAGGTGTTACAAGAAACCCACTTAGGGGTTTTGCAATTAAATTGCAAAAAAGAACAAAAATGTAAGAAGATACCCTATTTATGTCCATGGTCGCGGCCAAGAAGCATTTTTCTTCATTAAAGCAACAATTAAACAATATGGAGTGTTTTCATTCTCAAATACAGAAAGAAGATAAGCATTTCATGCTTTATCTTTAAGTTGTAAACAAAATATAGCTTTCTTTTGCTTGAAATTTGAAGAATAGAGTCAACTAAAAGCTTACTAGAGATTTTGCTTATTTTTTTCCTTCAAATTGAAAGCATTTTAATGGCCTCCATTCGAGCTTCATAGGATCCATCATGGCAAGTGAGTGAGGACAAAGTAACCATAGAAGAAAATCAAGCAACAAAAATAATCAAGAAACATGTTACAGGCTACAGTTTTGAGCTCAAAATGGCCTTTAAAAAGTGATAAGACATGGTTTTTTGCTCAAGAAATGCATTAACTTTTTTTTCTCTATGGATTCCATGCAATTTTCTTCAAAAACCAGTGTCAAGGCCTCCATTTTTCTGTGTTGACTGAAACCCACATGGCGGCATCATTTTTCCAAAATGTTCGATGGTAAGAATGATTTTGTTTTTTTTCATTCTTTTGGTTTTGATGATTAGGGTTTGACCCTACTTGATGGCCGATGGGATTTTGTCCCATGTTTTTTAAAAGTGAAGCATGTGTTAATGCAAAATGGGGGAGGCCAAAACATGTAAACATTGACTTAGGAATTTTATGCCTTAGGTTTTTTTTCCCTTGCTTCAAATATTTGCTAAGTCCTTCAAGCAATACAAACATATGGAGTGTGTCAGGTCATAATATGCCTTTGATTTTTGATCATGCACATGTGCCTTGGAGACATGGAATATGCTTTCCAAGAAGTATGGAGGTCGACTATATAGGCCATGTTTTTTTTTAGCTTTTATGTTTCCTTTGCAAATCAGAGTATTGACCACATATGGCCTTATAGTGGAGAATGAGAAAAGGTGAGATGATCATATGCCATATTGACCCTATTAATTCTTTTAAAAGTATTTTAGCATTTCATTATTTCTTTTTGCATTTGTTTCAAAACATTGAAATGCCATTTAAGTGATTTTGTTAATCACTTTGACATTTTCACTTGCAAATGAAATGTAATTCATATTGATGGTGGGCCACCTTATTTTGTGCTTTAAAATGTAAAATAACTTGATTAAGTGATGTATTATGAATCACTTAATCAAGATTATTATATTTAATTCCTTTTGGAGTCTTGTGTTTCAAAACACACATATCGCATTAGTCAAAGCTGGGAGACAAAATGATTGAACTGCAGGCATGAGGAGAGTGTGGGGGTGAGGTATTTGACTGTTTTAGAAGAAAATGTGCTATTGTGGAGGCTGTTTTGTCATACTTTTGGCATGACTATGGTCTTGGCTTGACCTTGGATTGTTTGGAGGACTTTTTGGAGTGATTTTAGAAGGTTCTTTTTTGGCCTCATTGTTGCATCCAACCATAACCTTCTAGATGGACATGTGTGAGGGTTTTTTTGTGGGTTTTTTGCTTAAGTATGTTCATTTTGGGCATTTTGAGGGGGTTCTTTCTTTCTAGCAGTAAGATAGATTTTTTTTTAGCTATTTTTCATGGAGTAGTATTGTAACTTAGATGGATTTTTAATGCAGTAAGCACTTTGAATCAATAAACTAGAGCATTTTTACCTTCTCTTTTCATGTTTCATGGTATGTTGTCAATGATTGATCAGTTTGTCTTGTGAAAATTCATCTTTCCCTGCAAACTTGTCTCATGTTTATGCATCTATTTAGTAGAAAATTTATGTTAACAGGTTGTAAGTTGTGTTGTTTAGTAGTGTTGTTAGTTGTGAAACTTTTGTTTTCCTTCTAAAAGCCCTGTTTATAGACCTTATAAATTACTTATGTAAACTACATTGGAAAGTGAGTTGTGTGTATCAAGTTTTATGATATTGATTTGAATGTGATAGGTTGTTATTAGGTCCAAGTTGTTTTGGTGTATCACCTTAGGTATTTTCAGTATTAGGTTCATTTTAATGTAACTCTTACCCTTTATCTCAAAAATTAGTAGTTAGGTGACATCAAAAGGGGAAGTTGGACCATAATCCAGAGGTCTTCTTTCGAATAGGACACCCACAACCTGAAAGTAGTCCCATGTTACATCCAAATCTGCCAAGTTCGTTCACAGCTTGGCATTAGGGTACAGATTTGGATCTCGAACAGTTTTGGCACACCCGGTGGGACAAATGAACTGCTTCTCAATTCATTTTTATGCATTTTTTTACTGCTATTTGGTGTGTGTAGTAGTAGTTTCTAACTTTGGAGGCAAGTTTTCAATACATACCTGGCAACTCCAAGAAATTTTACTGGTTTTAGTATGATCAAGTGTTGGTTAGATTCAAGTAAATCAGATTTTTGCTCATTTACTAGCTTCTGAATGAATATACATGTCCATATTTCATGGAAACATGTCATATCACCCAAAATAACATGAAAATGCCAATTACCCATCATTCCATGAAAATCATGCATGTCTGACCTCTTACCATCCATACCACACTGAACAACTTGTTGGTTTTATTTCAAATAACTCTATGACAACAAGTTACCAACATCCTCATTATATTTCCCGCCCTCCCACTCCTGCTCAACCTCAATATTAGCCAATATATGCCAAGAACTAGCCTCAAGAAGGAAATTTTGTTCCAAAACAACAGTCCTATTCTCATTTGTAGGCCCAAAATTCTAATGATATGAGGATTAGCAATATTGACAGTATATTGCTAGATTTCTGTAGGCAATTGGATGAGATCAATAAAGAACAAGAGTATCAAATGCAACAATAGGAGGCTGACATGCATTGGGAGGAGTTAGCCTTCAGGCATACATTCAAGAGCAGGAGATGGAGATTCAAAGGAGACAACATGAGGAATTTTTGGCAAAGCAGATGGCTACAGAGGAATGCCAACTAAGGTATGAAACTCATGCAACCCCTTCCTTTCCTATTTTTAGCTCAATTCCTCCTACAATTTTGAATCATTCTATGAGTGAAGAAGTTCATAAGTACAATTTCCCCAATTTTAGACAAGAAGAACCTGTTGAGCCATTGAGTGACCCTACCAACGAGCCTTTAACCCATAGGTTTTCAAGTTGGAAAGAGCCATCCGTTCCACCCTATAAGGTTCCTCCATCTATCATGCAATTGGAACCATGCTCTAACATCTAGAAAGTAAAATAAAAGCAAACCCTTGGCCTGCATAGCTCACTCAACATGGAGGAGACTAGGAGTGTGAAATTGTTGCATTTAGCTATGGAGGAATACAAGTTGCAACTACAAAAGGCTGAACATGAGAAGTTTTCTCAAAATGTTTTTTGCAATGTTTTAGCTAATGATCCTCCTATTGTTGTCAAAGATGGTGAAAATGTTCCAAAAGGACAACAAGGTGAAATGGTGAAAAAGGATGACCAAGAAGAGAAATGTACAGTTTGGAATGGAGAAGGTGTGATTTTTCCCACTCCAAATATTGTTTCAGAATAGTAAGAAGACATCAAGCAGTTGTAGGTTCAAGAATCAAGACAACAACCCAAATAGGCTAAAAAGGGTGATGAAGATCATGATTTCATAGCTTCATTTGATGATCTTCCATGTTTCATTAAGCATGATGAGGAAAGCATAAATTTGGTCATAAGTCAATAACATGTGATTGAAGAAGAGCAGTGTACAACTAGATTGGATATTTTTGAGCATGCTATGGATGAAAGGGCTAATATTGAGCTTTATGAAGAGATGTACACTGATATAATTGAACATTTTTGTTCAAAATTGGATGACAAGGAGTCAGATCTGCTAGAGGAGTTTGGCACTCATGCTGAAATTTAACAGCACGTTCACAAGTTTGAACAAAAAGCTTCTCATGAACCTGATGTGCAATGTCTTATATGGTCTAATGAGCTTCCCTTCTGCTGTACAACAAATCTTGAAGCTGATTTATCAGCTGAAATTTTGTTTCTAGAAGCTACTTCACTTTTTGAACACTTGCTTGCCTTCATTGAAGAAAAAATCTTGTTTTGAAGTACATCTCTTTGAGTGATAATGTGGATTTTAAGGTTAAACAAGCTGAATTTAAGAGCCTTCCAAGAGCTGATAGCTTGGATAAGTTATTAGCTACCTTGGTGGAAGGTGATTGTTCATTAACCATGGAGGAAGAATCAACATGGAAAATCATTATGCAAGGTGAAGCCACAAAGTAGGACAACCATGAAAGACAGGAAGAAAAAGAGGCAACCAACAATGGTAGTTCAAGCTTTGTCCTTTCAAGTGGCTGCCCAATTAGATATTTAGCTAGTTTGGAGGCCATTGAAGTACCATAGGTCATGCTTGCACCCAAGCATGAGGATGCAATTGAAGTAGACGCTGATTTTGGAGTTGCAGCTGAAGGTGATCAAATTCAGCTCACCTGTCTGGTTCAGGACAACAATAGGCATGATCGAGATCAAGGTGTAAGTGAGTTTCTTTACACCTCTCATGAAACACTGTAACAATCTTTTGAATATCTACATATGTTTCATGTTATTTTAGAAATACATAATCATTTAATTCATTAGTTGCTGATTAAAAAGGGGTGTTATTTTGCAAAGCCTTTCAATCATTTTGTTTGACTAACTTCTTTGTTGGTTAGAGTAGGTTAGTGTAGTTTCATTAGTTAGATGCTTTCCAATTTTCCCTAAGTGTTTTTTTGCATAATTAGGTGGTAGTTTTCCATTCTGCAGTGTTGGGTTTTCAATAAGTTTTCAAAGTGTCTCTTGTTGGTTTAATGAGTTACAACAATTTGCAATGTTGTTTTCAAGTGGTGTTAGCTTTCTGAGCGACCCCATGCCCAATGGATAAGTTTAGGAAATTGGTCTCATGTTTAGCAGGAAAACATATAGCAGATGTCGCCAAAAATGTTACCTGATTTTTAGCTTTCGACTGAAATTAGGTTTAGTGTTTTTTTTTTTTGTGTTGTTTGTTTCAACATTTAAAAGATAAAACATAGTCTGTTGAGTTCAATATGCATGAAAAAAGATTGTCAAATGAAACAGATAACATTTTCATTCCAATGTTGCAATTACAACAAATGAGAAAAGAGAATCATATGTGTACAAATGTAATCTTTTATTGATAATCATGAAGTGTACATGTCCCTCACAAGACAAGGGACTAACTTTACTTATTCAATGAAAATAAAGAACAACTCATACATGAAGAAGTAAATAAATAGAATGTGCATATAAGGGTGGAGACCGGTCATTGCTTGAGAATGATTGGTTTTGAAGGTGTCCTCTCGTTTTGTTGCTACCCCCAAACTGCTTGTGTCCTTCCTAGCTCTATAGTGCTCCTAGCTCCTGCATTTGGAAAAAGCGATGACATTAGAGCAATGCTCTAAGCAATGAAAGATCTCAAACCTTACATGAACACCAACCTATGCATGTATAAACTGATCCATAAGTGCATTAAATAAGAATGCAAAACTTGGATGTCCTGGAAAATAATGAAGTCATCAAACACATCCAAAATATGCATCTATTTTTCTAACTTGTTTGCTTCATGTGCAGATTTAGGCCAAGTCTTGTTATTGTTCTGATTTAGCTAAATGCAACATGTGGGGTAAATGTGGTTCCCATGAAGGTAGAGCTCAACATGCTTTGAAAGAAATAGGAAATTGAGCAACTTGATCAAAGATATACTTGTTATTAATGCATTAAATCAATATGGAATCACACCAGTTGATCAATCTTCATTATCAAATTCAAAAGATGCATCAAGTTCAATTATGCATCTCTTAAATAATGAGGGAGTAATCCCAAGTATTGTCATGTCCCTCTCAAAATTTGGGATGACATCTAATTGTGGTCAACATGAAAATGCAAATGGTTGTCATGGGAAATTACCATCATCCTACAATAGTGTCCATTGGGGAATGCCATGTACAAAGTCCTTGTTCTGTTTGGATGGAGCAGTTAGCCCCAAATGTGAGAACTTTATAAATGAGAGAAGATGCAGATGGAGTGAATTAGGCACTCAACATGCAAGACACTATGTTTAGAATAAATATTTTGGTGATGTAAAAACAATTTTGAAACCTAAAGAAGGGTCTTCAGATATATCTAAGGAAAAAAGATAAAATTGTACAGGTACAAAATCCAACTTTGATACTGGTAAAACTGAAGACCAAGAAGATCAAGATCTGTGGCTGGAACTTAGCTTTAAAACTTTTCAAAGATCAAAACTAAAGGTGGAAGGTGCTTCTAAAACTGATCTAAAACTTTCACTTCCAGATAGTTCAAGTGATTTAAATATGGAAGGCCAGGTGCTTTCTCAGTTACCCAACATTGGTATCCATTCTTCAAGGGATTCAATAGACAATGTTGGTGGCAATGAGTTACCTCTCGAGTCATCTAATATTCTCTTTTCAATTTGAAGTCCTATTGTGAACCATTTCTCTATACCTCAAAGAATGGAGGAAAGAATTCCTTGTTTGAGTTTCATGGAGGAACCAATTGTGGTGTCTAATTTGAATCTTGCAAATAACACTGTAAACATGGTTGTTGACTCTATCCCATCAATAATTGATGGAAATTCAGCCTTTGATTTGGACCAAAACTGTCATTATTCACTTACAACTACTAGAGAACCATAATGTATAGTAGTGGAAGAGAGTAATTTAAGTTGATCAGGTATCACAGAGGACAAGCACCATCCCATTTTGTATCATTCCATTCCAACAAATGAAAGAAATGGGTTACCTCTGAGTCTCTTCATTTCATCTCCTAAGGAAGAAAGAAGAGGTTTATGTTTGGAAAATTCCCAGTTAAAATGTATTGGTACCAATCATGCCACTGATTGTGGTGTTGGTAATGAATGTGACGCTTCCCAATTGCTTAAGTCCAAGAGAAAGAAAAGAAGATGGGAATGTTTCCTCTAGCATGCCTGAGACATTGAGGTTTTTTTTTTTCTTAAAAAATTCAAGGAGAGATACTCAGGAAAAGGAAGTGTATTTGCAAAGCCCAATTCATATGCTCATAGAAAAACACATTTTTGCTACAAATTGGAGCTTTCAAATTATACCCACACTATACAATGGAATTGAATCATTTTCCAACAAAATCTGAGTTTTTCTTTTACAAATTAAGAAGACCCATCTGGGTTTATCATGAGAGGCTAATGCAGAAGCATTAAACAATGGAGAGAATTCTATAGAAATGACAAATGGAAATCCATTTCATGCATTATTATAGGTCGTGGCTAAGTAGATCTTTTTTTCTACAAAATATAGAAAACCCACCTGGGGTTTTTTAATGAAATACAACATTGCTACAAATTGAAGGAAAATGAAGGTATAACACAAAAACCCACTTGTATTTCTGCAAATAAATCTAAGTTTCTTCAAAAATAAAAAAAAATCACTTGGTTTCTTTTGCAAAAAATTGTAGATATAGAAATAGAGGTGTTACAAGAAACCCACTTAGGGCTTTTGCAATGAAATTGGAAAAAAGAACAAAAATATCAGATACCCTATTTTTGTCCATGGTTGTGGCCAAGAAGCATTTTTCTTCATGAAAGAAACAAGTAAACAAATGGAGTTTCTTCATTCTCAAATGCAGAAAGAAGATAAGAATTTCATGCTTTATCTTTAAGCTGGAAACAAAATATAGCTCTCTTTGGCTAGAAATCTGAAGAATGGAGTCGACTAAAAGCTTACCAGAGCTTTTGCTTTTTTTTTCCTTCAACTTGAAAGAATTTTAATGGCTTCCATTTGAGCTTCATAGGATCCATCATGGTAGGTGAGTGAGGACAAAGTAAACACAAAAGAAAATCAAGCAACAAAAATAATCAAGAAACATGTTACAGGCCATAGTTTTGAGCTCAAAATGGCCTTTAAAAAGTGATAAGACACGATTTTTTTCTCAAGAAATGCATTACCTTTTGTTTCTCTGTGGATTCCATGCAATTTTCATCAAAAACCAGTGTCAAGGCCTCCATGTTTCTGTGTTGACTGAAGCCCTCATGGCGGAATCATTTTTCCAGAATGTTCGATGGTAAGAATGATTGTGTTTTTTTTCATTCTTTTGGTTTTGATGATTAGGGTTTGACCCTACTTGATGGCCGATGGGATTTTGTTCCATGTTTTTTAAAAATAAAGCATGTGTTAATGCAAAATGGGTGAGGCCGAAACATGTAAACATTGACTTAGGCATTTTATGCCTTAGGTTTTTTCTCTCTTGCTTCAAATATTTGCTAAGTCCTTCAAGCAATACAAACATATGGAGTGTGCCAGGTCATATCAGATATTCCTTTGATTTTTTATCATGCATCATGTGCCTTGGAGACTTGGAATATGCTTTCCAAGAAGTGTGGAGGTTAGCCATATAGGCCAAGTTTTTTTTTAGCTTTTATGTTGCCTTTGCAAAGCAGAGTATTGACCACATATGGCCTTACAGTGCAGAATGAGAAAAGGTGGGATAATCATATGCCTTATTGACCCTATTAATTCTTTTAAAAGCATTTTAGCATTTCATTATTGCTTTTTGCATTTGTTTCAAAACATTGAAATGCCATTTAAGTGATTTTGTTAATCACTTTGATATTTTCACTTGCAAATGAAATGTAATTCATATTGATGGTGGGCCCCCTTTTTTTGTGCTTTGAAATCTAAAATAACTTGATTAAGTGATGTATTATGAATCACTTAATCAAGATTATTATCTTTAATGCCATTTGGAGTCTTGTGTTTCAAAACACACATATTGCATGAGTCAAATTTGGGAGACAAAATGATTGAACTACATGCATGAGGAGAGTGTGGGGGTGAGGTATTTGACTATTTTAGAAGAACATATGCTATTTTGGAGGTTGTTTTTTCATACTTTTGGCTGACTATGGTCTTGGCTTGACCTTGGACTGTTTGGAGGACTTTTTGGAGTGATTTTAGAAGGTTCTTTTTTGGCCTCATTGCTGCATCCGACCAGAACCTTCTAGATGGACCTGTGTGAGGGTTTTTTTTTGGGTTTTTTGCTTAAGTATGTTCATTTTGGGCATTTTGAGGGAGTTCTTTCTTTCCAGCAGCAGGATAGCTTTTTTTTGAGCTATTTTTCATGGAGCAGTATTGTAACTTAGATGGACTTGTAATATAGTAAGCACTTTGAATCAATAAACTAGAGCATTTTTACCTTCTCTTTTCATGTTTCATGGTATTCTGTCACTGATTGATTAGTTTGTCTTGTGAAAATTCATCTTTCCTTGCAAACTTGTCTCATGTTTATGCATCTATTTAGCAGAAAATGTATGTTAACAAGTTATAAGCTATGTTGTTTAGTAGTGTTGTTAGTTGTGAAACTTCTTTTTTCCTTCTAAAATCCCTATTTATAGACCTCCTTGTAAATTACTTATGTAAACTGCATTGGAAAGTGAGTTGTGTATCAAGTTTTATGATAATGATTTGAATGTGACTGGTTGTTATTAGGTCCAAGTTGTTTTGGTGTATCACCTTAGGTATTTTCAGTATTAGGTTCATTTTAATGCAATTCTTACCCTTTATCTCATAAATTATTAGTTAGGTGACATCAAAAGGGGAAGCCGGCCCATAATCCGGAGGTTTGCTTTCGAATAGGACACCCGCAACCTAAAAGCAATCCCATGTTACATCCAAATCTACCAAGTTCATTCATAACTTGGCATTAGGGTGCATATTTGGATCCCTAACACCCATAATTGATCAAAATATGGGGTAGTCCCAGGATCTACAAGCCCAATTGGCCACCCCCACCCAAATGGGACAAGTGCTTTCAACTTTGGAACGACTCTATCACGATCTACCGAACTAACGACAAACACGATCAAGTAGATATCTCTCTATCATAGAATGTACATGACCAATAAGCCAAAGAGTCTTTCTACAAAAGGGAAGCTACTCCTAGTCATCATGCCATGCATCACAATCCAAATACGGCCTCCAAACAAAACTTATTATAATATCTATCACACAATGCCAATAATGTAGTTGCCTAGGCTAGGTATAGTGAAGAAAATAACCATATCAGTAAGAATACAGATCCTCCAGAGCCCGATCCAAAATACCATCAGGCCTAGTAACTAGGATGTGATCCCAGTCCCACACATGCAATAGAGTGACCCTAGTAGAAATAGAACTACCTCCATGGTAGGCGACCTCATGCATATCTTTGTATAAGTGAGCAAGGAAACATAGGCCCCATGCATATCTGGTACCATGCTTGAACATGTGCTCAATGCGAACACCCAACCAACTACGAACTGTCAACCTCACCGATCAAGAATGACAAGCCCCGAAACTAAAGCACATAGAACAAGTGAAATTGGATTTGTACTGCCAACGAACTGAGATAGGTCTAACTTGAACTCACAAATCTAAATATTCCTAACACCAAGCAATCGATGCATAACACATGTACCATGTCGTACGAAATAGGTTACAAGCTCTCCATGAATAGGTACACAAAGGATCCTCCATACATCCTCCAAGGTGATGGAGGCCTCTCTAGTAGGTAAGTGAAAAGAATATGTCTCTAAATGTCATTGCTCCACAAGGGATATCATCATAGCTCTATGGCATCTTATCACGAACATTTAACATATGTGTCATAACCCCACAACATCAAGGATATACTGCTCCAGCTCATAAAAACTAGTTATCAAATCAAACAATGCACACAGTCATCACTCCCTCAACATAAGCAGTTTGAGATCTGCCTACAACCATTCAACCCATGATGTTAAGAATTTTCTACGAAAAATGTGAAATGCATCTCAAATTGTTATCAAACTTGCTTATAATTCCAAAATAGTCAAAAGCAGTTATTCTTTTAGAAAAATTGGTAAAACCAACCAAAGGTAGTCATTGTTTTGGTGAGAGTGATAAATAAACTGAAGAGAGGTAAGAACAACAAAAGTGAACAATTTTAGCAAGAGAAAAAAAATTCACAAGAGTGTCCATTTCGAAGCAAAAAAGTAAAAAGAAAACATTTCAATCAAATACAAAAACAACGATGAAGATTTAACTCAAAAGCAAATACATAACTCAAGTGTGTGCAAGAAATACAAGTGCAGTTCAGTTATAAACATCAATAGCGATAGAAACGATTCAAAAGCATGAAAAACATAAGATTACGACCATCGCCTACTTTGACTTCATGCATTAATTAAACAAAAATGACAAGTCAAAAACATGAAAGGAAAGAGTACATACCAGCGCATAAATGCCTGCAAGCTGCCTGAACTCATGAACCACCTCTACGCAATGCACAACTCCTTGAATCCTTGCCATAGCACCTTGATAACTAACAAATCATGAAATCCAAAGGTAAGAAATTACTATAGGCTTAGAATGCAAATGAGGTAATTTGAACCCTAATTACCTATTTTAACCCTCCAAACCCTAATTTTTTACCTATTGAAACCTTCCTAGGTTGAAATTAGGAGCTCTTGGGAACATTTAAACTATCAATGAGGGTTTAATAAGCTTAATTTTTCATCCTCTACACATCTAAACTGAAATAGAACATTGTCATGAGCTCAACCCAAAAGTTGATATTTTCGGCCAACCTCTTGAGGGGCAACCCAACATCCTACCATCATTCCACTTACCGTTGGGACACAGTGAGTCATATAAAAAAAATTCAAATCTTGATCTTAACATTGAAATCTTAGAAACAAAGCAACCAATACTTTGTCTCAAAGAGGGGCAAAATGTAGACATGTAAAAATGACCTAACACTTATTGCACATCCTATATGGCATTTTCTCATTGACATCATTATCACCTAATATCACTAAATTTCACATCACTTGCATCAAAACCATAATATCATTTATTAGTTGAATAATATTACATTATGTAATTAATTCACTTTCTTCACCATTTTTTACTAATAAATAAAAATCATTTATTCAATAAAGTCCTAATCTAACTTTATTCCTCCCAATTAATTAAATAACATCAGTTATTTAATTATGTCATTAATTTACCCTATTCCCCTATATCAATTAAATTATTAATACTTAATAGTTTTTTGATGAATAGGAAGCTATCTATATTAATATAAAGATAAAGTTACATATTTACAAAAAAAAGGTGCATGGTAAGAAGGCACACCCTAAGAGTCACATGGGAAGCACCTAGAAAAACCAAAAAAATAGGTAGTCACATGGGTCGATCCCAGAAGTCCATGATTACAAAACATATAAAAAGGGCCATTAAGCGGCCAAAGCAATGCCAGTAGGGTCTTTTCCATCCAAGTTCTTCCCCCATACATTAGTGGGGTCTGGAGTGATGTCAGGAGGAGGACCCCAACCATCATCAACATCTTTTTCCTTCTCTTTATCTTTATCCTCTCACCGGGGCAAGATTGCAAGTGCTAGACACAGAAAGCATTTACCAGAGTATGGCCAACTAGAGCCAGAAGCAGGAGTGTCATCAGAGGGCCACCTAGAACCACCATCGCCGCTCCCTGAAGCACCGCCAGAGAGCCACCCCTGGCCATCCCTCAGTGGAGGAGAATGAGTATGCCGAGGAGGGCGAGAATCCCGCCAAAGAGGAGGCTGAGAGCGGGGATGCGCAGAACCACCCGCTACCAGCCCTGAGAAGGCGACTGACTGTGGGAAGAGGTGGGTGAAGTAGGCACCTGAGCAATAGTACATGGGGCATTGCCCCAGTGGTCCAACAACACTTGTAGGTGAGCAACCTCAAGTGCAACTTTGTTAGCTTGCACTTGAATCTATAACAACACATTAGAACAAATAATAGCTTTATCACATAAAGAAACATTAATATCCATTTGAGAAAGAGAAAATATGCAATAATTTATGTCTTTCTAGATATTGAAAAGGATTTCCACCCTAAAAGTGTTTCAAAGCTGGTTATACTTAGCAGAAAATCTGGGCAAGTCTCCCAGTAGAATCATATGCTAGGAGAAAGGCTCTAGTCTAAAGGGCCAAAAGAAGTCATGAATCCAAGTCCAAAACTGCTGAGCTCTGGGAAAAAACCAGAAAAATATGCTTAAAAGTCTCAGCTTGCCCACAAAAAGGGAAACAAGGGTCTTAGACCCCCAAGTGAACAAGTCGAGAACCCACAAGCAAGCCTTGGAAAAGAATACACCAAGAAAAATGGGCAAGTTTCGGCTCAACACTTGCAGACCAAGTGGCAACAAATATTTTATGCCAAACATGAGCAAGAGATTGAAGAATCCACCTCTGGTTCAAACTTTGAATCATAGGAAAGTGTGGTGAAATCCACCTATAACCAAGCCAAAGCTTGTAATTCCTTAAAGGGGTGTCTGGATACCACTTCCAGTCCTTCCACTAGGGTTTGGTCCCACAAATTCCAACCTTATGAAGCATCTTTGTAGGAATAGCATTCACCAGACTATCAAAGGTAGCATGGTCTTGGTTATGAAGCATATACAGGGCACAAAATTCTTCCCATTGCATGAAACACATTGTGGGTCTATGAAATTTTTTTTGTAGGGTCTGGATACCCTTTTTGTGGAATTTGAGTGCCTTAAGCCAAGAAAATTTAGCCAACGATTGACCATTGCTATCAAAAAGGAGCGACCACCAAACATTATGTTGGTTGAGTGAAAGCCCATCATAGAAACCAGAGCCAGCCCAACGAAGCTAGGGCTTAACTGCCTCCTAGGCTCTCCAAATGCTTTTAGCCAAAAAATTCCCCATAATTTGGACTGGTTCCTCCATGACTAGAAGGGTCTGAAAACCAATCCCCTTCAAAAATGACCTGCATGTTCAACCCAAAAATATTAATTAATTAAAGCAATTAATTAATTACCCTCACCCACTTTCATGATTGAGCATATTATGATCCCTCGATTGTTCACTCTAATTGGTTGAATGATTCATCTATTTTCTAACTAATCCATCTATTATTTAATCCCATTGAAGGCTCAACATGATTTATTCAATCCCACTAAAGGATCAATCTATTTCCTCTATTCCACTGAACACTCAAATTTATTTCATCAATTACACCAATTACATAATCAAAAGCCACTAATTCTTCCCATCTAATTTCTCTCCACATCTTTCAACTGTTCATCAGGATATTCTACTATGCGATCCCGATTGTTTATTTCGAAACATAAATTATATATAACAACTTCATTTATTCTCAAAAATGATCAAAGAATTGATATCTTTTGCACAACGAACTAATGCTGAAATCATAATAAAATTATTGAAGCTTTGACACACATCTTCGATCAAAATTGTACAACTTTGAAGCTTTTTATACACACAAATGGAGGCTTCACATTGATACAACAATGATCCAACATATTTTTGAATACGCTTCAACAAGGGATGGGTAACTTTATGTTTTATTGAATTCATTGTTCTTGTTTTTCAATTGCTTTCTTGAATTTAGTATTTTGTATTGTTCATTTCGTGAGTAATTTGTATGAATCAAAATACTTGTTTTGAATTAGATTGTGTTTAATTCATTCATCATTGATTATTTCCTAAGGAGTTTGTGTTGTATAATGATCATCAAGCCTTGTCGTATTTGAATAGTCAGGGAAAGTTGAACCGTAGACATATGAGATGGGTTGAGTTCTTATAGATTTATACATTTATGTTGAAGCATAGGAGTGGAAAGTTAAATAAAGTAGCAAATGCATTGAGCAGGAGAAGGAATTTGTTGACAAGAATGAAGATATAAGTATTGGGTTTTGAAGAACTGAAACATATATATGAGGATGCTCCAAATTTTGTTGAAGCATGGAAAACATGTAAGGAACCAATAGTAAAACATAGTATTCAATGGTTGGTTTATTTCATTAAGATGATATGTTGTTCAAAGGAAATCAGTTTTGTATTCCAAGGAGTTCAATAAGGGAGAATTTGATTAAGGAGAAGCATAGTGGAGGACTAGCATGACATTTTGGAGTTGATAAGACAATAGCTTTGGTGAATGAACACTATTTTTGGCTGAAAATATATAAGGATGTCAAGAAGTATGTTCAAAGTTGCAAAATTTGTGAAGTAGAAAAAGGGAGTAGTCAGAATACTTGATTGTATAAACCTTTGGCAATATATGAGAGACCTTGGGAAGATATAAGCATGGATTTCATATTGGGATTACTAAGAATGTAGAGAGGATGTGATTTTATAATGGTGGTAGTAGACATATTTTCTAAGATGGCACATTTCATTCCTTGTAAGAAGACTAATGATGTTTTGCATGTTGCTAACCCATTTTTCAAGGATATTGTGAGATTGCATGGATTACCAAAGAGTATAGTTTTAGATAGGGACACCAATTTCATTGGATACTTTTGGAGGATACTGTGGAAGAAGATGAAGACAAACTTAAAGTTCAGTTCAAAATATCACCCACAAATAGATGGACAAATAGAGGTAGTGAAGAAGAGTTTGGGTAACTTATTGAGATGTTTGGTTGGAGATAAGGCAAGAAATTGGGATATAGTTCTACCGCAAGAAAAGTTTGCATACAATAATTCAGTCAATTGGAGCATGCAGAAGACACCATTTTAAATTGTGATATGATTACATCCTAGAATAGTTGTGGAGCTCAAAGACATTAGTATGGAGGATAAGAGGAGTACAAAAGTAGAAGAATTTTTAGGATTCATTTAAACATTACATAGTCAGGTCTGAAAACACTTGGTGAACATGAATAACAAGTACAAGGAGCAAGCAAATGAGAAAATGAGACATAAGGAATTTTTTGTTGGAGATGATGTGATGGTATATCTTAGGAAGGAAAGGTTTCTAGTAGGAACATACAATAATTTGAGGATGAGGAAGTTTGGACCATGTAAGATTCTCAAGAAGTGTGATTCAAGAAATGCATATGAAGTGGAGTTACCAGAGGCACTTGGTATATCACTTATTTTCAATACTAAAAACGTCTATGAGTACCATGAAGGAAATTCAAGTGGGAGTAACAAAGAATTTGGACTGGAAGAGAAGTTACCACATCAACCACCGGAGCAGATTGAACATATATTGGACACCAGAATTGGAAGAAGCAATAGGAACAAGTAGTACAAGCAGTACCTAGTAAAGTGGACCAGTGCAAGATTCATCATGGATTTCTTAGGTTGAGGTGGACCACTTTGGTTTTCCTCTAGCCCTTGGAAAGTGAGGGACTCACTTTTTTTTCCAACCTTGGGTGTCTGATGTAGGAGCATCCCTAGTTGTAAAGCAATTTTGTATCAACCAAAAATATTTTTTTTCTTTCATTTTAGCTTGTAGTTGTATTGACGGTTTCTTGTGCATTTTACCGCTATATCATTTCTTAGCTCGTGGAGTAAGATATTGATTCTACATGAGTTCATCTACAACATATCTAGATTTCACGTGTTTTGCATTCATTTTTAGAAAGGTATCACTCTCCAAATTTCACTATCAATCCTCAGACAGAGTATTTAGGGCCAACCTAGCTCAAATTAGTTCTATGGACCTTGTTTGAAATGTGTGAAGTTTAATGGAATATCAGTCAAGCATTTTAGGTTCAAGGGGAACTTTCTTGGAGATACACAATTTATTTCATTTATCGGTGTTTTATCTTTTCATGTTTGAGGCCAACCTACATGCTTGATCTTTCTTTGGGTTTGTAATCCCTAGAGGTTGACATGGATCATAATTGGAGCTAGAGATTCATATTTAAGATCATTTGTAATCCTTTGGGAAGTAGTTCAGTAGTTCATAAGTTAGAGGTTATAGCCTTCTAGGTTGTGGAATATAATAAGGCCTTATGCCAATTGCAATATTTGTAATGCCTTTGTGGTAGGCCAGTGATCCCTAATATTCATTCCATATATGAGGAATATATGATTCATTTAAGATTAAAATTTGTTGAATCAATGATAATTCATGTTAGTTGAGCATATCTTGTGTTATTTCTATTGTGTTGAACTCTAGGTTGTATGGTATGCACCAAGAATAAAGCAAAGGGATGAAAAATAATAAGAGTTCAATAAATTTAATATATGATAGGAATGTATAGTATACACATATACAGGAACAAAAAATTGGGAAGTGCACTTACATTGTATACAAGGAAAACACAACTGTTAACCTATGATTGTAATGAAGAATAATATAAAGCATAGGGATGAAAAATAGTAAAAGTGTAACAAATCTCATATCCGATAGGCATGTACAATATATACATATACATGTACAAGAAACTAGGAATTAATCTTACATTCTATAAAAGGGAAATGCATTTGGAGGCATAAATAATATAAATAATATTTATATAACACATGTAGAGGAGTACCTGGAACAATATGGAAGCTAGTAGTCTCAATTTTGTGTTGGTGCCTCCTCTTCTTATGTCGCTCAATCTAGAATAAGATAAGTTTGTAAGTATTTCGTACCTATTTGAATTATAAATTATTATTATTTATTTCATTCTTGTTTGGTATGGCATATTAAATTCCTGTCATGTTTCAAATTTGAAATTAGAATGACATAAATTCCAGATTTGATATTTTTTCCATTAAATTTTGTGTTGATTGGTTTGGTGGAATGTTTGGATTTTTTTTTACAAGAAGAATTGCATCCCTAAATCTTGTTTGTGTTGGATGAAGGTGGACGTGGATGTGAATTGACCAATAGGCGTGTGGTTCACCTGAGTAGATGGGACATAAAAATTCCTATATGTGTTAAAGGGTCATGTTAGATGGGACAAACGAATGCCTATATGTGTTAAGGGGTCATGTTTTAGTTGGAAATTTGGCTATAATAAGATATATTATGATTCCATGATGGAACATATGGGTTTGTATGGTGTTGACGTGGAAGCTCTATTTTGATGTGTAGGTGTCTATATATTAGGGAGTCTTATGTTGGTGTGGTAGTTGGGTTTCTACGTTTTTGAAAATTTGGGATCTACTTTTATCATGCGACACTTTATGAGCACCATGAATTTCATCTCTGGTCTATCAGAAATACAATGAATACAGTTTGACTTGTTTGGCTATCATTATATATTTATTTTGTAAAAAATATAAACTAACTATTGTGCATATAATAATAGATAATTGTTTAGGCATAATATGCTTTTTATTTAGTTTAAAATTTATCTTTATTGGGTATGTAATGTACTACTATGGGTCCCTATCCATGTAGGTCCTATAACACATTTTGGACCCCACGCATGTATCAAACCCTCTCCCCTAATGCATTATATCTATGTTAAACACACTACAAATTTGTTGGGATTAAATATAATATTGAAATCCAGGAAAAGAATAATTTTTAAGTTTACTTTACACTAATTTAATAAAATATATAGTATGTAAATGCATTTAATCTACACTGAATAATAAGTAAGTTTGTATTTAAGCATCTTATTCTAAGAAATTAAATAAGGATGATAAGATAATTTAGTATAGTGATTAAAGAATAAACACAATTGATAAAGATTCTAGTTGTATTAATGTCTAGCCCTAGAAAATGTGATCCTTCAGATTGATGAGTGCCTTTTATTTTTTGTATTTTCTATATTCTATCAAAGGCTAAACTTGAGAGCCAATCGAAAATTGTGACCATGAATGGACTAGTCTTGCTTCTACAAACTTTCTCTAGTATCAAACATATGTGTGCTCTTTTGTTCACTTGACCCGTACAACACTACACTACTCCTATCAACTAGAAAAAATGCAATATTAATAGATACCTTTCATAAGCTATCTTATGACCAATTCACAAGGACTCTTGATCTAGATCAACTCCTTGAAAATAGACAAGATCGAAAACAAGAAGCAACCCTAAGGATGTGGATTATTTACTCCTTTTAAGCACCAAATCTATGTGTCATTATTATTTTAATGCTCTAGAATGTTCTAGGATGACAGGACTACTTGAGTGTGTGTGTGTGTATGTGTAAATAAATCTAGTGAATGTCAATGAATATTAGCACATGTCATCAAATTGCAAAAAAATGTGTTTAGTTGGCCTTAGGTGTGAAAGGTGAAGTGGGGGTATTTAATAATGATTTAAAAAAAATTAATTTAATTTTGGACAAGTTCTCTCATGCAAGGATACCCTTTTGACTACAAATCCATCCTATGATAAAAGATATGTTGAATCACAATGGATAACAACTATCTAGGGATGAGTATATAGATAAGTGAAATACTTAGATAGATAAGCCAACTATATAGATATATGCACACATATGGATATGATAAGGCTATAAGCGTATGCATGTGTATAGGTAAAAGCAAAAAATAACTAGGTATATGGTTCTAGATTTATACAAGATTGCGCCATTTTTCACCATGCACATGTGTAGATACCCTAAATTGTCTTGATTGGCGAGCAACACTATTTAACTAACTTTCGCCCTTCTTCTCTAAATGATTAAATAATATATTATTTAATTATTATCAAATTTTGTATTCATCTATTAATTAAGTGATTTAATATTATTTAATTAATTTATCCTCAATCATCATTTCTGACTAATTAAATAAATCTCATTTATTTAATAAATTTCCTAATCTAACTTTATTCCTCCTAATTAATTATTTAATTGTCGCTAACATACCCTATTCATCTAAATCATTTAAATTGTTATCACTTAATAATTTAATTAAATCACTTTCCCCTCTCTAAACCTGAATAATTAAATCAATTATTTGGCATCATTCAACATAGTCAACAAACAAATATAACTTTATTTGTTAAATTCAAACATGACTTGCACGCTCAACTCAAAATATTAATTAATTATCCTCACCATCCTTTTGATTGAGAAAATCACGATCATTGATTTCTCACTCTAAACGATTAACTAACTCATCTATTCTTCAATCCCACTAACCACTCAACTTGATTTATTCAATCACACAGATTATGCAATCTAAATCCACTAATCTTTCCAATCTATCTCCTCTCAACGATTCTCAACCATTTATCAGGATCTTTTACTACAAAATATTGATCGTTCATCTCAAAATAGGAAATCTATAAAACAATCCTCTACCTTCTCACAAATCATCTAGAATCTTCATAGTGAAGCACTGAGCAATTATCCCTTGAGCACATTGAGATATATCCTCACATTCTAGTTCAAAATTTTACACACATTGAAGCTTTCGCAACATCAACAATGGAGGCTTTGTATTGAATTGAGCAATTTGACATCCAAATGTCAATACAGACACAACTCCAACATGGGATGGTATATGTTTTGAAGTTTTGAATTCAATTCATGTTATCTTTTAGATTACATTGCTTGATTTCATAATTTTAGAACTTCATTTCATGAGTATGGGTATGGGATCTTAATCTTGTTTGAATTAGATTAGTTTAATTCATTTTTTGTGTTTTCCTAATGCTTTATTCCCCCCTTACAACATTTGGCACACTCAGTGGGACTTAGGTCCTTAACATTAATGTTTTCTTTGAGTTTTATAAGTAGTTGCAAGTTATCAGTTTCTTTTGTTGAAATTGGATTGGTTTCACTCTAAACCTGAACATGCTTGCCTCCTTTGTTTGGTCGCTATTGAATTAAACAAGAGTGTTATTGACCTAAACAAGGTCACTATTGACCTAAAATTGAGCGCTATTGGCATTTTTTATGTTGAAAATCTCTTAATAGAGGCACTATTGACCTAAGCAGGGTCACTATTATTAAGAAAAGAGATGCTATTGTTGTAAATAAGGTCGCTATTATCTAGCAATCAAGACTCTTATACCTTATCTTCAAACGACCATATCTTGGTCATACATAAGTATTTTTTAGAGTTTTTTTTTTTAAATGGGTAGAATTTCATGCTCTTTGCAATGGCGTAAATAGTTTTAAGCTTTTGTATAGTTAAAATTTCCATTGGTGAACCTAAAGTTAACTTACATTGTAGTTTGGTCTAGGTGGTATGGTTTTGATGCTTAACTAGTTTACCTAACACTAATGTTTGACTATTTGGTGTGTTTGGGGAAGTTCCTAAAATTGTTGGTGTAGCCCTTGTAGGAGTATGGCACATGTTTTCATGAGGAAAACTAATGGTTTGATTGCAGGGTTGGTGAATGGTCCAAGGCCACTTCAGTTTTAAAAATATTTCTTAGTTAGAATACATTTCAAATTGGTGTTTTAAAAACTAAACCCACAAATTTCACACTTCAATTGGTGTTTCTAAAAATGAACAAGGAAAACTCTCACACTTCAATTGGTGCTTCCTAAAATTGAACACGGAAACTTTTCAAATTTTCAATTGGTGCTTAAGAATTGAACAAAGGCAAATTTTCAAGTTTCAATTGGTGCTTCTAAAAATGAACAAAGTAAATCTTATATTTCAAGTTTGGTGCTTCTAAAAAATTGAATGTCTTTGTTTTTTACCAACGCCTTTTATTTTTTCGACCCACTAATTCCTTTATTTTGTTAACAATCAAATGCATTTTATTTTGTTGACCTCATTAAGATGGACAAGGAAATTAGGAACAATCAAACTTTGGTGCTTAAAATTGAACAAATCCATTTTGATTTACACATTGCTATGTTTTTTTTGAAGTCTCAAATGCTTTAAATTTGATGCACTTAAAAATCTAATTGATATCTTCTCACTTCAAATTTTGGGACTTAAAAAAAAAACTGTGATTAATTATATATCAAGTTCTCCATGATTGGCGATCCGAGTGCGTATCCTCTCCCCCTACATCCTTTGACGATCTTGGGTGATGAGAAACACTTTGGGATTTTACATTTTTTTGTGGTCACCCTTTTTTTTTAGATAAGGGCCTACTAATGAGACACATCCCACAATAGATAACTCATATAAGTGACTCTTAGAAACAATCACATTTATTGTCAGGCTATATAAAGGTCACGAAATCACAGATGATAGTAGCTTCAATCTATGATGATAACATATTGCACCTAATCCAACTTTGGACATATGGTTTGGAAGGGAATGATTTAATGCCTTAAGTGGCTTGCAGATGGTAGTATCTATCTCGATGTTCACGATTGACACTAAATACCTTGTTTTAGAAACCCATCCTTGTTTGCCAAAATGTTTGTTGAAAGTGGTGCATTGTTACTTTTCTTCTGAGAAGTTACTTACCAAGTCTGATTTATGGTTTTACTCCATAAGTTGCATGTAAAATCATCCCTTTAGAGAATGAGGTAACCCTACCTAAAAGAACATACCTACTTAGGATGAGCTGACTGATTATTTTACAAGTTATTAGATCTCAAATTATCTATTGTATGCATCACTTACCATATTCTCAAAAAAAAATCAAATCAACCAAAACATCAAAATTGCAAACTTGTCCAGACTGTTGTAAAAAAAAACTAGGAGCAAAACTGAACACAGTCACTATTGTTGTTTCGACTGCTATTGACCTAAAAATTGAATGCTATTGCTCAAAAAGGTCACTTGTGCTATCTCTATTTATGAAAGTCACTGACAAAAAAAGACCACTTTTGAAAACATAATGTTTTTTATTTGAATAGAGTCATTATTGTAAACAAAACCGCTTTGATATAAAACAATATTGATATTGCTTTAAATAGGGAACACTATCAACCTACTTACAGACTAGCCTCAAAATTGTTAAGAATAATTGATTTTCAACATTGGCCTCAAACTCCATGCAGTCATCAAAGAACATTATCAGACCTGTTAGTCAAAATCTAGCATCACCATCCTTCATTTTAGACTTAGTTTACATAAGATTCATAAAATATTTTGGACATCCACATTAATATCATAGCTTATCAAAATTTCATTCCACATGCCCAAATCATAAATTAAAAAATCAGCCTAGTTTTAGGATTCAAGAAAAACACAACTTGGATTATTCCCTTGCTCTTAATTTCTAAGATATTAAACATTTTCTTGCAACCTCAAGGCTACTTCAAGTAGATCATCAACATATCCTCTAGAAAAATAGAGTAAAATATCGATCCAAGTCTTGTAGACCTTATGTCCTAAAGATTAGTGTCATATCAAAACACCCAACTATCCCCCAAAACATGTCAATATCAATCCATCACCTAAATCCAATTCCACTTTACACACCCATGGGCTCATCATATACTACAAATGTCAATAATATATCAACTATGGATTCCCCCAATCAAGGTTTTGGAGCATCTTGTCACATGAAATATTTCCATCAAAATTGTCACCCCTATCAAAGTCACTCTTATCAAGGGTTTCAAAATACTCATCAAGGAAAAAATCTAGAACATCAAATTTCCTTAAATACACTTGAGAAAATAGTTGACACACTTGAACAAAATCAAAACATGAATATCATCAACACCATGTTCAATGTCAAGATATTGATTATCAACAACAAACAAACATCACCCCACAAACATCCCAATATCCACATCAACAACACTTCTAACATCATCAAAACATTGATTCATATCAACAACAAAGTCTATTTCCACAATATCAAGTGAATCAACAAAATCAATGGTCACAAAATCAAAATCAAATTCAACAACAAAATCAACCCCCAAATCAGCAATATCCACATCAAAATCATCAATCTCAAAACAAGCAAGAAATTCCATCTCAAATATAAAATCCATCCCTACCACAACAAGCCTTACAATCCAACCAGATTGCTAAACACAAATACAATCCTTTAGGGGAGCCAATTAAGGGGGTGTTAAGAAAATTGGTCAATGCTAAACTTATCACACTTCCAAAATTGTCATGAAGTAGTGAACCGATCATCAAATTCCCATGGTACAATGACGAGGCCTATTGTAAATACCATGGAGTAAAAGGTCATGATGCATCAAAATGTGTTACGCTCAAAAAACTCATCCAAGACCTTATTGATTAAAGAGAAATAGCTATTCAAGATAACATTCAAAGTTCAACTACTAATGATAATAGTGACAATGTCTCAACCTCAAAATTTGAAAACAATGACCAAGATCTATCTACCACTGATCATATTGGAAATGTCTCTACATCATCCAATGAGAAAAAGGAAATACATCAAGAATTTAATCCCAACCATGATCAAAATCAATCACCAAAGTCTAGAAATGATCTAGTCCAAGATATATTGACATCATCCAACCTCATAGAAGTACATATTGATGATCAAGAGACTCTTAATCCAACACTTATACCCAATGTAGAAAATCTAAGCCAAGAGATATCACCCATATGTCCACATTTCGAGGAAATCCAAGGATCCTTTACAATAAATCCCTTCTTTGAAATTGATTCATGTTAAGTGCACGAACCAAAGCATATTGAAGATAACACCACACGAAGTCAAGTTCAAGAATCCTTATCATCAAAATACTATAATGACTTGGTAGATATCTTCCAAGACATCCAATGTTTTCCAAAAGAAGAAAAAATATGTATACCAAATGCACATACATATACCCTTGAGATGCTTACTCCTAATGGAAATGTAGATGATATTCATCCAAAACAAGAGTCTCATACTCTTGATATCAATACCAAGGAACAAGAGTCTCCTACTCGTAACATCTTTACACATGATCAAGGCATAGCAAAATCTATAGACATATCAAAAATTAATTATGAAGAAGCATTAAAATTAGAAACATCCTCCAAGTAGATTAAAAATATTGAGTATGAGAATATTGAGCATAGTATCTTAAAATCAACAAAGATAATTAACAATCTTTAGCAGTAGAGTATTGGGTATACAACAATAACAAAAGCATCAATATATTTTGAAGGACCATCAAAATTTAATATTTTATAGGATCAATCCAAAGATATTAATCAAGAAGTTATCCCACATATTGGGGATCCTATCACTTATAAACTTGGATCACTTACCTTTGTCAGAGCAAGCTATCTTATGAATGAAGAAGCTATCACCCTTTAAGATCAACAATAGAGTAGAGAAGGATTAGCACCTTGTTTCCAAGGTAAATCATAGCCTATTGCAAATAAAAAAATTTAGTGGATGTATTATCAAGGTAGAGGATTAGGCCTACATGAATAGGGTGACCTAGAAATAGTGCAAATTATTGACAATACTAAGTATCAAGGTCTTAGTTATTTAGAAATTAAGGAATCTAAACATATCAATGATACATTTATAATACTGGGGTCAACTTTATCTAATGGAAACATCAACATAGAGAGCACCAAGAGTCCTTATGATGAAACTGCTACCAACGCTACAATTAGCCATATCATGAATCATCATCCTATTGAACAATCCCAATAACTAAGATGGGGGGTGAATCAGTTATCATAAAACAATTTTCTTTTCTTTAATTAATTTGGAGCAAACTTATACCAATAAAAAATTAATCAAATAGATATGAACATGAATGCACACAACAATATCAAGCACAATGAACACCAGAATTTACGTGGAAACCCAAGAAGGAAAAATCCACAGAGAATGCTAATTCTCAATTATAGAACACCGGATAAGGTGACACCAGTTAAGGTGATTTTTACAAGGGCTCACTGCCAAGTTTCTCACTATAGGGTGGCTCACTGTTGGTGGGCTCAATGCCCGACTATTACATCCAAAGATACAAAACAACAAATTGCAAAATAGTCTCACTAACAAAAGTGAATTGATGAAGTGGCATCGACATATGCTTGAATTCAGTTTCGGTTAAGAGCATAATATATGTTTGTAGTAGATTTGATCAAGAACCTTTTGCATAGCTTCTTCACACAAACTCTGCAAAACATATTACTTCTTCCTTCACACCTTTTTATCTTCTTGCACACATCATACTCCACACTTCTCATATCATTGAACAAAAACAACTTTTACTTATACCATTCCATGCCTTCACAATTTCCTAGGTTGGTTAGACATGATGTCTTCATAGTCTTCCAAGTTAGCCATATATAATTTGAATTAGATCACCACAAAACATGTCGGCATGAAGAACAACCTTAAGATGTTCAATAAGGCCTTACACGCTAGCACCTGACCCAAAAGATAGGTCCCACAAAAAATATTTTCTTATCACATTGCCAAGGGACCCATAAATAGGTCATACATAAGATAGGTACATTACATAACATAATTATCAAACTTTGAAATACATGAAATATATTTCGAAGTCGATCAGAACACCACAACCAGGACAAAATCTTGATTATCATCAATTTTAGTGTTAACTGGAGAACCACAATTTGACATACAAAAACTTGCAACATGGTACATGAAGTTACAGATAGCCAAGTAACCTAGAGTAAGCTTTGAGCATAGTAGCCACATCAAAAGATTAGACTTTATTATACCACATTAATTGAATTCAATAGATGTCCCAGAAAGAAGTACTGCCATATCTGGATCAAGGATAATATCCACACTATGTAACATCATAGCACTTGATAGGATAGATCAAGTCTATACATCATCTAGAGCACAACCTTCCAGCTCCAGGGTTTTGACATCAATGACAACAATGCTAAATCATCTTCAACAACTTCTCAACAATGTCCCCCTTTAGCATTGATGGAAAAACAACAAAAACTCAAAAACATAAAACTCCACAACTCCAACTCAAAACTACAAACTCCAAGTACTCCCCCTTTGTCAAGCAATTCAATACCTCTTTTTTTTTCTCTTTTTTTTTCTCACCCTTTTTGCCATCAAAGGAAAAGGGCCAAAATTCAAAGATTCAGGAACTTAAGTAAAATAACAATTTTCACATGAAAATTTTCTTGTACCTTTCTCTCACAATTGGAAGAATCCTCTTCCAAGATAGCACCGCAAAATCCAATCTAGCACTCATACTATCCAATATAGTCAACAACATAAATGAGGATGACCGGTCCTAAGGCAGGAACTGTTGTTCACAATCTTTTGCATCAAAAAGTATCCCAGAGAGATGATCCAACCCGACCTCAAAAATTTCCTTGACCAACCAGAAAGTTCTAACCAAGTCTTCCCTCTATCTCTGAACAATCAATAACTCTGCTTGCAACTCACCAACTCTTATTCTCTATTTTCCATCTTTGTCTTTGAAGAAATCAAAACTCTTTCCAATATTATTCATCTCAGATTCAATAGCTTCAATTCTAATTCTAAAATCATCAACAGTTGTAAGCCATCAGAGACAATACCTGTAGATGTCAGACATCTCCTTAATGCATTATCTTGTCTCACCAATGTGTTTGGATAACTTTTGTTTAGATTTGACACACCTTCTCGAAATCGTAGCTTTTAATTTTTGTCCTTCAGGTCCTTCTAGCAACATTCTTTCTTCAACAACTTCTACTAGATTATCCGGTAACAAGTTAGAAACATCTAAAACAGTAATACCCTTTTTGAGAAGATAATCAACGAAAGCATCATCAATTTTAAGCCTTATAATCGGAGAGCTGGCACACTACATTTCACCAACCTTCTTCATATCACCTTCATCTAACACTGACTTAATATCATCTGGATTGAAAGAATCAAATCCAGGTAGAGACTCTTCTTTGTTCTCCTTTTCTTCCAAGATAGTGATGACATCTTTTGTGTTAACTTTCCTCTTTTTGGGTTTTGGAGGGGAACCACCAATAACAACTCCCAATTCCTTCTTACCAAAGGAGGAACCCTCCTCAAACTGACTGGAAACTATTACACTGGAGCATAGATTCATCTGCAAGGATGAGAAATAGACTTTGCATCCACTTGCTTTATCTTCCATACATTCCAAATACCTGTAAACTTGCTTTTCAATAGGGATGCCGAAATTCCACTTAACATTATCCTTTGTTGGTAGCGAACTCATAAAGTAAAATACCAAACATATGAGAAGAGATCCAAATCAGAAAGGATAACACTCAACCAAAGACATTCAAACATTCTCAATTAGGTTTTCCATTATTAGACTACACAAATCAAACTACTTATTTTCATTCACCATCATGTGTGCAAGATATAGAACAATAGCCAAAGTATAACCTTCTCAATTTCTGAAATAGATATTATAAGAGATGTCGTGAGCAATATAACTTACTATAGGATCGACAATGGTATTTATCAATAGAGCCCAAGGGTTTTTATCGATACCAATAAGTTCCTCCACGTCTTTGTATTTCATTGTTTTCTTCTCGGGGAGGTCACCAACACTACACAAACCAGTAATAGCTTCAATGGCTTCCTTTGTGATTAGATAGGGTTTGTCCAAAACAATGTTTCCATCCTTGAATCGACTCAACAAGAACAAGATAGATTCTTTATGTGCAAACTAGGGAAATTCTCCCCATAAATCCATACCCAAAGTATTTTTGTTCAGCAATTCATCTTTCTTCAACCCTACTTCCATTTCCTTCATCTTTTGATGATCAAACTCATAGAACTCAACTCCCTTAAGCCTTAGTGGAATACCACCACTCGATCCTCTGTTAGCAAATTCCATCATTGTGCTTCTTCAAACTCTTTATCGCTCAATGAAACTTCTTCTTCTTCTCCTTTGCAAATTGTGAGAAATGATTTTGAAAACTCCCACCTTTTATTCTTAATTACTCATGATGATTTCACCGCCAAAAACTCACATTGATGACACCAATAATTGTACTTCACTTTTAATTCAGTCGGATTAAGCTTCATCATTTATCATCAAATGGATCAAACTTAATTATGTTGAAAAACACATCAATATTACTTCTGAGAGGGGGAACCAGCATGATGTGCAATGCAAAGCTCTGCTAATCCAAGGTAGTTTGGCTCAAATATCAGTAGAGAATGTACCAGGTCTGGGACCACAAAAGTGTTCTCCACATGTGCTTCCTTCTTCCTCCAAACCGTGACCTTCTTAGATTCATTTGACTCTACAACCTTCTTTTTGTTCTTAGGATTTTTCAGAGCAACATATCTACATGTATTAGCATAATGTCTAGGTTGACTACTCTTGTAACATCTTTGTCTTGACTTAGTTGAGTGAACCCTAGGTCTGCACTGATTAGCTTTGTGACCATAACCATAGCATCAGTAGCAATAACCATGAAATAGATTGTGCATTCCATTCCTTCTTTCTGGATTAGATAATTCACTTTTGCAATGACTTGCTTTATGACCAAACTTGTAACAATTAAAGCATGAGTATTTGGTTCCATCTTGCTTCTACATTATACAACCTTATGTCCAAACTTTTTGCATTGAAAATAGTGGTCATTCAATGATAAGTTCCTTTGAGCATTTGGTTGCTTGACCGAAGGTCTTTTTGAAGGTGCATTAGAGTTCTGAACCTTGCTTGTTACAATTGATCTTGCTTTAGCTTCAACTGCTTTGTCGTCACCCATAGTTTTTTGATTTGAGCTTTCACCTATGAATCCAAGTCCTCCTTTATCCTTGTGACATTTCTGTAGGGACAAAATTTGATCCAAATTATGTTGCTTTCACATACTCTTGCTTATGTTTTCAGTCTTCCTAATTCTTGATCTAATTTCCCATTTACTCTTGATTTCTGTTTGATGGTATCCTTGAGATTTTCTTCAGTCTTTTTCCATTCTTCTATCTTTTGCTTTAAATCCACAATGTTTTCCTTTGAATCTTTTAATTCTTGGCTAACCTCTTTGTGTCTTTCCTTGAATTTTTAGATTTTCTCCCTTAGCTTTGCGATACAAGCATTTGCCTCCTTAAGATTTTCTTTCAATTCTTCATTTTTAGATGTTTTTTCTTTCCATATCATCTAACATTATCTTCAGTTCTTCCTCAAATTGATAAGCTCTTTCCATATGTTCAAACTGCTAAGATCTCCCTCAGGTGGTTAAGCTCTATCTACAAGGTACCAAGCTCTGATACCAGTTGTTGAATAGTGTGGATAACTAAGAGGGGGGTGAATCAGTTATCATAAAACATTTTTCTTTTCTTTAATTAATCTAGAGAAAACTTATAACAATAAAAAATTAATCAAATAGATATGAACATGAATGCATAGAACAACATCAAGCACAATGAAAACCAGAATTTACATGGAAACC
Source organism: Sequoia sempervirens (assembly GCA_007258455.2). NCBI lineage: Eukaryota > Viridiplantae > Streptophyta > Pinopsida > Cupressales > Cupressaceae > Sequoia > Sequoia sempervirens. The sequence continues at coordinate 113,386,010 of VDFB02256132.1, read as the reverse complement.
CAAGAAGGGAAAAACCACAAAGAATGCTAATTCTCAATTATAAAACACTAGTTAAGGTGACACTGGTTAAGGTGATTTTTACAAGGGCTCACTGCCAAGTTGCTCACAACCTGGCTATTACATCCAAAGATACAAAACAACAGATTAAAAAATAGTCTCACTAACAAAAGTGAACTGATGAAGTTGCATCTACATATGCATGAATTCAATTCCGGTTAAGAGCACAATATCTATTTGTAGCAGATCTGATCAAGAACCTTCTGCACAGCTTCTTTGCACAAACTTTGCAAAATAGATTACTTCTTCCTTCCCACCTTTTTATCTGCTTTCACACATCATACTCCACACTTCTCATATCATTGAACAAAAACAACTTTTACTTATACCATTATGCAACTTCACAATTTCCTAGGTTGGCCAGAGATGATATCTTCATAGTCTTCCAAGTTGGCCATATATAATTTGAATTAGATCACCACAAAACATGTCAGCATGAAGAACAACCTTGAGATATTCAATAAGGCCTTGCACACTAGCACCAGACCCAAAATATAGGTCGCACAAAAAAAAATTCTTATCACATTATCAAGGGACCCATAAATAGGTCATACATAAGATAGGTTCATTACATAACATAATTATCAAACTTTGAAATACATGAAATATATTCCAGAGTCGATGAGAATGCCACAACCAAGACCAAATCTTGATTATCATCAATTTCAGTGTCAACCAGAGAACCACAATTTTACACACAAAAACTTGCAACATGCTACATGAAGTTTCAGATAGCAAGGTTACCCAAAGTAAGCTTTGAGCATAGAAACCACATCAAAAGATTGGAGTTCATTACACTACATTAACTAAATTTAACAGATGTCCCAAAAATAAGTACTATCATATCCAAATCAAGGATAATATCCACATAAGTAAGATCATAGCACTCGATATGATAGATCAAGTCTGTACATCATCTGGAGCACAACCTTCCAGATCCAGGGTTTTGACATCAATGAAAACAATGCTAAATCATCTTCAAAAAATTCTCAACACATCCACACATAATTCAACCCTCTAATTGGGACCAACAATAAGGTAAAAATCTATATCAAAGAATGAAACAAGTTGTTGATGGGTGTTTTTGCACTTCTCAACATAGGCAGTGCATAGGTGCACTACCTCTCTTAAAAGGTAGAAATTTGCAAGCAAGTCACCAATCGCTACCCTAAGGTCTCATGAGTGTCAGGTCATGATGTGCATGGAACTTCTCAGTTGATGTTTGATGTGATTTTGTTGGTAATCATAGGGCAGACTTATGGAGTTAAGTTGTAAGGAAGTGGGATTCACAAAATGGAGTTCCTCAAAGTGGGGAGTTAATGTGCAATTTGTTGTAGGTTTGAAAAATAGTCTTGAACTCCTATGTTAACTTAAGATTTGGCTTTAAAATGTGCAATGAACCTTAGCATAGGTTACTTATTAAAAAAAAGAAAAAGGGAGGGGAGAAGAGAGGTTCCTCGATCTAAAATTCAGCAATGAACAATGATCATGGAGGGTTCTACTATGGACAACCTTCCCAAAACATAATTTCACTTAACCAGATTAACTCACAGTATCATGAAATTTGTGCAAGCTTCTAAGGACTACAAATATTCAACCATTCATTCACCATAAACATGCATGAACAAAAGATAGAGGTTTGGAGTAACTTTTAGTTTATGCCCAGACTAACTTTACACAGCTATCTACCATCGGCAAACAGCCAAAAGTATGGACAAAGAAGGCATCAACACAACAGAAATGTACACAACCATTTAACAACATTTACTAGTCTATCAAAGTAAACTAAAACCATGAAGAACAACAAAGTAAATCTATCTAAATCAGCTAACTATGGGAGATGAACCATGTAACATGGAAAGAAACTCAAGAATCCACCAAAGTCAATGAGTTTCTATTAAAATTTCTGCAACATGCCTTTACAACAACTCAACTCTCTCTTGAAAATGAGAGGAGACCCCACTATTTATAGTTTCCAAAAAGTGGAATGAGTGGCCAAGATTGATTTGCATTGTGTGGCCAAGATTCACTATAAACTAGGGTTCCACCTACCTCCAAATATATTACAATTTAAAATACATCCTTGTCCTTTTCCTTATTTTTTCTTTTTGTGGGAGCATTGTAGCACTTTGTTTTTTTGTTGATTTCCCTTTGTTGCAACTATTCTGTGAGGAGCTCATCAACAATCGAATTTCCCTCATGTTTCTTCAAAGCGGCATATTCCATGAACTTGTTGATCATTGCCAAAATCTTATCAATTTCCATTATATCAGATTGAAGCACCTGATAGTTCCATTGCTTGGATCGATCTGTAAGTGTATCCCAATCTCCATCACTTTTAGCTATGTTGTCCCTAACTTGTTTAGATTGGGTGAAAGCCCAAGTAGCAAAACTCATGAAATCTGTGGTAAGCTCGTCTGATATTCCATCTTCCATCTTTTTTTGGAAATAGGGCTTTATCTTTTCTGGATCAATTTCAACGACGGGCATATCATAATTTGTCATCAATTTCAAATACTCGGTGCATGCTGCCATTTTTTCCTTGGCCCATTCGATGTCAGGCTCTACCTTACAAAGTAGCCACTCCAGTATCTCCTTTCTGTGGTTGAAATCTAGCTTCCACATATCCACTAGCCAATGATCATCCTCCACCAGTTCAAGCTCCTTTTCACATGTTTATTGAGGCAGCTTGAGGATGGCCTTGATATTAGGATAAGTGGACTCATACATCTTTGGGAAGTCAGTACAAAACTTCCTCGTGCCCTCAAGATATTTTTTCACTTTCAAGAACTTATTTTTTGTCCTAATAGCATGATTGATTCCTATGTTTCTAGCATTCAGAACCTATTGGAACCAATCCTCCATTGTCTTAGTCCAATTTTTTCTCCTTTCTAGTTTTTTGTTGTGGTCCTTGGACAACAATTGTGGCGGTGTCAAGGATGTAGTGAGAAGCTCTTTCACCAACGACCATTGTTGAATATAGGTTGTCAAATCAACCACTTGTGCTTTGAGTTGCTCCTTTGAAATTTTATCTTGGTGCATCTAGTGCACGACCGTGACAATAGACTCCTGGAGATGATCTATTTTCTATTCTTTGGTGGTTGTCCCCAAGTTAATGGTGGATATTTCGTACTTACCCCTTCTTCACCCACAACTAGCATGGAAATCTACACAATCCTTGATCTAGAAGCGTCCATGGTCAGTTTGGATCTGACTTTAGGCTTTTTCTCTTTCTTCGTGCTTATCTGAGTTCAGAGCAAGATGGCCTCTAGCCTTGCCCTTGGATCTCTTAAGGTAGGGGTCTTCTTTTCTAATTACTTCTCCAGCCACTCAGGAATTTGAGATTCCCCTTTCAGTGATTCATGACCTTCTTCTCCAATCTAAATTTTCTTGTCCACTGGAGCTTCCTACTCAGTCCTCATGTTTTCCTCCTCTTCATCAGAGTCTCAGATGAGCAGTGTTTCTTTATGTGGGGACTCAGTGACTGCATGCTCTTTGGGGTTGTCCTCCTCTTTGGTAGTTTTCTCTTCTCTTTCCTTATTTTGCCCATGTTTTTCAGGTTGCTCTGTCTCTGGGCTCATATGGGTTTCAGCCTCTTCTTCGGGCTTATCTTCTTCTTTCTCATCATCTTGTTCATGTTGAGGAGGTACTCTTTCTTTTTCTTTATCTTCTTTATCCTCTTGATGTTCTCGCTCTCCTGAGAGAGGCACTTCTTTATCGTGCTTGGAGCTTTCTTCTTGCTCACCCATTGGAAGTTTAGTACCTTCTTCTATTTTATCACCTGACTACCTTTCTCCTTCGGAAGGTGGTATTCCCACTTCCTCTCCAACATCCTTCAATTTTCGGGTTAGCTCCTCCTCAAGGTCTACATCAAAGGTCTCCACAATGTACTTGGCACTAACATCCTCCTCATCACTCTTGGAGGACTCTGTTTCTTCACCCTCACGCACCACTTTATCAATTTGCAAATGTTGGTACTTTGGGTGTTTGTGGTAGTCGTATGCTTCCTCCTTGACTTCCTTTCTTGCTTCCTTCTCTCATCTTTCCCACTCCACGGATATTGCCATTGTGGCCTTCACTGTTGGTGGTTCAGCTGGAGGAGTTGAGGTAGGCACGTTGGCAAGAACTTGTGCCAGGGCAGCTTGGATGGTTAGATTCATCAATACTTTAGAAAGCTCTGAAGGAACATTCTGCATATGATGAGAAAAATCCTCCGGGAGTGAGGGAGCAGGTATTGTAGACACTTAAAAATGACCTAGGCCTGCAAACTCTATTTTTACCACTTTCGTCCTAGCATAATTATGACATTTAATTATGTCTTTGGTCCACATTCGACTATTAATTAAATAATTCATAATTGTTTAATTAATTCATGTCATTTTATTCTTCATGATTATTAAATAAATAAATTCTATTTATTTATTAAACACGTCATCAATTGTCTAAGTCTTCCCCTAATTAAATTTTTTTCTAAATTTATTTAATTACCTTTCTTCATTTATTTCTACCTGATTATTAAAATAAATAAATTTTATTTATTTATTTAATATGTCACTAATCCTCATAATTAAATGAATTTATGGATTTATTTAATTAATTAATCTTATCTTCTAAATTAAATAATTATCTTTAATTATTTAATTGTCAAAATTAATATTCCTCTCATTTTAAATAAATAAAATTATTTAAAATGTCATCACATTCTTAACTGATAGTTCATTTTGGTAAATAATCTTAAAATCGATTATTTATTATTTCACAAAATTCATATTCTGAATTAATTTAATTCAAAATGGTAACTAATCTTCTAAAAATCAAGTAATCGAGCAAATTCTTGATTTTCCAAATCTGATCTTCAGTTCAACTCTTATGTTCTTGATTTTTCGAATCTCACAAATCAGGCAGTCTTTATCTTCTTGATTTTCAAAAATCTTTATTTTTCTAATTAATTATCTCATTTATTCTCCATCGCCGATTCGATTTTCTTAGATGACATCTGACCACTCATTTAAGGATTTTTCCCTAACCCTAATTAGGGATTATCAGATTTAATCTAGGCCTCTGATTTTAGGTCTTTGTCAAAAGTTAATCTCATCCGTCCATTCAAAATGGCATTTTCTATAAAATGTTATTTTCCTCTCATTTTTAGATCATACACTGACACACTGACATACTTAGGCATTTTGTAGGCATCGTAGCATTTATTGGCATATTTCATTAAAGTTTCGATCATATTATCATAGGCATAGGCATTTTAGAAGAAAATCCTTCAAAGCTTGTGTAGGACTTTGTCAAGGATTGCTCGCACGTTCAATCTAAGGGTAACACAAATCAGCAAGTTAGAAGGTGTAATGGAGGTCAGCCATGGAGAATCAAAACATTGGGTGAGATTGTTCTATTTTATGTGTTTTCATTTATTATTCCCTTGCACTTCATTATTTCTTTGGGTTTTTGCTTTCAATTCATTTAATTAATCTACCCTAAAAATAACCCATAGATACATTCGTGAACCCGACGTTTTGTAGAAAAAATTGTGTTTTCTTGTTTGTTTTCGTTGTTTTGCAGGTTACAGCCAAGAATTCATACGAAATCTCGTCACCTTTTCTTGAGCACAGAAAAATTGGCGCATAAAATCTTTAAAAACTATTATCTGGGTTTTGTAGGCCTTGTTCTTAGCTTTTTGAAACTTCAAACGGTTTAAAATTTCGTTAAGATTTGAGAAAGTTATGCCTGTTTTAGTATTTATTTTTTTAATCTAGCTTTTAAACCCACGTTTTCTTTTGCCTATAACATTTTTTTCTCTAGAATCTTAGAAAATACTTTCTGGGTTTTGAAGGTTTGATTTTTATCTTTCTATGGATTCAAACGATTTAAAATTTTGTTAAGTTTTGGAAAAGTTATCTCTGTTTTAATTTGCTGCTGTCATTAAAATTTTTTTTTTGTTACTAATCTTTGTTGGCAGCATGTGGCGTTGGAGTTTTTCGTGGGTCAAAGACATATTCAAACTACTGACATGTGGTTTTGCAGCTACGTTTGTCAAAGATTTATCTCTCAAACCACTTGTTTGCATTTTTTAATTTAGGATCATTTCCTTTGGTGCTCTAAAATGAATTTTGTTTGCAAGTGTCTGATTGTGTTTGAACAAATGGTAAGTGATTATGCTCTCACTTTGTTAAAACTTGGTGATCAGAAAACCAAACCCATTTTATCTATTGTACACCCTCAAGATTTTGTATATCGAAGTATCCTCTCCCCTTGCGCACTTGTGCGATCTTGGGTGTAAGAGAAATAGTTACTAACTCTAAAACTTTGGCCTGTTCTGGTGGGAAAAAGTACTCACCCCAGGACGACTTAGACCGGTAGCACCTTGACACCGAAGGACTTCCAGCCAGTATATAAAAGTGGATTCTTGGGGAAAACCCAAGAATCACACGTGTGGTTCCAGCGAGATGGATCCGAAAGGGGACTCTCGCCGCATGGATCATGCCCTATGAATGGAATGCTCGTATTAAAAACCTTTTGTCTTAGTGTCCAACCGTTCTTTGGTCGTTGCTTGATATAGTGCAGGTTACAGTATCATGCCCGAAGACACTCACTACTGATCCCCTTGAGTAGAGATAGCAATTCTTGGGAAGTCATTACCCAAAGAATCTGAATTTGGTGTGCTCGAATGACGTTAATGAGCCGTGGAGAGGAGCCAATGCCACCAAAATTCTAAGCTATCCGCTCTCGAGAAGGAAACGTGTTTATCACCAATTCAGGGTATAAAGGTGAGTTGTATCAAATATACAAAATCTTAGCCTATTAGCCTTTTAGGATTGTATTTGTCTCATGTGTGCTTGCAAGTGTTTTCTGGATACTGAAACAAACCAAACAACATTCAAACATCTAGAAACAACCAAGTCAAACCTCAAGAATTCGGTCAACAATGGTCTATACATTCTCTCTGCAACACATCTGCTATCCTATGGAATGCATTTGTCCTGTCGCGTCGCATTTGCTATTTCAAAGGCCACATCTGACCTGTCACGCTGCATTTGTTATCTAAACACCGCATTCGCTTGTATTGAGTCACATTTACTTGATTAAAAGTCGCATTTGACCTGTCGCGCCACATTTGAACAGTCAACAACGCATCTGTTGCATCTTGTAATGCAAATGAAATACTGAGTCGCATTTGCTACCTAAAACGACGCATATTCTATCCTATGACGCAATTGACATTTTGAAACGCATTTGCCACATCTTGTGACGCATTTGTCTGTCAAAAAAAATTTTCAAAACTAGTGCCCAAACATTGTCTGTTGTTGCAATGCATGTGCATTACCGACACGCAATTGATCCTTGAAACGACACATCTGCACACTGTAACGCATTTTCCACTTGAAACGACACATTTGCTTAACTAAAATTTAAACTCTGTCATAGACAAGAATCTAAATCCAAACATTTTCGTCAAATATCTTTTTTCAAACATCTCTGTCAGAAACCAGAACTGAAATATTTTCCATCATAGTCCTCATTTGGCATCTAGACTTGGCATTGGTCATTTCCCTTGGTCAACAATCACTTTTGCATTTAGACGACATCATGACATCCACCACTTTGTCTTCCCTTCAACAAAATATTGATAGGCTTGCTAGTAAAGTTGAATACGAATTGCTCTGTAGAGGTCAATACCAAGAAGTCTTAGAATTTAGAAGACAATTTATTGAAACCAAAAATCAATACCCTTCGTACCAGCAATCCATCAATCCAAGTCCTCCATCCGTCTACCCCCATTATCCACAGTCACTTAACACAAATCTTGCCATTAATTCACAATACATGTCCAGTTATCACCCTTATCCTAACTTTGACAAGGGAAACCAACTATCCACTAGTCCATACCAAGTCTCCACGTCATATGCTAGTCCTTCACCTATCAATCCCATCCAAGTCTACATGCCTTATCAACTATCTACCAACTCATGTTACGTCCCCACATCATACCATATCGATCTGGCCCAAGTCTCCATGTCCCATTTTAGTCAACCTTACTCCAATCCAATCCAGGTCCCTATGTCATATCCTATGTCATTACCAACTAATACAGTCGAAGTCTCCATGTCATATCCTATGTCATTACCCACTAATACAGTCGAAGTCTCCATGTCATATCCTATGTCGTCACCAACTAGTTCAGTCCAAGTCCCCAGTCCTTCACATACCAATCTAGTCCAAGTACCCATGTCCTATCCTAGCCCTTTACATACTAGTCTCGTCCAAGTCCCCACATCTTCTCCTAATCCTTTTCAAATCACCCCCTCACAAGCCACATCTAGTCATGAAAATTCTGTCATTACTCAAAGTCAAATCCCATTTAATAAACTTGAGAATACATGTCAAAATGAAAGCCCAAAGCATGACCTTATAATGTCACCCTCATGTCAAGAACAAGGTAGTCCATCCATGAAGTCCTTCAAGACAATCATGACATCCAAAACACACCTCTCCTTGACAACGACTCTATTTCCAACTGTATCATCCATGACAAACCCATCTTTGACCAAGACCCCATCATTGACCAAGAAGTCCAAATCCATGACAACCCCATCTTCGACCAAGACCCTACCATTGACCAAGAAGTCCAAAATGATCCACTCCTTGACCTTTACGCCATTCATGATCAAACACTTTCCGACCTTATAAAGGCCTCGACTATTGACACTTCCCACGATGAGACACTTGCCTCCATGGGACACATAGATGATATTCCTCCAGAACAAGAATCTTCCACTAGGGACATGCTTGCATATGATCAAGTTATAGCTAAAATCATTGGACTCTATGACACTAAACATAATGATGGCTTCGACATTTCCTTGGAAGCACCAACAGAATCATCTAAACCTGACATGTCACACGATCAGACCAAAGATATCAGTCAAGAATATGTCCAACATGACAATGAAGCTAAGACACTTTATCAACTAGGGTCATCTATCTTTGTCGGAGCAAGCTTTCTTGTAGATGAAAATATAACAAGTATCCACATATCTAATGATGGGTTAGCATCTTGCTTTCAAAACAACAAATACCCCATCGCAAATAGAATTTGTCAAAGCATTCAATATCAAGGCAAAGGACTAGGTATACACGAGCAAGGCATTCTAGAACCAATACAGCTTCAGGAAAATTACAGACATCAAGGTCTTGGCTATTCCTCAGTTATTAAATCAAACGATGTCAGTGGTACCTCCTTGATACTGGGGGAAACTTTGTCAGATACGAACGTCAAAATGGAGTCCATGAGAAATCCTTGTCGTAAGATTGTTGCCAACACCCCCTCCACCCACACCATGAACCGTCATTCCATCATAAATAAACCTTCCCTTTGGAACCAAGAAAAACAAAAGTCTTACAAGTCAAAAGATCAAAATCAAATGTCAAAGGCCATTGAATCAAACAAAAGGACAAGTGGACAAATGAAATTAAAATGGATCCCAAAGAAAGATGGATCAAACAAAGACACCAAGTCAAATACAAAATTCAATCACAATGTGGAGCCACAAGACAAGAGGACTCTCACATATAACACATGTCCACCTCCTTCAAAATGGTCATCAATCAAGGCATATAAAAGTGTTGGTTCCAAACACCATCCCTCCAAAATCCGTCATCCACCATCCCAAGTCTAGAAAATAAAAATTCATTCATCGAAATGTCCAAACAATCTTTCCACATCTACCATCATTCATCATAACCCTACATCTCATCTAAAGTCCAATGATCCCACGTCACAAATCCGTCACATCTTGGTAGCAACTCTTTACCGCAAGGACTCTCATGGCACTCTATCATGATGTGTGTATTTTGATAAGGCCAACTCTAGTATCAGAAAGGACCACAATGACATCGATCAGTTATACAAGCGCTACAATCCTGACAAGACAACTACTTCAAACAAGACATTATTGGCATATCATGGCACCAGTCTCTACATCAACACCGTCAATGGATTCAGAACAGTCAGTGGTCATCTAAAGCATCTAGGCTATCCACAAAATTAGAAATACAAAAAAAATGTAAAAATGTAAAACATCGTCACCCTGATGAAAACCTGGCAAACAAGCATCATGGTGACACCAAAAAAATAATCAAAAAGTCAAGAAAATAGTAAAGAGAAAAATTTCATCCAATGGTGAAAACCTGGCAAACAGGCACCCTAGATAAGTACCATGATGAAAACCTGGCAAACAGGCGTCATGTGTAAAATAAATCGTCTATGTGGAATTTTATACTTGGTGGCAAGTCATCTCATTTTCCCATGCCTTCCTCATGACATTGATGTCCATCTAAGCCCTATCATTTCCACGCATTTTTCCCACTTACCTCAGTCTTGACATAAAACTGGCACACATAAATCATGCTTTGGGAAAACTCTTGACATGTCTATCCTTCGGTCATACATGATTCACGAAACATCATGTCATTGACCGTCATAGTCTTATTGTCCTTATACGACAGTCCTTGAAAATAATATGACAATTCCATTAGTCTCATGTCTCCTTTCTTTTACCAAGGCCACCCCCTATCCTTTCATGCCTGTCACCTATCTTGGCTTTCCCTTATCAAACGGTCTAAGGATAATCATCATCCCATCTAGTCCTAACCAAGTCATTCCAAATGCAACAAGTCTAATCCATACAAGCACATTATCCAAAATTTTATGTGACTGCATTCTCGGCTCGGCTGTAGACTGCCATACTTTCATCACATTATTGTCATCGTCCTCACATTGTTTCGGAATGCGTCCTTCATCACACAACGTTGTCATCACCTGTCAATTGGTATTCAGCTTGACTAGGGGCACAATCATGTTTTTCCTTGGATTCTCATGTGTAGGCATCAGTCACATGCATTTGTCACGATCCTCTTAAATGTCAAAATCCAAAAAAATCATAAAACGAAAAAAATACAAAAACATCATAAAATGTCCTGAAGAGAGAACAAAAACATCATAAAATGTCCTGAAGAAAGACCTAAAAATCATAAAATTTCCTGAAGAAAAACACAAAAACATCCAAATCAATGTCAAAATCCTAAAAATGGAGTCAAAGTCAGTCATGTCAGTCAGTCCATGTCATTGTCGAACTACGTTGTCTTTGTGCATTTGCTACGTAGGTAAGGCCATCAGTCGATGAGTCCCTGAGACATTAGGTCAATTCTTTTAGGTTGGTCCAAATAAAATCATGGCATTTGTCACAATCGTCACATCAGTCAAATAAGTCAGACATAGTCAAACTCAGACACAAGACAGTCATTTGAAACATCAATGTCAAAGTTGGTCAAAATCAGACAGCGCAGTCCAATCAATCATACAATCAACATCAGTCAACTTTCCAAAACATATTAGTCAAAACAATGTCAGTCTCGTCACTCTTTGGTCCTCTTCAAGATGTGTCGTTCTCAGATTTGGACCTCATCAAAATGTCCTTTTCCTTTTTCACGATGTGTCCTTCCTAACAATAGGCCCCGTCAAACTGTCAACACCGTCAAATTGGAAAAACTCTTAAACTGTCAAAACTGTCAAACCGACAAGAAATCAATCTTGGGAAAACAATGTTGGAATATGTGCCTCAATCCCTACTGACATGGAACTCCTAAAGGGAAAAGTCACTGTGACATTGTTCATGTCTGGGCGACTAACTGTTCTGAAGCTCTTGAAATATTCATATCGCTGTGACAGGGTTGAAGTCTTGCCGACAAGTCTCGTTGTGACTTTCTGTGTTCGGTGTGACCTTTTGGCGAATGGAAACCTTCGAGCGACAGTGTGATCTTATCAAGCATCGGGGAGACTTGGGTTGTTGGTATTGGTCTGGTCGATACGAAATGTCTCACCGACACTGTTTTGCATATGGTAGTCAGTGTAACCTTTTGTTTCGATATGAGTCCCAGCGATCGATAAAGGTCTCGCCGACTGGAATGTACAACTATCGGGGTAACATAAAGGTTGTGGGGAGATGTCTCAACGATGAAGCTAGGTCACGCCGACAGGAGTATTCTCGTGGTGTCTTCACGGTAACAAAAGACTTCCTTGAGAAGTCTTGGCGACTTGGGTAAGTCACGCCGATGGTCTTCGGTAAGACTTGGGGCACTTGGAGAAAGGTCACGACGAAAGACATGAGTCTTGCCGACAGTATGTGACATTTGGGGTGACATGGGATGTTCGCTATGACATCTCGGCGAAAATGGTAGATCATTCAGTGGAAGCTTTTTTCGGTATGACGTCTCACCGAAACCGTGGGGTGTTGCTGATAGTAGTAAGGCTTTGGTGTAGCATGAAGTGATCGATGGAAAGTATTGGCGAGATTGGTATGTCTTGCCGATAATATAACTCATCACTGTGACTTGTGACTTTGATATGAGTCTCACTGAAAAGCGATTGTCAAGCCGAAAGGAAAACACACGATGGCATAACTCAAAGACTTCGATATGAGGTCTTGGCGAGATCAGTATGTCTTGTCGATGGTCACTCTAATTTTGATATGACTTATGGTTTTCGGTATGAGTCTTGTCAAATGAGAATCCTCTTGCCGATTGTTGGGGTTTGAATCCAATATCGATAAGCGAATACTTTGTGGCATTGGGGAGACACTGTTAGTGTCTCACCAATATGCCAACAAAGTTGAATGTCGTTGATCGTGTGACCATCCTATGTGGCATCCTGCTGGACCAATCAGAGGAAGCGGTTTTCAAACAGATGATGGTTGGTTTTTTGCATCAGTTGCAATGCTGGAAAAAAATCCATGCAAGAAAAAATCATCTGCTCGATGGAAACTGTCTATGATTGGCAATAGCGGATAAGGATGCACAGAAGACAAAAAAAAATTAGAATGTGAATAGAATAAAAGCATATCAATTCTGATTTGAAATCATGATGAGTTTATCGAATTCGTTGAGAACTTTTTTGAGAGAGATTGAACATTGAATGTTGTAGCTACTGTGAAATACCAGAGAGTTGTATTTATGATTGTATGTAATTGTTGTTACTGTAATACAAAGAGATTCAGCTTGGTGTGGTGGGTTTTTTCCCGAAAGGGTTTCCCACGTAAATTTGTTGTTCAGTTGTCTTTGAGTATCTTCTCTATTTCTAAAATTCTTTCATGTGTGTCTTAATTAGATTGTAATTAGAAAAATTAAATGTACTGTCTGCTTACTTCCCTGTAGATTTGATGTTAGGAAAGTTGTTTCTGCACCGTTGCTTTCCTTACAAGTGGTATCAGAGCCTGGCCAGTTATGTTGTCCTTGTGAGTGGGTTGAGTTTTTTGTGTCAATCCTTTTCCAGTGGGATTTTTGTAGAGTTATGTTAGTTTAATTACAAATTAAGATGGCAAACACATCCGGAAGGATGGATATAGAGAAATTCAATGGTAGCAATTTTGAGCTATGGAAACTCAAAATGGAAGATCTGTTAGTAGACCGAGATCTTTGGACTGTTGTGTCTAGAACAATGCCTCAAGACATGAAGCAAGAGGATTGGGACCTTGCAGATAGAAAGTCTAAGGGGCTGATACGGCTTTGTTTGGCAGACTCTGTTCTTCTCAACGTGCATGAAGAAAAGACTGCATCTTCTTTGTGGAAAATATTAGCATCTATTTATCAAGGCAAGTCCTTGGTGAACAAGTTGTTCTTGTGGAAGAATTTGTACTCTTTGAGAATGCAGGAAGGAGGGTATGTTGCTGATCACTTAAATGCTTTCAACATGTTGATTGCTCAGTTGACATATGTTGGTGTGAAGATTGAAGATGAAGATCGTTGCATGTTGTTACTGTGTTCTCTACCTGATTCTTGGGATCATATAGTGACGGCCATTGGGAGTACAACATCCACATTCAAGATGGAAGATGTTGTTGTTTCTCTGTTATCAGAAGAAATGAGAAGAAAATATTTTGAGATGGCAAAGGAGGCTCTAGCTATTAGAGGTAGACCAAAGGAGAAAGGCAAGAAGAAGCACAAGAAGTCCAGATCGAAATCAGAAGGGAGATCAAAGTCTCCTGGCAAGAAGTCCAAGGTGAAGTGTTGGAACTGTGGGCAACCTAGTCATGTTTGAAAGGATTGCGAGGAGAAAAAGAAGAACTCTTCTAGAAATGATTCTTCTCATAGTGATGTAGATGCCTTCATTGCAGCTTTGGCTACACGGGCATCAGATGATGTCTAGCTGATTGATTCTGGAGCATCTTTCCACATGACATCTCATAGAGAATGGTTCACGAAGTATGAAGAATACAATGGTGGAAAGGTGTATTTGGGAAGTCATTCATCTTTGGAAATTGTTGGTCATGGAATAGTCAGAATTGAATTCCCTGATGGAAGAGTGAAGGGAATCAATGATGTGATGCATATACCAAGTTTGGCTCAAAATCTACTTTCTATAAGTAAGCTAAATGATATCAGAGTGCATGTCACGTTCTCTGGAAATGGCTGCAAGATGACTAGAGGCTCTATGGTGCTGGCTAGGGGTGTTTGAATTGGTACCTTGTACAAGCTGGATGCACATGTTGTTCAATGCAATAGTGTCTTTGCAAAGTCACTAAAAGTTGCTCATTGAGAAAAGAAGGAAAACGTTCCTGATGGAGTAAACGCCATGGAGGTTAAACTTCCAGTAGAAAAGACTATGCTTTGGCATCATAGGCTTGGCCACATTGGTGAGAAAGGTTTAAAAACCTTGAAAAATAAAAACCTGGTAGAAGGGCTTGAAGATTGTAACCTTGAGTTCGATTTTTGTGAATATTGCATATATGGAAAGCAGCACCGTGTTTCATTTTATTCCAGTCCTCACAAAACTTCTAGTTTGCTTGATTATATACATTCTAATGTGTTTGGTCCAGTGAATGTTCCTTTTTTATCTAAATCAAGATATTATGTGTCATTTATTGATGATTATTCAAGAAGAGCTTTTGTATATTTTCTGAAAAGTAAATCAGAAGTGTTCAGTCAGTTTAAGGAATTTAAAAACCTTGTAGAAAATCAGACTAGTAGAAAAATAAAATGTTTAAGGACTGACAATGGCGGTGAGTTCTGTTTAGATGAATTTGAAAGGTACTGTAAAGATCATGGGATCAAAAGACACAAGACTACACCTTACACTCCACAACAAAATGGAGTTGTTGAAAGGTTCAACAGGACAATAATGGAAAGAGCACGAAGTATGCTAAGCAGTGCTGGCTTGGAGGAGAAGTTATGGGCTAAAGTAGTCTCTACAGCATGTTACTTGGTAAATTTCTCTCCTAACTCTGCTCTTGTTGAGAAGACACCTTTGGAAGCATGGTCTGAAAGAAGCCCTCTCTTAGACATATTTGTGTCTTTGGCTATGAGGCATATGCATATGTGCCATTTGAAAAAAGATCCAAGTTGGAAAACAAAGCTATAAGGTGTATTTTTATTGGCTATAGTGTTGGCATAAAAGGATACAAGCTTTGGAATCCTAAGACTAAGAAGGTTTTGCATAGCAGAAGCGTTATCTTTCGTGAGTTGAAACCTTCTACTTTGGATCTGCAGTCAGATAAGAAATCAGAAAATGAAAAGGTTGTAGCAGCAATTCCTCCAAAACCAGATAAAGAGGAATTGAAAAATCAAAATGTACCTAATACTGAGGAGAGCTCCAGTAGCTTTGAAAGTTTTGATGAAGATGAAGAACCACCTCAGCCTCAGCCTGTGAGGAGGTCAACTCGTGAAAGAAAGCAACCTGATAGGTATGGGTTTTCTTTAATAGAATCTACTTGTTCCTATGCTTTAATTTCTAGCACTGATGAACCTAGGACTGTGAAAGATGCATTTAAAATGTCTGATTCAAACTCTTGGTTAGAAGCCATGAATGAAGAAATGGCATCATTACAAAAGAATGATACCTGGAGTTTGATGCCATTGCCTAAAGGCAGAAAAGTTGTGGGTTGCAAATGGGTTTTCAAAAATAAAATAGGTCTAGACGGTAGTGTGGAGAAATATAAAGCAAGGTGGGTTGCAAAAGTTTATTCCCAGGTAGAGGGAATTGATTATGGAGAAATCTTTTCTCTTGTAGCTAAGCTGACATCTATTAGATTTCTTTTGTCACTTGCAGCTGCGTATGACTTAGAAATTGAGCAGATGGATGTGAAGACATCATTTATTCATGGTGATCTTGAAGAAAAAATTTATATGTCCTAACTAGAGCACTTTGTGGAGAAAGGTAAAGAAAGACTGGTTTGCAAGTTAAAGAAATCTCTATATGGTTTAAAACACTCCCCTAGAATGTGGTACCAAAAGTTTGACACGTTTGTTTTGTCATTGGGATTTGTAAGATCAAAATGTGATCACTATGTGTATTACAAAGCTGAAAGTGATCAAGTCCTTATTATTGCACTCTATGTTGATGATATGTTGTTCATAGGCAATAGTAAGCTGATGTTTTTGTATCTTAAGTCTCAGTTGTCTACAAAGTTCGAGATGAAAGATCTTGGTGCAGTAGGGTACATTCTGGGAATGGAAATAACCAGGGCCAAGAAAAATAGAAAAATTTGGCTCAGTCAGAGTAAGTATATCATGACTGTTCTAGAGAGATTTTGTATGACTAAGTGCAAACAGCTAGTTGTTCCAATTACACAGGGAATGAAGCTATCTGTTGAGGATTGTCCAAAATCTCCTACTGAGATGGAGGACATGATCAGTGTACCTTATGCTAGTGCAGTTGGCAGCCTTATGTATGCAATGGTCTGTACAAGGCCAGACATTGCCCAAGCAGTGGGAGTTCTTAGTCGGTTTATGGCTAATCCTAGGACACATTGGGATGTTGTGAAGAGAGTGTTTAGATATCTGAAGGGCACTTCATAATATGCTTTGTGTTACCATGGTAACTTGGTTGAATCATAGAAGACTCTCAGCATTCAAGGTTATGTGGATTTTGATTGGGCAGGGGACATTGACAGCAGAATATCCACCAGTGGATATATTTTCATGATGAATGGTGGTGCAGTGAGTTGGATGATTAAGCGGCAGGCTGTAGTCTCTTTGTCCACTACAGAGGCAAAATACATGGCAGCAACACATGCCTATAAAGAAGCAATCTAGTTAAAACTTTTTTGTTCTAACATTGGTTTTGATGCAGAAAAGATTACTATCTACTGTGACAGTCAGAGTGCTATATGTTTGGAAAAGAATCCTACTTTCCATGCTAGGATGAAACATATAGATGTACAGTATCACTTTGTACGAGATATGGTGGAGGATGGGAAGGTCTCTTTGGAAAAAGTGGATACTCTGGAGAATGTTACAGATGCATTGATGAAGCTTGTGAGCACAGAAAAATACAGGTGGTGTGCCAATTCAATGGGCCTCTTGGCCCATGTTTTCAGTAGTTTGTTTATGCTCTGGAGGTGTCAGTAAGATCTTTGTCAAGTGGGAGCTTGTTGGAATATGTGCCTCAATCCCTACTCACATGGAACTCCTGAAGGGAAAAGTCGCTGTGACAAGTCTATCGCTGTGACTTTCTGTGTTCGGTGTGACCTTTTGGCAAATGGAAACCTTCAGGCGACAGTGTGATCTTATCGAGTGTCGGGGAGACTTGGGTTATTGGTATTGGTCTGGCCAATACAAAATGTCTCGCTGACACTGTTTTGCATATGGTAATCAGCATAACCTTTTGTTTCGGTATGAGTCCCAGCAATCGATAAAGGTCTTGCCGACTAGGATGTACAACTATCGAGGTAACATAAAGGTTGCAGGGAGATGTCTCAACGATGAAGCTAGGTCATGCCGATAGGAGTGTTCTCGTGGTGTCTTCGCGATAACAAAAGACTTCATTGAGAAGTCTTGGCGACTTGGGTAAGTCACGCCGATGGTCTTCGGTAAGACTTGGGGTGCTCGGAGAAAGGTCACAGTGAAAGACATGAGTCTTGCCGACAGTATGTGACATTCGGGATGACATGGGATGTTCACTATGACATCTCGGCGAAAATGGTAGATCATTCGGTGGAAGATTTTTTTGATATGACGTCTCACCAAAACTGTAGGGTCTTGCCGATAGTAGTAAGGCTTCGGTGTAGCATGAAGTGGTCGATGGAAAGTCTTGGAGAGATCGGTATGTCTTGCCGATAATATAACTCATCGCTGTGACTTGTGACTTCGATATGAGTCTCACCGAAAAGTGATTGTCACGCAAAAAGGAAAACACACGACGGCATAACTCGAAGACTTCGATATGAGGTCTTGGCGAGATCGGTATGTCTTGTCGATGGTCTCTCTGAGTTTGATATGACTTATGGTTTTTGGTATGAGTCTTGTCGAATGAGAATCCTCTTGTCGACTGTTGGGTCTGAAGCCGATATCGATAAGAGAATACTTTGTGGCATCGGGGAGACACTGTTAGTGTCTCACTGATATGCCAACAAAGTTGAACGTCGTTGACCGTGTGACCATCCTATGTGGCATCCTGCTAGACCAATCAGAGGAAGCGGTTTTCAAAAGGATGACGATTGGTTTTTTGCATCAGTTGCAACATTGGAAAAAATCGCATGCAAGGAAAAATCATCTGCTCGATGGAAACTGTCTATGATTGGAAATGGCGGATAAGGATGCACAAAAGACAAAAAAAATCAGAATGTGAATAGAATAAAAGCAAATCAATTCTGATTTGAAATCATGGTGAGTTTATCGAATTGGTTGAGAGATTTTCTGAGAGAGATTGAACAGTGAATGTTGTAGCTATTGTGAAATACCAGAGAGTTGTATTTCTGATTGTATGTAATTGTTGTTACTATAATACAAAGAGATTCAGCTTAGTGTGGTGGGTTTTTTCCCGAAAGGGTTTCCCACGTAAATCTATTGTTCAGTTGTCTTTGAGTATCTTCTTATTTCTGAAATTCTTTCATGTGTGTCTTAATTAGATTGTAATTAGAAAAATTAAATGTGTTGTTTTCTTACTTCCCTATGGATTTGACGTTAGGAAAGTTGTTTCCGCACCATTGGTTTCCTTACAAACAAACATTGGCAAACAAAATAAAATGGTTGTTAATCTTTCTGGTCTATCTTGTCTTATCTTTTAACTATCTTGGTTATTTTGTCTTATATTTTTACTATCTTGTCATTTTGGTCATGTTACTAGCTACCTCGAGGATGTCCCATTAAGGATTTAGAGGTGCGATGACGTCTCCTAGCCTATTTTATTTTCTTTGACTACTGTCTGTGGATTGTCTTGACAAAAAGACTAGGGCAACTTCGCCCTTAGTATGAGTTAGGACATTCCTTGTCTGTGACTGTCTGTTTTTCAAGTGGATGACCTTGCACACCTTGGTCTATGTCATATCATGGTGTTTGTTGTCCATTTCTATCATTTTTACTGCCCAATGATGATTCGAGCAATGTCTATTAGTTCTTTGGCAAGTTTTGAAGGATTCTTTCATCTAGTTTGCATCTTCATCATCCATATCTTTTGCACTAACATTTTTTTTGTCTCTTCATATTCTAGTCTTCTCGTCCATTTCGAGAGCACACCCATGTTCTTGGAACCTTTCTTTCCTCTCGAGGGGGCATACCACTACCCTCCTCGTCATTCTTCCTCATCCTATTTTGCATTGGGGCATATTTTTGACTTTTTTTCTTTGTCACAATGCGACATGCTACATTATGACAAAGAGGGGCAAAATATAGACACTTAAAAATGACCTAGGCTTGCAAACTCTATTTTTACCACTTTCATCCTAGCATAATTATGACATTTAATTGTCTTTGGTCCACATTTGACTATTAATTAAATAATTCATAATTGTTTAATTAATTCATGTCATTTTATTCTTCATGATTATTAAATAAATAAATTCTATTTATTTATTAAACACGTCATTAATTGTCTAAATCTTCCCCTAATTAAATAAATTTCTAAATTTATTTAATTACCTTTCTTCATTTATTTCTTCCTGATTATTAAAATAAATAAATTTTATTTATTTATTTAATATGTCACTAATCCTCATAATTAAATGAATTTATGGATTTATTTAATTAATTAATCTTATCTTCTAAATTAAATAATTATCTTTAATTATTTAATTGTCAAAAATAATATTCCTCTCATTTTAAATAAATAAAATTATTTAAAATGTCATCACATTCTTAACTGACAGTTCATTTTGGTAAATAATCTTAAAATCGATTATTTATTATTTCACAAAATCCATATTCTGAATTAATTTAATTCAAAATGGTAACTAATCTTCTAAAAATCAAGTAAGCGAGCAGATTCTTGATTTTCCAAATCTGATCTTCAATTCAACTCTTATCTTCTTGATTTTTTGAATCTCACAAATCAGGTAGTCTTTATCTTCTTGATTTTCGAAAATATTTATTTTTCTAATTAATTATCTCATTTATTCTCCATCGCCGATTGGATTTTCTTAGATGACATCTCGTCCGTCCATTCAAAATGGCATTTTCTATAAAATGCTATTTTCCTCTCATTTTTAGATTACACACTGACGCACTGACATACTTAGGCATTTTGTAGGCATCGTAGCATTTATTGGCATATTTCATTAAAGTTTCGATCATATTGTCATAGGCATAGGTATTTTAGAAGAAAATCCTTCAAAGCTTGTGTAGGACTTCGTCAAGGATTGCTCACACGTTCGATCTGAGGGCAACACAAATCAGCAAGTTAGAAGGTGTAATGGAGGTCAGCCATGGAGAATGAAAACATTGGGTGAGATTGTTCTATTTTATGTGTTTTCGTTTATTATTCCCTTGCACTTCATTATTTCTTTGGGTTTATGCTTTCAATTCATTTAATTAATCTACCCTAAAAATAACCCATTGATATAGGTATTGTCATTGTTCTTGTTAATGGGAGAGATGTAGTTGGAGACATGGAGGTAGAGGAAAGTGGAGAAGTGGTGGCAGAAGAAGAGTCTATGGTCACAACCTGTACAGTGGGTGGAGAAGAGGCAAGGTGGACCAAGATATCCACCATAGGTGGAGAAGTAGCCACCATCACCTGAGAAGTAGGTCGAGGGGCAACAGTAATGGAGGCAGCAGGTGGAGATTTTGGTTGCTCAACCTCCATTTCCTCTCCCTCATGAAGTGGATCATCTTGGATGGTTGGCATTTCCGTGAAACTTCCTGATCTTTTATGTTTCTTGGAAGGTTCACCTTCCAAAATCTTTCTTGCATACACCTTGGGGTTGGGTTATTTCTCTTCAGCCTCTTTCCTCTTCCTTGACCTGGTGGACGAAGTGTATTTTGAAGTCTCCCCTAACGGGGCAGCAGTTGTCCCACTGCCTATTTCACTTGTAGGTTCTTCCTTAAGGCCTTCATAGGTCAAAGTGACCCTTTGCTATTTCAATTTGGAAACTTGCCCATCAATCCACTCTTTTGTTCTAGCCTTAACGGGCTTGGTTATAATATCAAGGTCTTCAACCTCTAGCTCATCCCATTCAATTAGTGGCAACAAGAGATTGGCAACTGCATCATACCGAGGATCCATTATTTTACTTTCATCTTCTTCTACCTGGTCCAGTACGGGGAACAAGTTGACCCTTTTTACGAAATATTTTGTCATGCTCATATAGTGCCTCATTCGCACTTCATTATCATCTTGGAAATTAGTCCAAAATTCTTCAATGTTATGTAGATGGGAATATTTAGGTCCAAGTGCTTTCTTATGATGGCCATAGGGGTCCATTCATGGCTGGGCAGTGTGGAGTGTCAAATGGTATTCCACTAGTTCCTCCTTTGAATAGTCGGCACACTGAGAGGTATGAAGTTCATATAGTCCTTTCCCGAAGGAGAGAGGATAAGGAATCCCCGCCTTATGTTTGCTACCCATTAGGGCGTGTGCATGTCATAGCTGCTAAGAGATCTCTAGCAGTATCATCTAGTTAATGGGATACCGGGGCAGCTTGTTTGGTCTTTATGAAAATCCTTGAGCACGAATGTAGGTGAACTTTGTATACTGTATGAATAAGAAGGAAAATTATTTGAGGAAGGCCCTAAAACTATGGGAGACTCTCCTTTCGAAGTCACCCCTAAGCAATCTGATGATATAGCCTATAAAGGCATCATTCACTCTACAATAATCCTTTTTAAAGTTCTTGAACTACAACTGGGGGTACTTGTAATAAACTTCCAACTCCCTTCATGGTTCTTCATCTAGAGCTCTAAATAATCCTCTATACACCTCCACTCGGCCAGTGAATAGACCAAGTAAGATGTCATGTAAAATTTGGAGATCTTCTTTATGGCCATGAATTGCTCATGAAAGCAATCATTGATTATCCCTGCCCAATAGAACTTGACCTTTCCACGGAGAATCTCCTCCACAAAGTATACCATCCACTCTTGGAAATAGGTTGTGGTTGGGAGGCCCATTACTCTTCTCAATAGGGTCACCAAATCACGGTAATCCTCATAAAAATCACTACAGAAGATCTCCTATGGAACCTTTGCAGCACTACCCCTCTTCTCTTTCAACCAATACTGATTAATAAGTCTTTTACATTTGAGTGGATCTTTGTCCCACATAGCCTTGCCATCACTTATGGTTGGTACTTCCATCTCCCCGAAGGTAGGGATAGGAAAACTCCTTGTTATCGCACTGGCAGACATGTCAGCCAAAATATTTCCATCTCGGTCCACTATGGTTTTGGTTGCTTCTTAATAAGCCTCCCTACAAACCATTACCAGTTTAGGGGCGATGAGGGTAGGGGGAAAGCTTGCAACCTTAGCTATTCCACTTCTTTTGATTTTTCTTGCACTTTTAGTGGTGGGACCGATCCAAACTCTCTACTTGAATTCATCGATGTCTACTTGTCTGATGTTTGTATCTATGACCTCCTTCCAAGTTGAGGTGACTTTGGATTTTAGGGGTTCCCCTTGGAACTTATATTTCATTTAGTCCTTGTCTTCTTTTCCATGGGGTGCCTTGCCTATTTTCTTTCCTTTTTATTTCTCCACAGAAGCTCCCAAAGGTCCCACACCTAATTCCATATATTATGTGGGAAAAGGAGAGGTGAGCACAATCAAGCATGAAAACATGGAAACGTTAGCCAAATCCCTACAAACGAAGTTAGATTGGATAATTCAGTATTTAAGAAATCTAACATATAATCCAGATTGTCATTAGTTGTTCATAGGAGGGAGTTTGGATGATTCGGGCCCCAGGGGTCGGACTTCCCTCGCCTGATGGTTGTTTTAGAGTTGTTGCAGGAGGGACAAAAATCAGGGCACGACGGCCTGCTTTTCCCAACCTGTCTTCAGATTTGGTCACTTTGAGGAGTCCACTAAGGGGAGTGCCTTATTTTAACATGTGGGTCGAAGTTAGTTTAAGGTTTGGAGGGCATTCGAATCATATTTTGACCACTCAGAACCAGGAGGAGGATTGGTCATTTGAGGTTTTTCATTTGAAACAGCTCTGGTGAGATGACATTCCCAGGGTGAAGTTTTGACTAGCGGGACCTGCGGGTCCAGAAGACAGTAGCATAACTCATTGGTCTTTTAGGTATTTCAGGTCAGAGGAGGCGAATGTTCACGAGGTGATTTCCATTTGAAATGGTGGATTCCACGTGAAGGTCTGACGGGGGCAATATGAGGAATCGGGTCCAACCAAGGGCATGGCTTTCGTGCTTTCTTTGTTTTTGATTAGGGAAACTCATCGGAAAATGGGAGGTCGGGTTCCAAGAAGTGGAAGGATGAAGGCTATTCTCCCTTTCATGACTACTAGGATGGGGCAGAATCCCAATGATGGAGTTCGACAGGGGATGACCCGCCAAATGCTGACCACTTGGCACCTTTCGACATTTTTCGTTTGACGGTTGTGAGGGAGCTGGGAGTTGGAGTGCGGAGGGTAGTTGCTCAAGAGCTGCAAAGACAACATTGTCAGAGTAGTGGCATGTGGATGAAGGTTGGCTAGTCGGGACCCGAAGGGCACTTGGCGTAAGGTCATTTCAAGCTCAATGTTACACGACAAATGAAGGAGCGGGGCCCGATAGATGGACAATCGGGTTGAGAAAGTTTCCTGAGATAGCTAGATGTAGACAGAGTTCCACTAGGGGAAATCTGCCAGGTGGGATCTGAAACAAGTCAGGACTTTAGGATTTTTCAAGCATGAATTTTGGGTAGCCAGCAAGATGGGGCCCGAGTTCCAGAGAGCTAGGATTCGAAAGTCATTTGGGGTTGGTAGGTTATGAACTATCACAGATACGGAGTCCCACTAGTGGGGACCCAAATGGGTTGATGACTTTCCCCTAGCTTATGAAATTTTGTGGTTGTAGACGGTGAAAGGAAGGGGTCCCTCCTAATGGTGGACCCAGAAGAGGCACTCGCCGCTCATCAGGGTTCTAACTTGGTCCAAGATTATCAGCAACAATGAGGAGGCTTGGGCCTGCATAGTGTGAACGCTCTGTCTAAAGAATGTCGCCAAGAGGACAAGGTTTTGTGGGCTCTGTTTGGGTCAATTTTGAGGGTTTCTCAATTTTTGCTCATATGGGTTTTGGGCGCCGTGTTTTTCTCTACCTAGTTCATGTATTTTTCCTCCTTTTAATTCATTAGTTTTGTGAGAAATTAAAGAAAAACACCAAACAGGGCATAGAAAGCAGACTCACCTCAAGAACCCAATGAAGGAGGCAATTAAATCAACCAACAAACATGTTGGAATGACGGCGGCACTCATTGGGCTCAGAGGCGACGTGTGGAGATAGCTCTCTGATTGGCTCTGATTTGCTTTGATCAAACTGACATATGAAAATGATAGTTCAGATCTAACTATATATAGAAAAGGAGGCATTAAATGCAGCCATTAAATGCCTGTACATATGACCTAAGGTTGGTGGGTTACAAATTTAAAAATAGCCATGGGAGAGGTGGAGCTCGATGGGCGAACGACCGTTAAGACTTTGTCGTTGGAAACATGATGGAACAACAATCAGAGTGGTGGGTCCTAGGTTGCGGAAGGACAGGGTCCTTCGACCATTTGGCATGACAAATGTAATAGGGAAGTCCACTAGGGGCAGCCCGTGAGAGTGGACCCGTAGGTCTCCAGGGACACCGGTTTGAAAGGTAGAGGTAAACTGCCAAGGGGGCTTCGCAAAGGCATAGGACCTAGAAAATTTGAGGGGGGGTGAAACATGGTTGACATGAGATGACTCTTTTGAGGTTTACTGACCATTTGGGACACAAAAGCAGGGGGCACACAAAATGAGATGACAACAAAATGACCCAATAGGGCGAAGGAGAGAGAGGGTCCCCGTTCTGAATGGGGCATGTGTGTTGAGGGCACAACACAAGTCATATAAGAAAAATAATCACTATAACAAAATGGACAAGAAAAATTCAAATGGATACCAAAGCAAAAGCAAGAAAATCATCCCTATCAAACTCCATTAGTCAAATAAACCATGGGGAAAAATCAAAACAGAAGTTCATCCATAAAAAAATTCCAATGATGCAAAAGAAAGTTTCAAAAGCAACCTACAAGGTATATCAAGACGTTGGTCCCAATTGAATCTCCATATCCACCCATCATTTCTCATCATCCCAAGTTTGCAAAGTTGAAGATTCTAAACTGTTGACCAATCCATCTGAATCTCATATCCCTCAACACATTTCACCATCCATGATATCCAAATCTCACATTGATTGTGTATTGGTAACAAATCTTTATCATAAGGACTCTAAGGGTACCTTATCATGATGTGTGCATCTAGGTAAGGTTGACTCTAATGTTGACAAAGAAGACAAAAATTATCAGGGGTTACATTCAAGTTCCTATATCTTAGCAAAAAAAATCCTTCAAGTGGGATATCATTGGCACATCATGACAACAACAAAAACAACACCTATATCAGCACCAACAATGTCTATATTAGTACCACTAGGTGGTTCAACATGAGCATAAACAGTCAAAAAAATAAAAAATAAAAAATCATCAAGAAAAGAGTAAAGAGAAAAATCATCCTCCAAGTGAAAACCATTGTGGTGGTGCTTTGTACAAGTACCATGATGAAAACCTGGCAAACAAGAATCATGAGTAGTATCGAGCATCTGCATGCGCCATTTTAGGTAGAAGCATCTCATCCTATCCATAATAAATCTAACATTCCATCCATCATCCATCAAATCTTATCCATAATAAATCCATGAACCATTCATCCAAATCCAACTTATCTTGATCTTGAAAAAGTTTGGTGTACACTTTACACTTGCTTATGGAAAACATCTTGACATGGGTCACTACCATTGATCCTATCCTATCCAACATTATCTAAGCCATGAGGCATTGTCCAAATGGGTATACTCTATCCAAACATGTTATCAATTCAAAAGATAATCCTTACATCTTTTACATTGCTAGAAATTGGGGGGTAGGTACTTACATCTTACTTTAGAATAAATCTTGATATATGTCTTCTAGCTCATGTTGTGATCTAGGCATCGTCCAAACAATTCAAGCAATCCATATCAATTGTATCTTGTTGACGCTTCAACGCGGTATCAAAACATTTGACAATCGTGTTCCTAGCTTGGCTACAAATCTTGATCAATCAATCATCATCTTGGTATGTATATTTCCCAATACTTGTGTTCTTCCTATCTTGGCAACACTATCCTTGCATTGTTGTGTATCCTCAACAATGTTATCATTATTGAAAACTACTTAATTAGGTTAAAACCAAAAAAAAAAGTTAAAAATCCAATAAAATCAAAACAAAGTAAAAACATAAAAAATCCTATAAATATTTTATGCTTACACCAAGTGAACTACGAGCCTCTACGTGTACAATGTAGGCAAGACCATCATTGATGATCCCTTGAGGCCCTAGTTTAGTCCCCTTCAGGTGTTCCTCTTTGTCTTTAAACTTGGTCAAAAAACAAAAAAATATATAATATAAAAAATATAAAAAAAAAATTCAAATATCTTATCAAAATCTAAAAACATTCATAAAAAATATAGAAAACAACAAAAACAACATCAAATAGTTCAGAAAATCACAAAAAAAGTCCTATCTCCATTGTCACCTATCCATAATAAAACATTCATTCATAATAAACAAAATTGCCATTTTCACCCTTTGACAAAATAGACAAAAAATAAAGCAACATCAAAAGCTAGAACTTTCAAACAGACAATCACAAAGATTTGATCACAAATAGACTAAAATAATGCCAAAGTGTTAACTACCTATGTATTGACAATTCACCATCAACATCTCGACACATGTCTTAACGGATAGATCATTCCTACAATAGACATTATCAATAATGAATAACGACCTGAAACCTCAAAACAAATATGGCGAGTGATACAACAACATGGTTTATATTTTTATTATTTTATATTTTTGATTTATCTTATTGACTCATTCCTAGGATCTCTCGAGGATGTCGATAAGGATTTAGAGAGAAAAGAATAGGGGCAATTGACTATTATTTCTATTTGCTCTATTTATTGGATATTTTTGTAATACTACCCTGGCGAATACTTTCCTTGTGTGTGTGGAATTTGTTTCAAGCAACTAAAGTGGCCTTGCATGTTTGGTTCCTCATAACTCTCTATGCACTGGTCCAAAATGCTCTAAACTTCTAACTCATACACTCTAACAAGGTTTTCATATGTCTGGTATGAGTAAGAATACTCCTTGTTTGCGGAGTCAAAGTCCATGCAATGGATACAATGTCACCTTGGTCATTAATACCCTGGTGCATTGTGTCTATTTGCTACATCAATGAGGATTGCTAAACATTATGATGTATCTATGAAAGCAAAATCAAACTCATCAATGACTAACAACATCAATTTTCTTCGAAATCTTACTAGCATTTTATTCTAGTCAACATTTCTTCTGTCAATCCTTGCACTTAAAACACATGACATCATCTTGTCAAAAAATTTGGCTCATTATCTAAAATTTTCACCAAATTTCTCAAGGGGGCACCATGTTATCTCCTTGTCACCAAGGCATATCAAGGCATACCAAGGAAACTCCTGAACAAGAATTTTTAAACTTTCTTTGACACAATGCTCAAAATTGCATTGTATCAAGGAGGGGAAAAATGTCGATACCATAAATTGTCTTGAGTTGCGAAAAACACTATTTAACTAACTTTCACCCTTCTCTAAATGATTATATAATACATTATTTATTTATTAGCAAATTTTATATTTTTCTATTAATTAAGTGATTTAATATTATTTAGGTAATTTTTCCTTAATCATCATTTCAGACTAGTTAAATAAATCTCATTTATTTAATATGTCCTAATCTAACTTTTTTCCTTCCAATTAATTAAATAACATTAATTATTTAATTATGTTGCTAATATACCCTATTCGTCTAAATCATTTAAATTTCTATCACTAAATAATTAAATTAAACCACTTTCCCCTCTCTAAACCTGAATAATTAAATTAATTATTCAACATCATTCAACATAGTCAACAAACAAATATAACTTTATTTGTTAAAGTCAAACATGATTTGCATGTTCAACTCAAAATATTAATTAATTAATTATCCTGACCCTCCTTTTTGATTGAGAAAATCACAATCACTGATTTCTCACTGTAAACAGCTAACTAACTCATCTATTCTTCAATCCCACCAACCACTCAAATTTATTTCTTCAATCACACAGATTATGCAATCTAAATCCACTAATCTTTCCAAACTATCTCCTCTCAATGGTTCTCAACCGTTGATTAGGATTTTTTACTACAAAATCTTGATCATTCATCTTGAAATAGTAAATCTATAAAACAATCATCTACCTTCTCACAAATCATCTAGAATCTTCATTGTGAAGCACTAAGCAATTATCCCTTGAGCACATTGAGAGATATCCTCACATTCTAGTTCAACATTTTACACACATTGAAGCTTTTGCAACAACAATAGAGGCTTTGTATTGAATCGAGCAATCTGACATCCAAATTTGAATACAAACAAAACTCCAACATGGGATGGTATATGTTTTAAAGTTTTGAATTCAATTCATGTCTTTTAGATTACATTGTTTGATTTCGTAATTTTAGAACTTCATTTCATGAGTATGGGTATGAGATCTTAATCTTGTTTGAATTAGAATAACTTAATTCATTTGTTGTGTTTTCCTAATGCTTTATTCCCCCCTTACGACAACATGTATTGGGATATTTCCTCAAAATGGGAAAATAAGTAAATAATAAATAGAATAGGGATGCTAATTTCACCATTGCATTTTGCACAAAATTTGTGGGAAAATCATGAATGATCATGCATTATAAAGTATATAGCACTCACAAACATGCATTTACAATAAAGTAATTATTCAAACAATTTAAAGATATAGTGATGGGGTCCATACAAAGTAATGAACCCTACAAGATTTGATAATGTGAATATTCCTTTTATGTTTTTTCTCTCATGGAATCATGTAAAATAGAGGAAAGATATATTATATGGATAAATTATAACTCACAAGTAGAATGAAAACTTTAGTGATCATATATGTCCCCTTCAATTGATTGACCCCAAGGGGTGTAATTATTTAAAGTAAGAAAGGGTTTTATGCATGGTAGTAAACATGCTCAAAGACATGTAAGCATATAATCATGAAGCATAACATCAATAATTGATGCATCATGAGAGAAGCATGAATATAACAAGAGAGATCATAATAAGCACATAAGGACTAGATTTGTCATTACGGAAGAATAGGGTTGTCCCAATATGGGAAAGATAATGGTGATGTGACCTTTAATGGCCATAAAAACTTGTGTGGAAAGAGTGATAAGTCAAATATGGTGACCCCACCCAATGAAAATAGAGGGTAATAAACCAAACTAATGGTGATCAATAGGGAAGGGCATGCTGCCCCTGATATATAATATATATCTATGAAAAATTAATACAAGATCAAGATATAAGGACTCTAGTAACATAAGATTGAGATATAAATGATATACAAATACACAATTTAAGATCAACAAAAGGATTTTCATAATAGTACATGCAATGAAGGATCAATATATGAAAGCTATATATGAATCACAATATGACTATGTAAGATCATAAAAGACTCTAAATGGTATGACAAATTAATGGAAGACCAAAGTATGAACTCTCTAAGAAGCATGCAGATAATAATCATAGAAGACAAGTATAAGGATCATGAATGCAGTAGATGATAAAAGAGAATAACCAAGGATCAAAAGATATAAAGACACAATAAGATGAAGACTTAATTCATGATGATGCATAAGATAAAAGGAATACAAAATATGCCCTAAAGTGGGGGATAAAAAAATATAATGATAAGAAATAAAGAGGTAAAATATGTCCCCCATGTGGGAAAAAAGTAAAAAATAGCCACAAGGATCCAAAAGACAAAAATGAGCTCCATGAGATATCAAAGATAAAATGGATATGTGAAGTGAACTAGATAAAAGACAAGAAAAAAATGGATTAAACAAAAGAAAAATGGGAAAATGATATCTAAGAAATGGTCATGGATAAATTAGCAAACTTAGGCTCCTTCTTTTATAACTCGAGCGGTGTCAACTCTTTCATGAGATCGTATTTTTCGCAAAGGAAACAACTAAATCAATCTCAAGATATTTTTCTTATTTTTCTTATTTTCTTTCCTTTTCAATGACATGTGTTCCTACTATTTCAAATTAGGTTCAAACCTATTATCAATAAAATTAATGTTGGTGTGAATAAGGTTTCTTAACTATTTCACCTAGTGGGTCCTATTCTCATGTTAAGTTTAGTTAGGTCCTAGGAATATTTCTAGAAGTCTTAAGTGTCATGTGATCTTATCATGTCATTTAATAGTTGATGAGTTAGTTGTCTCTTAGCATATGATTAAGGCACTAGTCATGATCTTGTATAATCCTATGTCTCACCTTGGCTATATAACCAAGGGTCTCTCATATATTATACATCAATTATCTTTGTATTATTGATAGGAATATACTTTATTCTTGTCATTTTGATCTTCTCTCTTTGTGCTTTCCATTTGGCCTCTATATTTTGGGTGGCTATCTCCATAACCAACTCTTACATGGTATGAGAGAAAGTTGGATGCCTTTGGTTAGTATTTGTGGATATATCTTGGTAGATCTTAAAAAGTTAATTATTCTCTTCTCTTGTATTGAATGATGATATAGAGAATTAGAAAAAATTGATAGAAATACTAGATTATAGGGGGTTCCTCTTTGTGGCTTTCTATTGTAGGTTCATTTTTGAGCTAGTTTGAGATCACCATTGAGTTCAGGGCATTCAAGAAAGTTAGTTTTATCTTTTATTTCATCCAAATCAAACATATGAGGCCTATTTATGAGGGTTTGAAGTTGGAAAGTGGTTGCCAAATCCAAGAGATAGCTACAATTTAGAGCATTTTGGGTCAAATATGACCATACCATCAATGTCCAAAAAACCCAAAAACCCCATGATCAATTGTCATCTCGTCAAAATAGGACAACTTTTCTCGAAGCCATCAAATAAAAAATCTCCCCAATTCAGTCATTTATACAACCATATAGTCGCCATAATTACAATCAAGTAATATGATTTCAAAACAAAAAAAAATCTATGTTTCATAAAAAAATTGATTTTTTTTGAAAAAAAATGTTTAATCGTATACCTTTCACAAAAATTTTAAAATTAAAAATTAAAAAATAAAAGTACCCTGCGTAGGCAGGGTACTGTAGATTGTACTTACTTGCATAGGTACCAAGTGGCCACAAGAGTCACATGGAATGGCCCCCATTAACCATTTGGTGCAACACATTGCTATAGGCCAACTTACCACCTAATGTCAGTCTTTGTAAAGACTGATGAAAAATAATGATTATTCTAATTTCTTTAAGCATATTCTGCTAACAAAGTATATTCTTGTCAAAAAATTTAACCCCCGCATTACTTGTGATGACCCATAGGATATCAAATTTAATCATGTAGATTGGATAATATTCACAAAATATCCCCTAATGACATCAATGGGGCCTTTTTAATTTCCCCCCCTCTCCATTTGCATTTTGGTTTTAGAGGGCAATTTTCAAATGCTCATAACTCAGGCTCAGGTCCTCCTTTTTGCGAGCAATTTTTTTATTTGGGGAAAAATTTCATGTTCTTTAGAATGGTGTAGACATTTTTATTTTGGTGTCTATATTTTATAAAAAATATAGATTCTCATAGGTGTTGCTGAGTTGTTCTCATTTTGGGAACTTCTAGGGCTCTATTCTAACTCCTACAATAACATTTTTTGGGTGTTTTTTTTTAGTACATAATTTTTGGTGTACTTTTCAGTGTTGTGATCAAATTAATCTCATTTTATCAAAATATTTACTTTTATTATGTGTCCAAATTTTACATTTGCATGTACCAAGATCAATACCATTTCATTGTTTTTAGAAAGTAACAACTATAATTGTAATAATCATAAAGTGCCAAGCTCATATATTATTAGGGGATTATTTGATTGAGTGATTTGGGGGGGATTATTCTTGTGTTTGTGGTTGCATTCCTCTTAATTTATGTTTTCTCATTCTTGTTTTATCATGGAGAAATTTTTAGTTTCACTTCTTACACAACTAACCTAAATGGAAATATGAAATGAACAAATATCTAATATTTAAAAGGTTTAATAAGATAGTTCATGGGCTTGATAGTGAACAGGAAGATGTTGAAGCTAAAAGTAATAAGCAGTCGAATAGTTGTGAAGAAGTCATTGATAATTTATGTGTGTATGCCCCTCCTGAGTTTTTTCACATTGAGCACTTGGATAGACCCATGGCTATGTGGAGTACATTGTCAAAATTACTGGTCAAATAAATGAAATTCAAGGATATTTGTTGGAGAATAAATTAATAAGTCTCAATTCATATAATTTTGATAACAAATGGAAATTCATCACAATATTCAAGTCACTAAGAACACAATTTAAAAATTATAAAATTGAAAAATCAGATACACAATTGGTGTTTTAAGTGTTCTTTCAATACTAGGACTTGAATATTCAATGCTTATGTCTACTTTCTATGCTACAAAAATACCTTTGAGAGTGAGTTTAAATCCTTCCTTTGGGGATTTTGCTATGCAACTCATTAGGGAGCAAGATAAGCTTATTCAAATGAGTGCTTTGAAGTATTTGAAATCCCACATCTTGATTACAAAGGATGAGAATCCTTCAAGTGGAAAAGAAAAGAAAAATAAAAAATCTAAGAAGAACACACAATCCCACATCTAATTCCATAGAAGAACATAAAAATTCCTCTTCTAAGGGGTAATCATCAAAGAAGGAGAAGCCTACTTGTGCATGTTGCAAGAAGGATTTACATGAAGAACACTATTGAACTATAAGAAGGGTCTTGATGAATTGAAACATCATGTGAGGAACAAAATATTTTACCTTCTAGAATGTCAACTTCTTATCTAGTTCATCAAGTTATAGAGTCCTCCCATTGGTAGAGTTGGGGAGTCCTCTCATGTTGTTCATGGTCACAAGGACCACATTTGCAATATTTTAATACTTGTGTGGGATTTTTGAGACATCCTTTGACAAATTTTCCACACATAATTACATGCATTGCATTATATTAGAGGTCTACTCTTTTATCCCTCATGATTGGGGTCCTTTAATACCATTTTTTGCAAAGTCAAAGTCCATGTAATAGATATGATGCCACCTTGGTTCATAGTGTCTACTTGCTATATTAAAATAAGGATTGATATACATTCTTTAGCATAACCTAAATAAAAATAAAAATCATTTATCTCATCCCATTTCCAATAAAATCTCAAATCATATTGATAATATAGCTTTCTCAATATTTGATCAACATCATCTATTATTATATCTATCCATATAATCATCTATCATTTCTTATGTCTTTCTCATCATACTAACTATTTTATCCATGTATCATGGCATACAAAAAAATATATGTCACATCCTACATCCACAAATCATTAGTATCATCATAACATCATAAATATTGCATCCATGGCATCATATATAATGCATCCATAGTCACAACATCATCATATAATCAATCATATAGAGGCATCATCAAAATAAAAAAATAATAATAACATCACATTATCTCATCATATATGATACATCATAGCATCATCATAATCCATCCATCATACATCATAGAATTGAAAATAGAAATCATCACATGCATACATCAAATCACATCAACATTTCATCTCATCTGATATATAAATCATCAAAAAGTGTGTTATGGTACAAAATACATATACATCAAATTTATTTGTACAAAGGGATATCAAGAGCCATGAATGTATATAATATTTTATCATAAGTATATCAAAAAAATTCTGTTGGACTCTAGGAACACTGAGAGGGGGGGTGAATCAGTGTTCAATAATATTTGATTTTCAAATCAGATCTAAAACTATCAATAGTAATAATTGAACCTTAAAACAACATCCACAACATAGAAACATATGGAAACATGAAATCACATTAATGAACACTATAACACCAGATATTTTTACGTGGAAACCCTGTTAGGGGAAAAACCACAATGGAGATTAATCCACAATGTATACTCTGTTAAAAGTATGATAAAAAGATAATGCACTTGCATTTAGGCGCACTGCCTAGAGCTCACTGCTCAAAAGAGAAGGCTCATTGCCTTACAAAGTATAATTGAAATTACAAAAAAATATTGAACTGAGAATATAGCATCTACAAATGCCTGGATTCAGTTCCAATGAGGCACATGATCAAATTCTGGATCTCATGTCCAATTCGCACTTTTGCTCTGCCCTGCCCTGCTTAGCATACAAAACTTTTTTTCCCTCAAATAACTGATCTGTCTTTTTTTGCTATGTTCTTGATACACATACACTTCTATCTTTTCTACTGCTACTTCATTCCCCTTCTACATCACCAAAATGATTTTTTGATCTCCTTTATATACCCGCTAATCAAAAATTCAATGTATGTCGGCTTCACAACAAAATATAATATTCTTGCTTATGTCGGCTCAAATCACAAGTTATAATTTATGCGTACCTAAAAAATTTGGCTAGACTATAATAGGGACCCAAAAAATAGTTCCAAACATAATAAATAGCTAAATACATACTCTACATACATCCATGATACATCATATAAAATATGTCGGCCACAATGAAAGAATAAACCATGAATCACACTATCGAACCTCTTAACTCAAAATCCGACTAATGCGACACCACAAAACTCACCAGTAGGATAGTATATATGCTAGGAAAACTTCCCTGGAGATCCACACCACAAAATAGTGATTTGGTGAAGTGATCAGATCAGCTTACCAACCGGATGTCATGTTCTTCATTCTTTCAGCCGGTAGAATACATAATCTTACTTCTCTTGTTGGTATGAGCAATACCAACACTGCAGACCATACTGATGACTCTATTTTCCATCAATGACAACACAAGTAGCCAAAAATTATATCTCGGAGACATATGCAAACAATCTCCCCCTTTGGCATTGATGGAAACACTTAGTGAAAAATTGACTGTCAAAACCAAAAACTCTTCAAAACCAAAATTTCTACTCCCCCTTTCAATGTCAAAGAATTTTTCACTGCATTCTCTCCACCTTTGACATCAATGAAAAATCTTCTACTAAATCCTCTCTCCTTTTTACTATACTTCTCTTCTTGTTCTCTCCCCTTTTGCAAAATAGAGAGTTGGATCAAATTTTGAAAAACTGCTGCAAAAATCAAAAGATTATTTTATACTTAGCTTTAATTTCTAGAAGGAATTTCTTCCAAGAGTCCACCGCAATCCCAATAGCTATAATCAAGTTGTTATTCTCTGATGTCCTATTGATAATCTGGACAAGGGGTTCAGGAATGGTGATTGCTTCTTCCATCTTTTCTCTTTCCTTTAACACTTCAATCATTTGCTCTAGTCTGCCTTCAGTCAGGTCTTTTACTTTCCAGAAGGCGTCCATGAGAGTATTTTTAGCATAGTGTTTCTTAACTTCTCCATCCTTATCCAAAAACATATTGTAGTCTTGTCCAATTCTGACAAGCTCTTTTTCAATTTCCTCCAACTTGTTCTTGTACTTGCTAACCACATGAGGCCACCTTAGACAATAATTGAAAACTTTATTGGCCGAATCAATACACTATCTTAGCACATTCATTTTCTTCTTCAGTTTAGTAAGAGAACCTAAACTACATCTTCAAATGGGAAATTATTTCCTCCTCTTTTCTATCCAGAGGCACAGATTCCATAGCTTCCTTGACACACTCAATCAATTCTTGTGGGAGAACATCTTGCAGAATTTCCAATTCAATATTGTTATCAACAAAGTATCTTCCCAAGCTGTTCTCAATGAAATCCTACTCATAGGATGGTCCATTCAACCATATGTCAGATATCTTTTGCATTCCATCTTCATCCTGAATAATTTGCATTATATTTGATTTGAACATAGCACCTTCTTCATCACTATCGTCAGCTATTATTATTTTTGGTTCACCTGGTTTTGGTTGATCTCTAGGAGTATATTCGTCAAAGTATTCATCCACTACATCCACAACCAACTGTCCTTTCCCTTTTTCTTCAAATTTTGCTGACTTGGGTGTCGGAGGAGTGACACCATCCAAATCTCTTCCTCTCTTCTACTTCTTCTCTGCCTTTCCAAAGGATGATCCAACTTCAGTTATTTTTCCCCGAAGGGGAATAACACTTACCCCAAACTTTTCTAACACCTTTCTAAAGAATTTTTCATACACTCCTTCCCCATTTTTGAAAGAGTTGTAATGATCAAAGATTTGCTTGAAGACTGGTATATTTTCCTTCCACACCACATTGTCATTTAGAGGCAAGCAATTTAGAAAATACATCATAATGCATATTACTAGAGTGTCAAACCTGAAGGAGTATTCTATATCCTTTGTCAATTGTACATTCTCCATCAGTTGACCCTTCATCAGACCACATAGGTCAAAGTCTTCATTTTCTATTATCATTTTATGAGCGATATATATAGCACCTGCCGAGGTTGATCCTTCTCAATTTTTGAAGAAGATCTTATATGAGATTCCATGGAAACATACCTTGTCAATGGATCTTTAATCGATGCAATTATCAAAGTCCTTTGATCTCCCCTTATTCTGGTTAGGGCTTCAACCTCAACATTATGAATCGATTTCTTCTTCAGAATACTACCAACATTGCATAGACCTGTTAGATTCTTGATTGCATCCTCAAAGATTTGATAGAGTTTCTACAGAGTGAGGATATCACTGTCCAATCTGTTCAAGATAAATTGAATCACTTCCGCATTGACGAAATGAGGAAATTCGTTCCATATGTCCAAATTCTTATGCTTTGATCCTTCGAGCTTCCTCAATTCAGTGGGCGACAACAAATTTCTTTCATCCCTAACCTTTTGACTACTATACTCAGCTAGAGCTATCGTTCCTTTGATTTGTTTTATCTTTCGTATTGAACAGGGTTCTACCAATCACCAAATAGATATGTAATTTATAATCAACAGATGTACCTAGAGAATTCGCCACTAAATCGACCTTTCACACCTTTGAAATTTTGTTGAAAATGATCTCCAACTGTTCTCCTTCAATACACAGTGACGAATTAGGGTTCCAAATGCCCTTTTATAACTTTGCATACTTAACCTTTTTCCACATTAAATGTGTTTCCCTGGAAGTTCTAGTTACTCTACAAACTCACACAACAAGCGAAGAATCCGACTACGGAACTACATCATTTCGTCCAACTCAACAAATGATTGCTAATACTTTCAACAATGAATAACACAACTAATGGTATCCTACAATTCGGTGCCAACTGTATCACAAGGGGCGAAGAGATTTTCATGAAAAACTCCCCCTAGGCCACTAGCCTGAAGTCAATTATCAAAAGAATTACTGGAGGGAGCTTTCGGTACAGCCTTGTTTCCTTCATTAGATTCACTTTTCTTTACCCATGTTTTCTTCATTTGATCTCTTATCTCTTCCACAGATGCTTTTTCTTTTCCTTTGTTGTCTTTCTGTGAATTTCTTCCTTGATAAATTGGACCTCTTTTATTCATGTTTCTGCTCTTGCAAAATCTTGCAATGTGCCCAAAATTGTTACAATTGTACAATACCAGATTTTTCCATCTATACCATCTATTCCACGGATTTCCTCTTGACCTGCATTGATTAGCAACATGTCCAAATTTTCCATAGGTATAACATTTACTTGCATTGACAAACATACTTTTTCATTCTAATGCCTTATGACCAAACTTCTTGCATTTGAAACACTGACTAGAAAATGATAGAGTACTAGGGTTTATCTTTCTTCTACACTGAGAATCCATATGTACAAATTTGTTACAAGCAAAGTAATATCCATTAAATTTTTGAGCATTGGGTTTCCTTATTAGATGTCTTCTTCCTTTTTTCTTCTTTTCAGGATTCTTCTGTTTGGATCTAGAGCTCTCACCCTTCTCATAGCCAAGCCCTCGCTTGTCATTTGTATGCTTTTGTCCTTTGGTTATCTCATCAAGCCTAGCAGAACTTATCCTGAATTTCTCCTTGAATTCATTTGCAGTAGCAAGCTCATTTCCGAGGATAACTACTTGTCTCGCAAGCTCTTGTTCATTGTTTTTGGATTGTTGCAGTTCAATCTCTAATTGAATGAATCCACTATTAATTTTGTTGCATTCTTTAGATTTTTCTTTCAGGGACTGGGCCAAATTCTCCTCATTCTTCTTTCTCTCTT
Organism: Sequoia sempervirens; assembly: GCA_007258455.2. NCBI lineage: Eukaryota > Viridiplantae > Streptophyta > Pinopsida > Cupressales > Cupressaceae > Sequoia > Sequoia sempervirens. Next base: position 113,347,200 of record VDFB02256132.1, on the reverse strand, counting down.
CAATCTCTTTGGTAAACTTCATCACCACATATTCCATTTCAAGCTTTAGAGTTGTATTGTCCTTAGCAAGTTTTTCACATTATTTTGTTATTTCCCTTAGGGTTTGATTCAAATGGACATCATCCAGACCTTTTCTTTCTTTCTTTCTTCTTCAACTGATCACATAGTTCCTTCCTCTTTTCCCTTGACTCATTTATATTATCCTTCAGTGATTGTATGAATTTTTCAGCAGCCACAAGATTTTCTTTTAGTTCTATGACCTCTGCTTTAGACTAATCAAGATCATCAAGTGCCACCATAAGCTATTATTGAAGACCACCAGTATCCATTGTAATTAAAGATCCTCCTCAAGTTGCTAAACTTCAGAAGAGGAACCTGCTCTAATACCAATTGTTGGACACTAGGAACACTGAGAGGGGGGATGAATCAATGTTCAATAATATTTTATTTTCAAATCAGATCTAAGACTATCAACAGTAATAATTGAACCTTAAAACAACATCCACAACATATAAACATATGGAAACATGCAATCACATTAATGCACATGATAATACCAAATATTTTTACGTGGAAACCCTATTAGGGGAAAAACCATGGTGGAGATTAATCCACAATGTATACTCTGTTAAAAGTATGATAAAAAGAGAATGCACTTGCATTTAGGCGCACTGCCTAGAGCTCACTACTCAAAAGAGAAGGCTCATTGCCTTACAAAGTATAATTGAAATTACAACAAAATATTGAACTAAGAATACAACATCTACAAATGCATGGATTCAGTTCCAATGAGGCACATGATCAGATTCTGGATATCATGTCTAGTTTGCACTTCTGCTATGCTTTGCTTTGCTCTGCTCTGCTTGGCATACAAAAAAAAATTTCCCTCAAATAACTGGTCTATCTTTTTTCGCTCTCTTCTTGATACACATACACTTCTATCTCTACTACTGCTACTTCATTCCTCTTCTACATCACCAAAATGATTTTTTGATCTCCTTTATATACCCGCTAATCAAAAATTTAATGTATGTCAGCTTCACAACAAAATATAATATTCTTGCTTATGTCGAGTCAAATCACAAGTTATAATTTATGCATACCTACACAAGTTGGCTATACTATAGTAGGGATCCAAAACAGAGTTCCAAACATAAGAAATAGCTAAATACACACTCCACATACATCCACAATATGCCATATAAAACATGTCGGCCACAATGAAAGAATAACCATGAATCACACTACCGAACCTCTTAAATCAAACTCTGACTAATGTGACACCACAAAACTCACCAGTAGGATAGTATATCTGCTAGGAAAACTTCCCTGGAGATCCACACCACAAAATAGTGATTTTGTGAAGTGATCAAATTAGCTTACCAACCAAATGTCATGTTCTTCATTCTTTCAGCTGGTAGAATACAAAATCTTACTTATCTTGCCGGTATGAGCAATACTAACACTACAGACCATATTGATGACTCTAGTTGCCATCAATGACAACACAAGTAGCCAAAAATGATCTCTCAGAGTCATATTCCAATAGTGTCTACGTCAAGTATCTATACATAATATATACACAAAGACATCTAGCTACATGAAACTCCCACACTCCTCCCCTTGACTAGGAGGATGGGGAGGAGCAACCTATTGTCCCCCTCTTGATCCCCTTGGTTACTGTGGCTAAGGTAGCTGAGGTGGGCACCCCACTGACCCTTCATTTGATCTAACCATTATCCCCACTACACTCCTCATAGATAATTTTGGAGCATCCCTCCCAATCAACACTAAAACCTCATACAAAGTCTTGTAGTAGGTAGCCTCATGGGTGAGAATCCTCACATCCATCATATGTTACTCCATAGGAAATATTTACATATTTCATGCCACCCTTTGATGCACATTATTTATATCCAATCAGAGAGATCATATGTGTGCATCTTATTGAGATCCATGATTATTTATGAATCTGAGTCTTTGAGGTTTTCAACTGCTCATTTTTGTCTGATTGGGGTTTTGAATTGCACAGAGGGTTCAAACCCTCCTAAAACCCTATTTCTTTTTCCTTGTCACCTTTCATTCTATTTGCTCATTGACCTTTAGTATCCAATCCTCGGTTGGCTAAGTTACAACTTATGTCTTAGGTGGTCATTTTTTTACTGGCCTCTTTACCTGTGTCTTTCGGTCACAGCCCCAATGATCAACGACACATGATGAGGGTTGAAGATCCAATGGTCATTGTGAGTGTTCTATACATTGTGGTAATGATTTAAAGTAATGAAAGCCTTTGTGTGATGAGCGATGTAAGGGAGGGGAGAAGGTGTTAAGGGGTAGAATATTCTCTACAAAGTGTCATCATATCGCTATCCTCCTTCACATCGTATTTATGTTTTTAAGTAGCGAGGTCCTTCCACAATGAGTGTTGATCAAGCAACTAAGCGCCTAGATTTAAATATGGTGATTAGATGGTCATCTCTAGCTTCCTTCACACCATGGTTATAAACATAAGAGTTGAAGACCTTTGCGTGATGAGCCATGTAAGAGGGGAATTTTTGAGGATACAAATCGATATCGGAGGGAGCTAAAATTTAGTCCCTTCGATATCCCGATAAGAAGCAAAGATCTCTTCATCAAAGGGAATGATAGATATTGGTGAGACATTGATGATGGTTCCTTTGACATCCCAACTAAGAGGCAAGATTGTATCGTAGTAAAAAGTGTATGAAATTGTCATGGACAAGTGGAAATTGCCTACTATCTCATAGTGATATGGTGGGCCTGAGGTTTTGTTTTTCTTTGAATGGTTTCAATGGCTTAGATTCAATGGAAAATATCTAGTGGTCATTGCACACATCATTCACATCAATGTTGTGAATGATGTTGCCTAGGTGCTTTCTGTGATGGTCCTTTTTTCCGCAATGAGATCATCAATGGTTCAGATTTGAAGGCAAGCATCTGACATTCATCGTGAGGGTTCTTCACATCACGGTTTGGAAACATAAATAATGGAGCCTTTTTTGATGAGCGATGAAGATATAAGTAAAGGAATATTCAAAGGACAAGTGGCATATTTTCATTGCATTGTTGGCCTCCAATGCATCATGAATTGATGTCTTGTTCTCTAAAGGGATGAGCATTGTATTGAAGGCACATGAAAGTCATTGATATTGATTCTCCTATGATCAATGACCATATTTTAAAGTTTATTTGGAGATCTGATCTCAATTGTCCATCTCCAATCCAACGACCAAAATTAAAACTTCAACGGTCAATTTCTCCTGTTCATGACAGATTTGTAGAATTGATGTCTCAGCGACATTCCCAACTACTAGATCAAATCTGATAGACTATAGATCGAATTTTCATTATTTTTCAAGGTTGTATTGATTGTTGGTCAATGCCATTATTCCTTAACGTGTTGTAGATGACATATTCTCTTGTCAAGGTGTCTTGGTCTAATATTTTTTTGTGTGGATTTCACGGGTGCCCATCCTTGCATTATTGTGAGTCATCATTCTATGGCTTCTTCGAGATGTCATAGCCTTTATGGCTAGTTATGTTTCTCTATAATGGGAGAAATTTGGATCATTTTTAATCTGGTTGAATTCATCTTCCTGTAAACCCTAGTTAGGTTAGGGTTAGGGTTTTGGATTCAAACCTTAGTTATGCCTAAACTATAAAGGCGATGCTTGTATATTTTTTCAGGGTTCTTCCTTTGGCCCCTCTGAGATTTTTCTTTTACAAACTTGCAACTCTTGCATTCTACCATTGTAAATGTTACTTCAAACTTTATATCAATAAAATTCAACCATTATCACCATTACCTCTTGCATGTTTGAGTTAAATTCATTTACCTTCATAACTAAGTGGTTGTTTTAGTTGTTTCTTTGACATATTATGCTATTATGAAGTAGGAAGGAACAAACTCTAAATTCGGTGCATCACCTTATTTCACATTTCATGTCCCTTTCTACCCCTTTCCCTTGTGATCTATTAGAGTAGTTTAGCATTAGAAATTTCATGTGCTAGGTTATTCCAACACATTTACACTTAGTTTAGAAGAGGAAGTCGGCCTTCTTTGGAGACTTTACCCTAATTTGCAAGGTCCCACACCTTGAGGTCATTTCCATTGTGTCATTAGAACACATAACCCTTGTTTAGTAGGGTGCAGTTTTATGTGACAATGGGAACCACGATACCCTACCCAACTACCTCTAACTACTATCATCAAGCCCTCTCTATGTTTCTCTCTATACTTAGTTAAACCACTGAAGCCTCCACCTACTAGTAGCAAGCTATCTTTGCATCCTGCTTTGTTGTCCTCTATACAAGTTGGACAATGAAACCATCCCTCTTCATCCTATAGCCTTCTCTCTCTTTGATTCTAGTCTCACTCTAAGAGTGCCACTATAAGCTTGATATCATCAGTCACCTCCCCGTAGCTCATTCCCCCTCTACTCAACTCTCTACTTATCTCATCTCGCAACCACAACAAGAACTATCACCTGTTGGTGTCCTTCATTGGGACCTCCTTCCATAGCTACCTCTACTCTTTGTCATTGTCAATGAGCCCTACCTAGCTTTGTCTCTCTCCTCCTCCATCTCCCCACTACCTCAACACTGAGATGGCTGAATCTAAGTGGCCTTTGTATTTCCTACCATGCATCATACTCGAGGGTAGTCCTCACATCCTCTTCTCCAAAAGCCTAAGTCCATTATAATGGCATCAAATAAAAAACTCAATGATAAAAGTAAATTTGTGAGCTTGGAAAAGTATGATGGTGGTGTTGTAAGATTTGGTGATGAAAATGTTGGTGTAATCCATGGCAGAGGATCCATTTCTCTTGATGGTAAGCATAATACTGATGATGCTCTATATGTGGAAGGTTTGAACAATAATCTCTTAAGTGTTGTTCAAATGGTTGACAAGGGATACAATCTTCAATTCAAGGATGGAAAGTGTAGAATATTGGGGATTTTTGAAAATGTGATTGCATCTAGTACAAAAACAAAAGGTAATATCTTTCACCTAAATGTTACTAGTAAAAGTTTCCTGATTGCCCAAGTTGATGAAAGTTGGTTGTGGCATAGGAGAACGTGTCATGTAAACTTTGACAATATTTTCAAGATAAGTTCTACGCAAGCAGTGAGAGATCTTCCTAAGTTGATAAAACCTACTAATACTATATGCAAGGTATGTCAATTAGGGAAGCAAACTAGAATTTTATTCCAAAGCAAACAACATTGTTCAAATGAAGTGTTGGAGCTTTTGCATATTGACTGACTTGTGTGGTCCTTCTAGAGTCAGAAGCTTACAAGGATACATGTATTTCATGTTGCTTATTGATGATTATTCTTGAATGATGTGGGTCACTTTCTTAAGGGAAAAATCTGAAGCTCTAGAGAAATTCAAGACTTTTAAGGCTATGGTTGAGATAGAGACACGTCTAAAGATTAAATGTCTGAGATCAGATAGAGGTGGTGAATTCACTTCTGGTGATTTTAATTCTTTTTGTGAAGAGCATGGGATAAAGAGACAATTATCTGCCTCGTGGACCCCTCTACAAAATGGAGTTGTGGAAAGGAAAAACAAGACAATTGAAGAAGTTGCTAGGACTATGGTGTTGGAAGGATATGTTCTTCATATCTACTAGAGAGAAGTTGTGAGTACTACTGTTTACACTCTCAACGAGGTACATATTAAAGGCGATACCAATAAGACTCCTTATGAGCTATGGTATGGTCATAAGCCTACTATTAGATACTTCAAAATCTATGGGAGTAAATGCCATATAAAAAGAGATGAAGATATAGGAAAGTTTGATGCTAGAAGTGATGAAGGAATCTTTCTTGGTTATTCTACTAAAAGCAAGGCCTACCGGTGCTACAATAAGAGATTGAGGAAAGTAATTGAAAGTGTTAATGTCAAGGTTGATGAAGACATAGTTAGACCATCCAGAAACTATGGATATGATTCAGACAATCAAATGACAATTCAGATAAAGGAAAGAAAGTTCAGACTTCAAATCAAGTTCAAATCATTCTCGTGAATTAGGAAAATCAAGAGGAAGGAACTAGTGAAAGTGTAGAAGTGAGATCACAAGATCCTAAAGTTCAAGAACATCCTAAGACTCTAAGGTATGTAAGACTAAATCATTCAGAAGATCAAATCATTGGTGATAAGAACAAAGGTGTTCAAACTAGGAGAAGAATTGCAGAAGAATATTGTTTGATCTCTAAGACTGAGCCTAACAGTTTCAATGAAGCATGCAAAGATGAACATTGGGTGGAAGCAAGGAAAGAAGAACTACTGAAAATTGAGAAGATTGATACATGGATTCTTGTTCCTAGACCTAAGGACAAAAATGTAATTGGAACTAAATGGGTCTTTAGAAACAAACTGAATGAGCAAGGTGAAGTTGTTAGAAACAAAGCAAGACTAGTGTGTAAAGGATATTCTCAGATGGAAGGAATTGAATTTGAATAATCTTTTACAATTGTTGCTAGGATTGAAGTTGTGAGACTTTTTCTTGCTTATGCTACTTACAAAAACTTCAAGGTTTATCAGATGGGTGTCAAGTCAGCATTTCTAAATAGTGATCTGGAAGAAGTGTATATTGAGATACCTGATGGATTTCAATTGAATGATCAGGGAGATATGGTTTGTCAATTGAAGAAAGCATTGTATGGACTTAAGCAAGCCCTAAGAGCATGGTATTCCAGATTGGACAAGTATTTGTTGAAGATTGGATTTAATAAAGGTACTATTGGTAGTAATTTGTATTTCAAGATTGATCATGATAAATATTTGATTGTTGAAGTCTTTGTTGATGATATCATTTTTGGAGGAGATGATAGTTTGTGCATGGAGTGAGATACAGAGTGAGTTTGAGATGTCTATGATTGGAGAAATGAAATTCTTTCTGGGATTGCAAATTACTCAGGTAGATAAGGGGATCTTTATATCTCAGTCCAAGTATGTGAAAGAATTGCTAAAGAAGTTTGGTATGGTAGATTCAAATCCAGTTGGTACACCTATGGTGACTAGATGTAAGTTGACACAAGATGATGATTCTCCTAAAGCAAATCATACTAGATACAGATCCATGATTAGTGGATTACTCTATTTGACTCAAACTAGACTTGATATCATGAATGTCATATGCATTGTTGCAAGATTTCAAGTTGATCCTAAGGAATCTCATGTGATAGTTGTGAAGAGGATTTTCAGATACTTGAAGGGGACAGTTGATTTTGGCCTATGGTATCCTAAAGAAGATGACCTTACTTTGAGTGATTTTACTGATGCTGATTGGGAAGGAGATGTGAATGACAGAAAGAGTACTAGTGGTGGTGCTTTTTTCTTGGGAAAGAAGTTGATTTCATGGTTAAGTAAGAAGCAGAATGTCATTTCTTTATCTACTGCAAAGGTAGAATACATTGTTGTTGCTAACAATTGTACTCAAGTATTATGGATGAATCGGATGTTGAAATCTATCAAAGTTATGTATGATGAACCTATTGCTATATTCTATGATAACTCAATCGCAATTAACATTTTTAAGAATTCGGTGTTGCATTCAAAAACCAAGAATATATCTATCAAGTTTCACTTTTTGAGAGAGAAGGTGAGTGAAAAGGAAGTCAGATTGGAGTATGTGCCCACTAAGGAACAGATTGCAGATATCTTTACCAAGCCCTTTCCTATGGATACTTTTGAGTATCTTAGAGGGAAGCTAGGGATGATTACCCCTCTTAATTAATATTAAGACACATTGACTTGCATCAATCTGTGCATTTCATAGTCATATCTTGATCTGAATTGATGTTGTGGTGGCTGCTACTCAGGGGGAGTAGTCAGATGTTTAAAAATGTGGTTCAGAGCTTGTGTGGAAGATAATGTGTTTATTTTTCATTGATTTCAAAGGGGGAGAAGAGTCATGTGAAAAACTGTGAAAGAGTTCAAGAGAAAAGAGTCAAAATCTAAGGGGGAGTAAGTTCTAAGAGAAAGTTGCGTTGATGGTGTTTTTCACATCATATGTTTCCATCAATGCCAAAGGGGGAGATTGTTGGATTTTGTTGATATGTGGTTGTCATTGATGTCAACACTTTTGGAATTAATGTCTTTAAGGTTGTATATGTCGAGGATATTGAGAAAATTGTAATAAAATAAGTTGTAAGTTGTCAGTGATGCAGTGAAGTTCAGTTTATCCAACACATTGTTGCCTAGCTTAGTATATTGATGATCAAAGGTTGTGGATTAAAGGGTTTGTTTTTGAGTTTATCTAGTTTATCCATGTGAAGTCTCAAAGATCTGCATGAAGATTTGATTGAGTTATGAGTATCTATGTTCTGACAGCTTTTTTGTTCCTTCAGTTGGTGTTCTTGAAAGAAGATGTGATTATAGTAATTTGAGTTGTTGTGGATGATTTTGTGGTGATTCATGATGCTTGTAGATGTTTCTAGATCATGCTTTATCTATGTTGTACATATGCATTGATCGGTGTGCTCTTGATTGATGATTTTCTTTTACGAGTTCATATTTTTCATGTTCATGGCCGACAAGGTGATTGTAGCATGTTGTGGATCTTCAAGGCATAATTGTTTAAGGTGTTTTGTGTTCAAGGATGTTGTTTTGGGTCCTCACTATGTTGTGGTTGGCATTGGTTGATTTGCATTGATAATTGTTTATGGATTTGGGCCGACAGTTTGTACATATTTTATATTTTGTTAAAGTCAACATGTAGATGATCTTATCCCTAGTTGTGAATATATATGTTTGATTGTGTATTCCATTTGAAGGCATGGTGTGCTAAGAGTGTGAATTTTGTGTGCAAATAATGTTCTAATCTTTCGAAGGCAGAAGTAAAGTGTGAAGAAGAGTGAGCAGAAGTTTGTGTGTTTAACCAAAATTGTAACTAGGCATTAGCAGATGTTATTTTCTTAGTTCAAAATCTTGTGGATGTAATCCGAATGTTTTTGTAAGACATTGTGTCTTCCTTTGGGCAGTAAGCCTTTTGTATTTGAGAAGTGTGCTCTAGGCAGTGTGCCTGAATGCATGTGCATTCTCCATTTACATTTCTTTATACTTTTAACAGGGTATAATCTTGTGGACTAACCTCCACCGTTGTTTTTCCCCTAATAGGTTTCCACATAAAAAATCTTGGTGTAATGTGTGTTTCTGATGTGGTGATGGTTTATGCTTTCATGTTTATTTATCAGATCTGAGAATAAGTTTAAATAAGTATAATTTATGTGACAACTGATTCACCCCACCTCTCAGTTGTCTATCCTTGTGTTGCCAAAACCCACTTGCTAATATCTCATTAACTGTGATTAAACAAAGCATGATAGTCTGCTACAAGCACATCATGTGCCTCTCCAAATTGCTTCCTGACCCTATTGCGTAGGTACCTCTCCAGGATATGAAGAGTGCGACCGATAATCCATTGAGTCTACCTACAATATGGGAGATGTATATGGTCATCTATGTAACATGCCAATTGTTCTACCCAATAGTTTTACTATGCTTTTAACCTCAAGTAAATAAATTACGATGCCAACACTTAGTAATAAAAATTTTATTTTTATATATAAGAATAATATGCACATTTGAGATAAACATCATTCCAAACTTTCCCATTGCATTACAACAAAATATTTCAACTTCCCAAAGTATTGGTTTAATATTACATAATTTCATGATTACATTTCCTCTTTTACAATCTTCCATAGAAATGGATACATAAATACTTGCATACTGGAACTATGTGTACAAATGGTCCAAGTAGTCCCCATTCCAAATCTTGGTCACTATTGATGAGGAGAAGCATCACTCAAGTGCTTTTTGCCAACCACAGACTCATTGCGGTCCCCCAGAAATCTACCACATATGGTAAGATGGCCCTCCCTTCGGTGAAGAGATTGGTTTGGTATCATCATAATAATTATTGATGTTTCCCAAGTATGGTG
>VDFB02256132.1:113296528-113337125 GCA_007258455.2 Sequoia sempervirens | reverse complement strand
AAACTCCATGCAGTCATCAAAGAACATTATCAGACCTGTTAGTCAAAATCTAGCATCACCATCCTTCATTTTAGACTTAGTTTACATAAGATTCATAAAATATTTTTGACATCCACATTAATATCATAGCTTATCAAAATTTCATTCCACATGCCCAAATCATAAATTAAAAAATCAGCCTAGTTTTAGGATTCAAGAAAAACACAACTTGGATTATTCCCTTGCTCTTAATTTCTAAGATATTAAACATTTTCTTGCAACCTCAAGGCTACTTCAAGTAGATCATCAACATATCCTCTAGAAAAATAGAGTAAAATATCGATCCAAGTCTTGTAGACCTTATGTCCTAAAGATTAGTGTCATATCAAAACACCCAACTATCCCCCAAAACATGTCAATATCAATCCATCACCTAAATCCAATTCCACTTTACACACCCATGGGCTCATCATATACTACAAATGTCAATAATATATCAACTATGGATTCCCCCAATCAAGGTTTTGGAGCATCTTGTCACATGAAATATTTCCATCAAAATTGTCACCCCTATCAAAGTCACTCTTATCAAGGGTTTCAAAATACTCATCAAGGAAAAAATCTAGAACATCAAATTTCCTTAAATACACTTGAGAAAATAGTTGACACACTTGAACAAAATCAAAACATGAATATCATCAACACCATGTTCAATGTCAAGATATTGATTATCAACAACAAACAAACATCACCCCACAAACATCCCAATATCCACATCAACAACACTTCTAACATCATCAAAACATTGATTCATATCAGCAACAAAGTCTATTTCCACAATATCAAGTGAATCAACAAAATCAATGGTCACAAAATAAAAATCAAATTCAACAACAAAATCAACCCCCAAATCAGCAATATCCACATCAAAATCATCAACTACAACATCATCAAAATCATCAATCTCAAAAGAAGCAAGAAATTCCATCTCAAATACAAAATCCATCCCTACCACAACAAGCCTTACAATCCAACCAGATTGCTAAACACAAATACAATCCTTTAGGGGAGCCAATTAAGGGGGTGTTAAGAAAATTAGTCAATGCTAAACTTATCACACTTCCAAAATTGTCACGAAGTAGTGAACCTATCATCGAATTCCCATGGTACAATGACGAGGCCTATTGTAAATACCATGGAGTAAAAGGTCATGATGCATCAAAATGTGTTACACTCAAAAAACTCATCCAAGACCTTATTGATTAAAGAGAAATAGCTATTCAAGATAACATTCAAAGTTCAACTACTAATGATAATAGTGACAATGTCTCAACCTCAAAATTTGAAAACAATGACCAAGATCTATCTACCACTGATCATATTGGAAATGTCTCTACATCATCCAATGAGCAAGAGGAAATACATCAAGAATTTAATCCCAACCATGATCAAAATCAATCACCAAAGTCTAGAAATGATCTAGTCCAAGATATATTGACATCATCCAACCTCATAGAAGTACATATTGATGATCAAGAGACTCTTAATCCAACACTTATACCCAATGTAGAAAATCTAAGCCAAGAGATATCACCCATATGTCCACATTTCGAGGAAATCCAAGGATCCTTTACAATAAATCCCTTCTTTGAAATTGATTCATGTTAAGTGCACGAACCAAAGCATATTGAAGATAACACCACACGAAGTCAAGTTCAAGAATCCTTATCATCAAAATACTATAATGACTTGGTAGATATCTTCCAAGACATCCAATGTTTTCCAAAAGAAGAAAAAATATGTATACCAAATGCACATACATATACCCTTGAGATGCTTACTCCTAATGGAAATGTAGATGATATTCATCCAAAACAAGAGTCTCATACTCTTGATATCAATACCAAGGAACAAGAGTCTCCTACTCGTAACATCTTTACACATGATCAAGGCATAGCAAAATCTATAGACATATCAAAAATTAATTATGAAGAAGCATTAAAATTAGAAACATCCTCCAAGTAGATTAAAAATATTGAGTATGAGAATATTGAGCATAGTATCTTAAAATCAACAAAGATAATTAACAATCTTTAGCAGTAGAGTATTGGGTATACAACAATAACAAAAGCATCAATATATTTTGAAGGACCATCAAAATTTAATATTTTATAGGATCAATCCAAAGATATTAATCAAGAAGTTATCCCACATATTGGGGATCCTATCACTTATAAACTTGGATCACTTACCTTTGTCAGAGCAAGCTATCTTATGAATGAAGAAGCTATCACCCTTTAAGATCAACAATAGAGTAGAGAAGGATTAGCACCTTGTTTCCAAGGTAAATCATAGCCTATTGCAAATAAAAAAATTTAGTGGATGTATTATCAAGGCAGAGGATTAGGCCTACATGAATAGGGTGACCTAGAAATAGTGCAAATTATTGACAATACTAAGTATCAAGGTCTTAGTTATTTAGAAATTAAGGAATCTAAACATATCAATGATACATTTATAATACTGGGGTCAACTTTATCTAATGGAAACATCAACATAGAGAGCACCAAGAGTCCTTATGATGAAACTGCTACCAACGCTACAATTAGCCATATCATGAATCATCATCCTATTGAACAATCCCAATAACTAAGATGGGGGGTGAATCAGTTATCATAAAACAATTTTCTTTTCTTTAATTAATTTGGAGCAAACTTATACCAATAAAAAATTAATCAAATAGATATGAACATGAATGCACACAACAATATCAAGCACAATGAACACCAGAATTTACGTGGAAACCCAAGAAGGAAAAATCCACAGAGAATGCTAATTCTCAATTATAGAACACCGGATAAGGTGACACCAGTTAAGGTGATTTTTACAAGGGCTCACTGCCAAGTTTCTCACTATAGGGTGGCTCACTGTTGGTGGGCTCAATGCCCGACTATTACATCCAAAGATACAAAACAACAAATTGCAAAATAGTCTCACTAACAAAAGTGAATTGATGAAGTGGCATCGACATATGCTTGAATTCAGTTTCGGTTAAGAGCATAATATATGTTTGTAGTAGATTTGATCAAGAACCTTTTGCATAGCTTCTTCACACAAACTCTGCAAAACATATTACTTCTTCCTTCACACCTTTTTATCTTCTTGCACACATCATACTCCACACTTCTCATATCATTGAACAAAAACAACTTTTACTTATACCATTCCATGCCTTCACAATTTCCTAGGTTGGTTAGACATGATGTCTTCATAGTCTTCCAAGTTAGCCATATATAATTTGAATTAGATCACCACAAAACATGTCGGCATGAAGAACAACCTTAAGATGTTCAATAAGGCCTTACACGCTAGCACCTGACCCAAAAGATAGGTCCCACAAAAAATATTTTCTTATCACATTGCCAAGGGACCCATAAATAGGTCATACATAAGATAGGTACATTACATAACATAATTATCAAACTTTGAAATACATGAAATATATTTCGAAGTCGATCAGAACACCACAACCAGGACAAAATCTTGATTATCATCAATTTTAGTGTTAACTGGAGAACCACAATTTGACATACAAAAACTTGCAACATGGTACATGAAGTTACAGATAGCCAAGTAACCTAGAGTAAGCTTTGAGCATAGTAGCCACATCAAAAGATTAGACTTTATTATACCACATTAATTGAATTCAATAGATGTCCCAGAAAGAAGTACTGCCATATCTGGATCAAGGATAATATCCACACTATGTAACATCATAGCACTTGATAGGATAGATCAAGTCTATACATCATCTAGAGCACAACCTTCCAGCTCCAGGGTTTTGACATCAATGACAACAATGCTAAATCATCTTCAACAACTTCTCAACAATGTCCCCCTTTAGCATTGATGGAAAAACAACAAAAACTCAAAAACATAAAACTCCACAACTCCAACTCAAAACTACAAACTCCAAGTACTCCCCCTTTGTCAAGCAATTCAATACCTCTTTTTTTTTCTCTTTTTTTTTCTCACCCTTTTTGCCATCAAAGGAAAAGGGCCAAAATTCAAAGATTCAGGAACTTAAGTAAAATAACAATTTTCACATGAAAATTTTCTTGTACCTTTCTCTCACAATTGGAAGAATCCTCTTCCAAGATAGCACCGCAAAATCCAATCTAGCACTCATACTATCCAATATAGTCAACAACATAAATGAGGATGACCGGTCCTAAGGCAGGAACTGTTGTTCACAATCTTTTGCATCAAAAAGTATCCCAGAGAGATGATCCAACCCGACCTCAAAAATTTCCTTGACCAACCAGAAAGTTCTAACCAAGTCTTCCCTCTATCTCTGAACAATCAATAACTCTGCTTGCAACTCACCAACTCTTATTCTCTATTTTCCATCTTTGTCTTTGAAGAAATCAAAACTCTTTCCAATATTATTCATCTCAGATTCAATAGCTTCAATTCTAATTCTAAAATCATCAACAGTTGTAAGCCATCAGAGACAATACCTGTAGATGTCAGACATCTCCTTAATGCATTATCTTGTCTCACCAATGTGTTTGGATAACTTTTGTTTAGATTTGACACACCTTCTCGAAATCGTAGCTTTTAATTTTTGTCCTTCAGGTCCTTCTAGCAACATTCTTTCTTCAACAACTTCTACTAGATTATCCGGTAACAAGTTAGAAACATCTAAAACAGTAATACCCTTTTTGAGAAGATAATCAACGAAAGCATCATCAATTTTAAGCCTTATAATCGGAGAGCTGGCACACTACATTTCACCAACCTTCTTCATATCACCTTCATCTAACACTGACTTAATATCATCTGGATTGAAAGAATCAAATCCAGGTAGAGACTCTTCTTTGTTCTCCTTTTCTTCCAAGATAGTGATGACATCTTTTGTGTTAACTTTCCTCTTTTTGGGTTTTGGAGGGGAACCACCAATAACAACTCCCAATTCCTTCTTACCAAAGGAGGAACCCTCCTCAAACTGACTGGAAACTATTACACTGGAGCATAGATTCATCTGCAAGGATGAGAAATAGACTTTGCATCCACTTGCTTTATCTTCCATACATTCCAAATACCTGTAAACTTGCTTTTCAATAGGGATGCCGAAATTCCACTTAACATTATCCTTTGTTGGTAGCGAACTCATAAAGTAAAATACCAAACATATGAGAAGAGATCCAAATCAGAAAGGATAACACTCAACCAAAGACATTCAAACATTCTCAATTAGGTTTTCCATTATTAGACTACACAAATCAAACTACTTATTTTCATTCACCATCATGTGTGCAAGATATAGAACAATAGCCAAAGTATAACCTTCTCAATTTCTGAAATAGATATTATAAGAGATGTCGTGAGCAATATAACTTACTATAGGATCGACAATGGTATTTATCAATAGAGCCCAAGGGTTTTTATCGATACCAATAAGTTCCTCCACGTCTTTGTATTTCATTGTTTTCTTCTCGGGGAGGTCACCAACACTACACAAACCAGTAATAGCTTCAATGGCTTCCTTTGTGATTAGATAGGGTTTGTCCAAAACAATGTTTCCATCCTTGAATCGACTCAACAAGAACAAGATAGATTCTTTATGTGCAAACTAGGGAAATTCTCCCCATAAATCCATACCCAAAGTATTTTTGTTCAGCAATTCATCTTTCTTCAACCCTACTTCCATTTCCTTCATCTTTTGATGATCAAACTCATAGAACTCAACTCCCTTAAGCCTTAGTGGAATACCACCACTCGATCCTCTGTTAGCAAATTCCATCATTGTGCTTCTTCAAACTCTTTATCGCTCAATGAAACTTCTTCTTCTTCTCCTTTGCAAATTGTGAGAAATGATTTTGAAAACTCCCACCTTTTATTCTTAATTACTCATGATGATTTCACCGCCAAAAACTCACATTGATGACACCAATAATTGTACTTCACTTTTAATTCAGTCGGATTAAGCTTCATCATTTATCATCAAATGGATCAAACTTAATTATGTTGAAAAACACATCAATATTACTTCTGAGAGGGGGAACCAGCATGATGTGCAATGCAAAGCTCTGCTAATCCAAGGTAGTTTGGCTCAAATATCAGTAGAGAATGTACCAGGTCTGGGACCACAAAAGTGTTCTCCACATGTGCTTCCTTCTTCCTCCAAACCGTGACCTTCTTAGATTCATTTGACTCTACAACCTTCTTTTTGTTCTTAGGATTTTTCAGAGCAACATATCTACATGTATTAGCATAATGTCTAGGTTGACTACTCTTGTAACATCTTTGTCTTGACTTAGTTGAGTGAACCCTAGGTCTGCACTGATTAGCTTTGTGACCATAACCATAGCATCAGTAGCAATAACCATGAAATAGATTGTGCATTCCATTCCTTCTTTCTGGATTAGATAATTCACTTTTGCAATGACTTGCTTTATGACCAAACTTGTAACAATTAAAGCATGAGTATTTGGTTCCATCTTGCTTCTACATTATACAACCTTATGTCCAAACTTTTTGCATTGAAAATAGTGGTCATTCAATGATAAGTTCCTTTGAGCATTTGGTTGCTTGACCGAAGGTCTTTTTGAAGGTGCATTAGAGTTCTGAACCTTGCTTGTTACAATTGATCTTGCTTTAGCTTCAACTGCTTTGTCGTCACCCATAGTGTTTTGATTTGAGCTTTCACCTATGAATCCAAGTCCTCCTTTATCCTTGTGACATTTCTGTAGGGACAAAATTTGATCCAAATTATGTTGCTTTCACATACTCTTGCTTATGTTTTCAGTCTTCCTAATTCTTGATCTAATTTCCCATTTACTCTTGATTTCTGTTTGATGGTATCCTTGAGATTTTCTTCAGTCTTTTTCCATTCTTCTATCTTTTGCTTTAAATCCACAATGTTTTCCTTTGAATCTTTTAATTCTTGGCTAACCTCTTTGTGTCTTTCCTTGAATTTTTAGATTTTCTCCCTTAGCTTTGCGATACAAGCATTTGCCTCCTTAAGATTTTCTTTCAATTCTTCATTTTTAGATGTTTTTTCTTTCCATATCATCTAACATTATCTTCAGTTCTTCCTCAAATTGATAAGCTCTTTCCATATGTTCAAACTGCTAAGATCTCCCTCAGGTGGTTAAGCTCTATCTACAAGGTACCAAGCTCTGATACCAGTTGTTGAATAGTGTGGATAACTAAGAGGGGGGTGAATCAGTTATCATAAAACATTTTTCTTTTCTTTAATTAATCTAGAGAAAACTTATAACAATAAAAAATTAATCAAATAGATATGAACATGAATGCATAGAACAACATCAAGCACAATGAAAACCAGAATTTACATGGAAACCCAAGAAGGGAAAAACCACAAAGAATGCTAATTCTCAATTATAAAACACTAGTTAAGGTGACACTGGTTAAGGTGATTTTTACAAGGGCTCACTGCCAAGTTGCTCACTACCTGGCTATTACATCCAAAGATACAAAACAACAGATTAAAAAATAGTCTCACTAACAAAAGTGAACTGATGAAGTTGCATCTACATATGCATGAATTCAATTCCGGTTAAGAGCACAATATCTATTTGTAGCAGATCTGATCAAGAACCTTCTGCACAGCTTCTTTGCACAAACTTTGCAAAATAGATTACTTCTTCCTTCCCACCTTTTTATCTGCTTTCACACATCATACTCCACACTTCTCATATCATTGAACAAAAACAACTTTTACTTATACCATTATGCAACTTCACAATTTCCTAGGTTGGCCAGAGATGATATCTTCATAGTCTTCCAAGTTGGCCATATATAATTTGAATTAGATCACCACAAAACATGTCAGCATGAAGAACAACCTTGAGATATTCAATAAGGCCTTGCACACTAGCACCAGACCCAAAATATAGGTCGCACAAAAAAAAATTCTTATCACATTATCAAGGGACCCATAAATAGGTCATACATAAGATAGGTTCATTACATAACATAATTATCAAACTTTGAAATACATGAAATATATTCCAGAGTCGATGAGAATGCCACAACCAAGACCAAATCTTGATTATCATCAATTTCAGTGTCAACCAGAGAACCACAATTTTACACACAAAAACTTGCAACATGCTACATGAAGTTTCAGATAGCAAGGTTACCCAAAGTAAGCTTTGAGCATAGAAACCACATCAAAAGATTGGAGTTCATTACACTGCATTAACTAAATTTAATAGATGTCCCAAAAAGAAGTACTATCATATCCAAATCAAGGATAATATCCACACTATGTAACATCATAGCACTCGATATGATAGATCAAGTCTGTACATCATCTGGAGCACAACCTTCCAAATCCAGGGTTTTGACATCAATGAAAACAATGCTAAATCATCTTCAACAAATTCTCAACACATCCACACATAATTCAACCCTCTAATTGGGACCAACAATAAGGTAAAAATCTATATCAAAGAATGAAACAAGTTGTTGATGGGTGTTTTTGCACTTCTCAACACAGGAAGTGCATAGGTGCACTACCTCTCTTGAAAGGTAGAAATTCGCAAGCAAGTCACCAATCGCTACCCTAAGGTCTCACGAGTGTCAAGTCATGATGTGCATGGAACTTCTTAGTTGATGTTTGATGTGATTTTGTTGGTAATCACAGGGCGGACTTACAAAGTTAAGCTGTAAGGAAGTGGGATTCACAAAATGGAGTTCCTCAAAGTAGGGAGTTAATGTGCAATTTGTTGTAGGTTTGAACAACAGTCTTGAACTCCTATGTTAACTTAATATTTGGATTTAAAATTTGCAATGAACCTTAGCATAGGTTACGTATTAAAATAAAAGGAAAAGGGAGGGGAGAAGAGAGGTTCCTGGATCTAAAATTCAGCAATGAACAATGATCATGGAGGGTTCTACTATGGACAACCTTCCCAAAACATAATTTCACTTAACCAGATTAACTCGCAGTATCATGAAATTTGTGCAAGCATCTAAGGATTATAAATATTCAACCATTCATTCACCATAAACATGCATGAACAAAAGATAGAGGTTTGGAGCAACTTTTAGTTTATGCCCAGAGTAACTTTACATAGCTATCTACCATCGGCAAACAGCCAAAAGTATGGACAAAGAAGGCATCAACACAACAAAAATGTACACAACCATTGAACAACATTTACTAGTCTATCGAAGTAAACTAAAACCATGAAGAACAACAAAGTAAATCTATCTAAATCAGCTAACTATGGGAGATGAACCATGTAACATGGAAAAAAACTCAAGAATCCACCAAAGTCAATGAGTTTCTATTAAAATTTCCGCAACATGCCTTTACAACAACTCAACTCTCTCTTGAAAATGAGAGGAGACCCCACTATTTATAGTTTCCAAAAAGTAGAATGAGTGGCCAAGATTCACTACAAACTAGGGTTCCACCTACCCCCAAATATATTACAATTTAAAATACATCCTTGTCCTTTTCCTTATTTTTTCTTTTTGTGGGAGCATTGTAGCACTTTGTTTTTTTTTTTCCCTTTGTTGTAGCTATTTTGTGAGGAGCTCATCAACAATCGGATTTCCCTCATGTTTCTTCAAAGCGGCATATTCCATGAACTTGTTGATCAATGCCGAAAGCTTATCGATTTCCATTATATCATATAAGCACCTGATAGTTCCATTGCTTGGATCGATCCATAAGTGTATCCCAATCTCCATCACTTTTAGCTATGTTGTCCCTAACTTGTTTAGATTGGGTGAAAGCCCGAGCAGAAAAACTCATGAAATCTATGGTAAGCTCGTCTGATATTCCATCTTCCATCTTTTTGTGGAAATAGGGCTTTATCTTTTCTGGATCAATTTCAACGACGGGCATATCATAATTTGTCATCAATTTCAAATACTTGGTGCATGCTGCCATTTTTTCCTTGGCCCATTCGATATCAGGCTCTACCTTACAAAGTAACCTCTTCAGTATCTCCTGCCTGTGGTTGAAATCTAGCTTCCACATATCCACTAGCCAATGATCATCCTCCACTAGTGCAAGCTCCTTTTCACATGTTTATTGAGATAGCTTGAGGATGGCCTCGATATTAGGATAAGTGGACTCATACATCTTCGGGAAGTCAGTGCAAAACTTCCTTGTGCCCTCAAGATATTTCTGCACTTTCAAGAACTTATTTTTTGTCCTAATAGCATGATTGATTCCTATGTTTCCAGCATTCAGAACCTATTGGAACCAATCCTCCATTGTCTTAGTCTAGTTTTTTCTCCTTTCTAGTTTTTTGTTGTGGTCCTTGGACAACAATTGTGGCAGCGTCAAGGATGTAGTGAGAAGCTCTTTCACCAACGACCATTGTTGAATGTAGGTTGTCAAATCAACCACTTGTGCTTTGAGTTGCTCCTTTGAAATTTTATCTTGGTGCATCTAGTGCACGACCGTGACAACAAACTCCTGGAGATGATCTATTTTTTGTTCTTTGGTGGTTGTCCCCAAGTTAATGGTGGAGATTTCGTAACTTACCCCTTCTTCACCCACAACTGGCATGGCAATCTACATAGTCCTTGATCTAGAAGCATCCATGGTCAGTTTGGATCTGACTTTAGGCTTCTTCTCTTTCTTTGTGCTTATCTGAGCTCAGACCAAGATGGCCTCTAGCCTTGCCCTTGGATCTCTTAAGGTAGGGGTCTTCTTTTCTAATTACTTCTCCAGCCACTCAGGAATTTGAGATTCCCCTTGCAGTGATTCATGACCTTCTTCTTCTCCAATCTGAATTTTCTTGTCCACTGGAGTTTCCAACTCAGTCCTCGTGTTTTCCTCCTCTTCATCAAAGTCTCGAATGAACAGTGTTTCTTTATGTGGGGACTCAGTGACTGCATGCTCTTTGGGGTTGTCCTCCTCTTTGGCAGTTTTCTCTTCTCTTTCCTTATTTTGCCCATGTTTTTCAGGTTGCTCCATCTCTGGGCTCATATGGGTTTCAACCTCTTCTTCGGGCTTATCTTCTTCTTTCTCATCATCTTGTTCATGTTGAGGAGGTACTCTTTCTTTTTCTTTATCTTCTTTATCCTCTTGATGTTCTCGCTCTCTCCCATCCTCAGTGCCTCCTTTCTCAGTCTCGGGATCTCTCAGGCCATCTTCTCCTCTCCACTCCACGGATATTGCCATTGTGGCCTTCATTGTTGGTGGTTCAGCTGGAGGAGTTGAGGTAGGCACGTTGGCAAGAACTTGTGCCAGGGCAGCTTGGATGGTTAGATTCATCAATACTTTAGAAAGCTCTGAAGGAACATTCTGCATATGATGAGAAAAATCCTCCGAGAGTGAGGGAGCAGGTATTGTAGACACTTAAAAATGACCTAGGCCTGCAAACTCTATTTTTACCACTTTCGTCCTAGCATAATTATGACATTTAATTATGTCTTTAGTCCACATTCGACTATTAATTAAATAATTCATAATTGTTTAATTAATTCATGTCATTTTATTCTTCATGATTATTAAATAAATAAATTCTATTTATTTATTAAACATGTCATTAATTGTCTAAGTCTTCCCCTAATTAAATAAATTTCTAAATTTATTTAATTACCTTTCTTCATTTATTTCTTCCTGATTATTAAAATAAATAATTTTTATTTATTTATTTAATATGTCACTAATCCTCATAATTAAATGAATTTATGGATTTATTTAATTAATTAATCTTATCTTCTAAATTAAATAATTATATTTAATTATTTAATTGTCAAAATTAATATTCCTCTCATTTTAAATAAATAAAATTATTTAAAATGTCATCACATTCTTAATTGATAGTTCATTTTGGTAAATAATCTTAAAATCGATTATTTATTATTTCACAAATTCAATATTCTGAATTAATTTAATTCAAAATGGTAACTAATCTTCTAAAAATCAAGTGTCAGGCAGTTCTTGATTTTCCAAATCGATCTTAGTTCAGCTCTTATTCTTGATTTTCGAATCACAAATCAGGATGTCTTTATCTTCTTGTTTTGAAAATCTTTATTTTTCTAATTAATTATCTCATTTATTCTCCATCGCCGATTCGATTTTCTTAGATGACATCTCGACCACTCATTTAAGGATTTTTCCCTAACCCTGATTAGGGATTATCAAATTTAATCTAGGCCTCTGATTTTAGGTTTCTGTCAAAAGTTAATCTCGTCCGTCCATTCAAAATGGCATTTTTTATAAAATGTTATTTTCCTCTCATTTTTAGATCACACACTGACGCACTAAAATACTTAGGCATTTTGTAGGCATCGTAGCATTTATTGGCATATTTCATTAAAGTTCTGATCATATTGTCATAGGCATAGGCATTTTAGAAGAAAATCCTTCAAAGCTTGTGTAGGACTTCATCAAGGATTGCTCGCACGTTCGATATGAGGGCAACACAAATCAGTAAGTTAGAAGGTGTAATAGAGGTCAGCCATGGAGAATGAAAACATTGGGTGAGATTGTTCTATTTTATGTGTTTTTGTTTATTATTCCCTTGCACTTCATTATTTCTTTGGGTTTATGCTTTCAATTCATTTAATTAATCTACCCTAAAAATAACCCATAGATACATTCGTGAACTCGACGTTTTGTAGAAAAATTTGTGTTTTCTTGTTTGTTTTCGTTGTTTTGCAGGTTACAGCCAAGAATTCATATGAAATCCCGTCACCTTTTCTTGAGTACAGAAAAATTGGGGCATAGAATCTTTAAAAATGATTATCTGGGTTTTGTAGGCCTTGTTCTTAGCTTTCTGAAACTTCAAACGGTTTAAAATTTCGTTAAGATTTGAGAAAGTTATGTCTATTTTAGTATTTGTTTTTTTAATCTAGCTTTTAAAACCTGCGTTTTCTTTTGCCTATAACGTTTTTTTGTGCAGAATATTAGAAAATACTTTATGGGTTTTGAAGGTTTGATTTTCATCTTTCTATGGATTCAAACGATTTAAAATTTTGTTAAATTTTGAAAAAGTTATCGCTATTTTAATTTGTTGCTGTCATTAAATTTTTTTTTCTGGTTACTAATCTTTGTTGGCAGCATGTGGTGTTGGAGTTTTTCATGGGTCAAAGACATATATTCAAACTACTGACATGTGGTTTTGCAGCTACGTTTGTCGAAGATTTATCTCTCAAACCACTTGTTTGCATTTTTTAATTTAGGATCATTTCCTTTGGTGCTCTAAAATGAATTTTGTTTGCAAGTGTCTGATTGTTTTTGAACAAATGGTAGGTGATTATGCTCTCACCTTGTGAAAACTTGGTGATCAAAAAACCAAACCCATTTTATCTATTGTACACCCTCACGATTTGGTATATCGAAGTATCCTCTCCCCTTGCGCACTTGTGCAATCCTAGGTGTAAGAGAAACGGTTACTAACTCTAGAACTTGGGCCTGTTTTGGTGGGAAAAAGCACTCACCCCAGGATGACTCAGACTGGTAGCACCTTGACACCGAGGGACTTCCAGCCGGTATATAAAAGTGGATTCTTAGGGAAAACCCAAGAATCACGCGTGTGGTTCCAACGAGATGGATCCGAAAGGGGACTCTCGCCGCATGGATCATGCCCTAAGAATGGAATGCTCATATTAAAAACCTTTTGTCTTAGTGTCCAATCATTCTTTGGCCATTGCTTGATATAGTGCAGGGTACAGTATCATGCCCGAAGACACTCACTACTGATCCCTTTGAGTAGAGATAGCAATTCTTGGGAATTCATTACCCAAAGAATCTAAATTTGGTGTGCTCAAATGACGTTAATGAGCCATGGAGGGGAGCCAATGCCACCAAAATTCTAAGCTATCTGCTCTCGAGAAGGAAAGGTGTTTATCACCAATTCAAGGTATAAAGGTGGGTTGTATCAAGTATACAAACCCTTAGCCTATTGGCCTTTTAGGATTGTATTTGTCTCATGTGTGCTTGCTTACAGTCAAAATATCATGCTTGCAAGTGTTTTCTGGATACTGAAACAAACCAAACAACATTCAAACATCTGGAAACAACCAAGTCAAACCTCAACAATTCAGTCAAAACTGGTCTATACATTCTCTCTGCAACGCATCTGCTATCCTATGCAACGCATCTGTCCTGTCGCGCCACATTTGCTATTTCAAAGGCCACATCTGACCTGTCATGCCACATTTGTTATCTAAACACCGTATTCACTTCTATTGAGTCACATTTGCTTGATTAAAATCTGCATTTGACCTGTCGCGCCGCATTTGAATAGTCAACAACGCATTTGTTGCATCTTGTAACGCAAACACAATAATGAGTCGCATTCGCTGCCTAAAACGACGCATATTCTATCCTATGACACAATCGACATTTTGAAACGCATTTGCCACATCTTGCGACGCATCTGTCTGTCAATAAAATTTGTCAAAACCAGTGCCCAAACATTGTTTGTTGATGCAATGCATGTGCATTACCAACACGCAATTGATCCTTGAAATGACACATCTGCACACTGCAACGCATTTTCCACTTGAAACGACGCATTTGCTTAACTGAAATTTAAACTTTGTCACAGACAAGAATCTAAATCCAAACATTTTCGTCAAATATCTTTTTCAAACATCTCTGTCAGAAACCAGAACTGAAATATTTTCCATCATAGTCCTCATTTGGCATCTAGACTTGGCATTGGTCATTTCCCTTGGTCAACAATCACTTTTTCATTTAGACAACATCATGAGATCCACCACTTTGTCTTCCCTTCAACAAAATATTGATAGGCTTGCTAGTAAAGTTGAATACGAATTGCTCTGTAGAGGTCAATACCAAGAAGTCTTAGAATTTAGAAGACAATTTATTGAAACCGAAAATCAATACCCTTCGTACCAGCAATCCATCAGTCCAAGTCCTCCGTCCGTCTACCCCCACTATCCACAGTCACTTAACACAAATCTTGCCATTAATTCACAACACATGTCCAATTATCACCCTTATCCTAACTTTGACAAGGGAAACCAACTATCCACTAGTCCATACCAAGTCTCCACGTCATATGCTAGTCCTTCACCTATCAATCTCGTCCAAGTGTACATGCCTTATCAACTATCTACCAACTCATGTTACGTCCCCACATCATATCATATCGATTCAGCCCAAGTCTCCATGTCCCATTTTAGTCAACCTTACTCCAATCCAGTCCAGGTCCCTATGTCATATCCTATGTCATTACCAACTAATACAATCAAAGTCTCCATGTCATATCCTATGTCGTCACCAACTAGTCCAGTCCAAGTCCCCAGTCCTTCACATACCAATCCAATCCAAGTACCCATGTCCTATCCTAGCCCTTCACATACTAATCATGTCCAAGTCCCCATGTCTTCTCCTAATCCTTTTCAAATCACCCCCTCACAAGCCACATCTAGTCATGAAAATTCTATCATTACTCAAAGTCAAATCCCATTTAATAAACTTGAGAATACATGTCAAAATGAAAGCCCAAAGCATGACCTTATAATGTCACCCTCATGTCAAGAACAAGGTAGTCCATCCCATGACCCCATCTTTTAGTCCATCCATGAAGTCCTTCAAGACAATCATGACATCCAAAACACACCTCTCCTTGACAATGACTCTATTTCCGACTGTATCATCCATGACAAACCCATATTTGACCAAGACCCCATCATTGACCAAGAAGTCCAAATCCATGACAACCCCATCTTCGACCAAGACCCTACCATTGACCAAGAAGTCCAAAACGATCCACTCCTTGACCTTTACACCATTCATGATCAAACACTTTCCGACCTTATAAAGGCCTCGACTATTGACACTTCCCATGATGAGACACTTTCCTCCATGGGACACATAGATGATATTCCTGCAGAACAAGAATCTTCCACTAGGGACATGCTTGCATATGATCAAGTTATAGCTAAAATCATTGGACTCTATGACACTAAACATAATGATGGCTTCGATATTGCCTTGGAAGCACCAATAGAATCATCTGAACCTGACATGTCACACGATCAGACCAAAGATATCAATCAAGAATATGTCCAACATGACAATGAAGCTAAGACACTTTATCAACTAGGGTCATCTATCTTTGTCAGAGCAAGCTTTCTTGTAGACAAAAATATAACAAGTATCCACATACCTAATGATGGGTTAGCATCTTGCTTTCAAAACAACAAATACCCCATCGCAAATAGAATCTGTCAAAGCATGCAATATCAAGGCAAAGGACTAGGTATACACGAGCAAGGAATTCTAGAACCAATACAGCTTCAGGAAAATTATAGACATCAAGGTCTTGGCTATTCCTCAGTTAGTAAATCACACGATGTCAATGGTACCTCCTCGATACTAGGGGAAACTTTGTCAGATACAAACGTCAAAATGGAGTCTATGAGAAATCCTTGTCATAAGATTGTTGCCAACACCCCCTCCACCCACACCATGAACCGTCATTCCATCATAAATAAACCTTCCCTTTGGAACCAACAAAAAAAAAGTCTTACAAGTCAAAAGATCAAAATCAAATGTCAAAGGCCATTGAATCAAACAAAAAGACAAGTGGACAAATGAAATTAAAATGGATCCCAAAGAAAGATGGATCAAACAAAGACACCAAGTCAAATACAAAAGTCAATCACAATGTGGAGCCACAAGACAAGGACTCCCACATATAACACATGTCCACCTCCTTCAAAATGGTCATCAATCAAGGCATATAAAAGTGTTGGTTCCAAACACCATCCCTCCAAAATCCGTCATCCACCATCCCAAGTTTGGAAAATAAAAATCCATTCATCCAAATGTCCAAACAATCTTTCCACGTCTACCATCATTCGTCATAACCTTACATCTCGTCTAAAGTCCAATGATCCCACGTCACAAATCTGTCACATCTTGGTAGCAACTCTTTACCGCAAGGACTCTCATGGCACTCTATTGTGATGTGTGTATTCTGATAAGGCCAACTCTAGTATCAAAAAGGATCACAATGATATCAATCAGTTGTATACAAGCGCTACGATCCTGACAAGACAACTACTTCAAATAAGACATTATTGGCATATCATGGCACCAGTCTCTACATCAACACTGTCAATGGATTCAAAACAGTTAGTGGTCATCTAAAGCATCTAGGCTATCCACAAAATCAGAAATACAAAAAAAATAAAAAATGTAAAACATCGTCGCCCTAATGAAAACCTGGCAAACAGGCGTCATGGTGACACCAAAAAAAATATCAAAAAGTCAAGAAAATAGTAAAGAGAAAAAATTCATCCAATGGTGAAAACCTGGCAAACATGCACCCTGGATAAGTACCATGATGAAAACCTGGCAAACAGGCGTCATGTGTAAAATAAATCATCTATGTGGAATTTTATACTTGGGGGCAAGTCGTCTCATTTTCCCATGCCTTCCTCATGACATTGATGTCCATCTAAGCCCTATCATTTCCACGCATTTTTCCCACTTACCTCGGTCTTGACATAAAACTGGCACACATAAATCATGCTTTGGAAAAACTCTTGACATTTCTATCCTTCGGTCATACACGATTCATGAAACATCATGTCATTGATTGTCATAGTCTTATTGTCCTTATATGACATAGTCCTTGAAAATCATATGACAATTCCATTAGTCTCATGTCTCCCATCTTTTACCAAGGCCACCCCCTATCCTTTCATGCCTGCCACCTATCTTGGCTTTCCCTTGTCAAACGGTCTAAGGATAATCATCATCCCATCTAGTCCTAACCAAGCCATTCCAAATGCAACGAGTCTAATCCATACAAGCACAATATCCAAAATTTTATGTGACTGTGTTCCCGGCCTGGCTGTAGACCGCCATACTTTCATCACATTATCGTCATCATCCTCACGTTGTTTTGGGATGCGTCCTTCCCACATCAAACAATGTTGTCATCACCTGTCAATTGGTATTCAGCTTGACTAGGGGCATAATCATGTTTGTCCTTGGATTCTCATGTGTAGGCATCAGTCACATGCATTTGTCACGATCCTCTTAAATGCCAAAATCCAAAAAAATCATAAAATGACAAAAAGACAAAACATCATAAAATGTCCTGAAGAGTGACCAAAAACATCATAAAATGTCCTGAAGAAAGACCTACAAATCATAAAACGTCCTGAAGAAAAACACAAAAACATCCAAATCAATGTCAAAATCCTAAAATTGGAGTCAAAGTCAGTCATGTCAGTCAGTCCATGTCATTGTCAAACTACGTTGTCTCTGTGCATTTGCTACGTAGGCAAGGCCATCAATCGATGAGTCCCCGAGACATTAGGTCAGTCCTTTTAGGTTGGTCCAAATAAAATCATGGCATTTGTCACAATCATCACATCGGTCAAATAAGTCAGACATATTCAAACTCAGACACAAGACAGTCATTCGAAACGTCAATGTCAAAGTTGGTCAAAATCAGACAGCACAGTCCAATCAATCATACAGTCAACATCAGTCAACTTGCCAAAACATATTAGTCAAAACAATGTCAGTCTCGTCACTCTTTGGTCCTCTTCAAGATGTGTCCTTCTCGGATTTGGATCTCGTCAAAATGTCCTTTGCTTTTTTCAAGATGTGTCCTTCCTGACAATAGGCCCCGTCAAACTGTCAACACCATCAAATTGGCAAAACTCTTAAACTATCAAAACTATCAAACCAACAAGAAATCAATCTTGGGAAAACAATGTTGGAATATGTGCCTCAATCCCTACTGACATGGAACTCCTGAAGGGAAAATTCATTGTGACGTTGTTCATATTTGGGCGACTAACTATTTTGAAGCTCTTGAAATATTCATATTGTTGTGACAAGGTTGAAGTCTTGCCGACAAGTCTATCGTTGTGACTTTCTGTGTTCGGTGTGACCTTTTGGTGAATGGAAACCTTTGGGTGACAGTGTGATCTTATTGAGCATCAGGGAGACTTGGGTTGTCGATATTGGTCTGGCCGATACGAAATGTCTCGCCAACACCGTTTTGCATATGGTAATTGGCGTAACCTTTTGTTTCGGTATGAGTCCCAGCGATCGATAAAGGTCTCGCCGACTAGGATGTACAGCTATCGAGGTAACATAAAGGTTGCAGGGAGATGTCTCAACGACGAAGCTAGGTCACACCGACAAGAGTATTCTCGTGGTGTCTTCACGGTAACAAAAGACTTCATTGAGAAGTCTTGGCGACTTGGGTAAGTCACGCCGATGGTCTTCGGTAAGACTTGGGGCGCTCAGAGAAAGGTCATGGCGAAAGACATGAGTCTTGCCAACAGTATGTGACATTCGGGGTGACATGGGATGTTCGCTATGACATCTCGGCGAAAATGGTAGATCATTCGATGGAAGATTTTTTCGGTATGACGTCTCACTGAAACCGTTGGGTCTTGTCGATAGTAGTAAGGCTTCGGTGTAGCATGAAGTGGTCAATGCAAAGTCTTGGCGAGATCGGTATGTCTTGCCGATAGTATAACTCATCGTTGTGACTTGTGACTTTGATATGAGTCTCACCGAAAAGCGATTGTCACGCCGAAAGGAAAACACACAATGGCATAACTCGAAGACTTTGATATGAGGTCTTGGCGAGATCTGTATGTCTTGCCGATGGTCTCTCTGAGTTTGATATGACTTATGGTTTTTGGTATGAGTCTTGTCGAATGAGAATCCTCTTGCTGACTGTTGGGGTCTGAAGCCAATATCGATAAACGAATACTTTGTGGCATCGAGGAGACACTGTTAGTGTCTCACCAATATGCCAACAAAGTTGAACGTCGTTGACCGTGTGACCATCCTATGTGGCATCCTGCTGGACCAATCAGAGGAAGCGGTTTTCAAACGGATGATGGTTGGTTTTTTGCATTAGTTGCAATGCTGGAAAAAATTGCATGCAAGGAAAAATCATCTGCTCAATGGAAACTGTCTATGATTGGCAATGGCGGATAAGGATGCACAGAAGACAAAAAAATCATAATGTGAATAGAATAAAAGCAAATCAATTCTGATTTGAAATCATGATGAGTTTATCGAATTGGTTGAGAGCTTTTCTGAGAGAGATTGAATAGTGAATGTTGTAGCTACTGTGAAATACCAAAGAGTTGTATTTTTGATTGTATGTAATTGTTGTTATTGTAATACAAAGAGATTCAGTTTGGTGTGGTGGGTTTTTTCCCAAAAGGGTTTCCCACATAAATCTATTGTTCAGTTGTCTTTGAGTATCTTCTCTGTTTTTGAAATTCTTTCATGTGTGTCTTAATTAGATTGTAATTAGAAAAATTAAATGTACTGTCTGCTTACTTCCCTGTGGATTTGACGTTAGGAAAGTTGTTTCCGCACCGTTGCTTTCCTTACAAACAAACATTGGCAAACAAAATAAAATGGTTGTTAATCTTTCTGGTCTATCGTGTCTTATCTTTTAACTATCTTGGTTATTTTGTCTTATATTTTTACTGTCTTGTCTTTTTGGTCATGTTACTAGCTACCTCGAGGATGTCCCATGAAGGATTTAGAGGTGTGATGACATCTCCTAGCCTATTTTATTTTCTTTGACTACTGTCTGTGGATTGTCTTCACAAAAAGACTAGGGCAACTTCGCCCTTAGTATGAGTTAGGACATTCCTTGTCTGTGACTGTCCGTTTTTCAAGTGGATGACCTTGCACACCTTGGTCTGCGTCATATCATGGTGTTTGTTGTCCATTTGTGTCATTTTTACCACCCAATGATGATTTGAGCAATGTCTATTAGTTCTTTGGCAAATTTTGAAGGATTCTTTCATCTAGTCTGCATCTTCATCATCCATATCTTTTGCACTAACATTTTTTTTGTCTCTTCATATTCTAGTCTTCTCGTCCATTTCGAGAGCACACCCATGTTCTTGGAACCTGTCTTTCCTCTCGAGGGGGCATACCACTACCCTCCTCGTCATTCTTCCTCATCGTATTTTGCACTGGGGTATATTTTTGACTTTTTTTCTTTGTCACAATGCGACATGCTACATTATGACAAAGAGGGGCAAAATGTAGACACTTAAAAATGACCTAGGCCTTCAAACTCTATTTTTACCACTTTCGTCCTAGCATAATTATGACATTTAATTATGTCTTTGGTCCACATTCGACTATTAATTAAATAATTCATAATTGTTTAATTAATTTGTGTCCTTTTATTCTTCATGATTATTAAATAAATAAATTCTATTTATTTATTAAACACGTCATTAATTGTCTAAGTCTTCCCTAATTAAATAAATTTCTAAATTTATTTAATTACCTTTCTTCATTTATTTCTTCCTGATTATTAAAATAAATAAATTTTATTTATTTATTTAATGTCACTAATCCTCATAATTAAATGAATTTATGGATTTATTTAATTAATTAATCTTATCTTCTAAATTAAATAATTATCTTTAATTATTTAATTGTCAAAATTAATATTCCTCTCATTTTAAATAAATAAAATTATTTAAAATGTCATCACTTCTTAACTGACAGTTCATTTTGGTAAATAATCTTAAAATTGATTATTTATTATTTCACAAAATCCATATTTTGAATTAATTTAATTCAAAATGGTAACTAATCTTCTAAAATCAAGTAATTGGGCAGATTCTTGATTTTCCAAATTTGATCTTCAGTTCAACTCTTATCTTCTTGATTTTTCGAATCTCACAAATCAGGCAGTCTTTATCTTCTTGATTTTTGAAAATCTTTATTTTTCTAATTAATTATCTCATTTATTCTCCATCGCCATTGGATTTTCTTAGATGACATCTCGTCCATCCATTCAAAATGGCATTTTCTATAAAATGTTATTTTCCTCTCATTTTTAGATTACACACTGACGCAGTGACATACTTAGGCATTTTGTAGGCATCTTAGCATTTATTGGCATATTTCATTAAAGTTTCGATCATATTGTCATAGGCATAGGCATTTTAGAAGAAAATCATTCAAAGCTTGTGTAGGACTTTATCAAGGATTGCTCGCACGTTCGATCTGAGGGAAACACAAATCAGCAAGTTAGAAGGTGTAATGGAGGTCAGCCATGGAGAATGAAAACATTGGGTGAGATTGTTCTATTTTATGTGTTTTCGTTTATTATTCCCTTGCACTTCATTATTTCTTTGGGTTTATGCTTTCAATTCATTTAATTAATCTACCCTAAAAATAACCCATTGATATAGGTATTGTCATTGTTCTTGTTAATGGGAGAGATGTAGTTGGAGACATGGAGGTAGAGGAAAGTGGAGAAGTGGTGGCAGAAGAAGAGTCTATGGTCACAACCTGTACAGTGGGTGGAGAAGAGGCAAGGTGGACCAAGATATCCACCATAGGTGGAGAAGTAGCCACCATCACCTGAGAAGTAGGTCGAGGGGCAACAGTAATGGAGGCAGCAGGTGGAGATTTTGGTTGCTCAACCTCCATTTCCTCTCCCTCATGAAGTGGATCATCTTGGATGGTTGGCATTTCCGTGAAACTTCCTGATCTTTTATGTTTCTTGGAAGGTTCACCTTCCAAAATCTTTCTTGCATACACCTTGGGGTTGGGTTATTTCTCTTCAGCCTCTTTCCTCTTCCTTGACCTGGTGGACGAAGTGTATTTTGAAGTCTCCCCTAACGGGGCAGCAGTTGTCCCACTGCCTATTTCACTTGTAGGTTCTTCCTTAAGGCCTTCATAGGTCAAAGTGACCCTTTGCTATTTCAATTTGGAAACTTGCCCATCAATCCACTCTTTTGTTCTAGCCTTAACGGGCTTGGTTATAATATCAAGGTCTTCAACCTCTAGCTCATCCCATTCAATTAGTGGCAACAAGAGATTGGCAACTGCATCATACCGAGGATCCATTATTTTACTTTCATCTTCTTCTACCTGGTCCAGTACGGGGAACAAGTTGACCCTTTTTACGAAATATTTTGTCATGCTCATATAGTGCCTCATTCGCACTTCATTATCATCTTGGAAATTAGTCCAAAATTCTTCAATGTTATGTAGATGGGAATATTTAGGTCCAAGTGCTTTCTTATGATGGCCATAGGGGTCCATTCATGGCTGGGCAGTGTGGAGTGTCAAATGGTATTCCACTAGTTCCTCCTTTGAATAGTCGGCACACTGAGAGGTATGAAGTTCATATAGTCCTTTCCCGAAGGAGAGAGGATAAGGAATCCCCGCCTTATGTTTGCTACCCATTAGGGCGTGTGCATGTCATAGCTGCTAAGAGATCTCTAGCAGTATCATCTAGTTAATGGGATACCGGGGCAGCTTGTTTGGTCTTTATGAAAATCCTTGAGCACGAATGTAGGTGAACTTTGTATACTGTATGAATAAGAAGGAAAATTATTTGAGGAAGGCCCTAAAACTATGGGAGACTCTCCTTTCGAAGTCACCCCTAAGCAATCTGATGATATAGCCTATAAAGGCATCATTCACTCTACAATAATCCTTTTTAAAGTTCTTGAACTACAACTGGGGGTACTTGTAATAAACTTCCAACTCCCTTCATGGTTCTTCATCTAGAGCTCTAAATAATCCTCTATACACCTCCACTCGGCCAGTGAATAGACCAAGTAAGATGTCATGTAAAATTTGGAGATCTTCTTTATGGCCATGAATTGCTCATGAAAGCAATCATTGATTATCCCTGCCCAATAGAACTTGACCTTTCCACGGAGAATCTCCTCCACAAAGTATACCATCCACTCTTGGAAATAGGTTGTGGTTGGGAGGCCCATTACTCTTCTCAATAGGGTCACCAAATCACGGTAATCCTCATAAAAATCACTACAGAAGATCTCCTATGGAACCTTTGCAGCACTACCCCTCTTCTCTTTCAACCAATACTGATTAATAAGTCTTTTACATTTGAGTGGATCTTTGTCCCACATAGCCTTGCCATCACTTATGGTTGGTACTTCCATCTCCCCGAAGGTAGGGATAGGAAAACTCCTTGTTATCGCACTGGCAGACATGTCAGCCAAAATATTTCCATCTCGGTCCACTATGGTTTTGGTTGCTTCTTAATAAGCCTCCCTACAAACCATTACCAGTTTAGGGGCGATGAGGGTAGGGGGAAAGCTTGCAACCTTAGCTATTCCACTTCTTTTGATTTTTCTTGCACTTTTAGTGGTGGGACCGATCCAAACTCTCTACTTGAATTCATCGATGTCTACTTGTCTGATGTTTGTATCTATGACCTCCTTCCAAGTTGAGGTGACTTTGGATTTTAGGGGTTCCCCTTGGAACTTATATTTCATTTAGTCCTTGTCTTCTTTTCCATGGGGTGCCTTGCCTATTTTCTTTCCTTTTTATTTCTCCACAGAAGCTCCCAAAGGTCCCACACCTAATTCCATATATTATGTGGGAAAAGGAGAGGTGAGCACAATCAAGCATGAAAACATGGAAACGTTAGCCAAATCCCTACAAACGAAGTTAGATTGGATAATTCAGTATTTAAGAAATCTAACATATAATCCAGATTGTCATTAGTTGTTCATAGGAGGGAGTTTGGATGATTCGGGCCCCAGGGGTCGGACTTCCCTCGCCTGATGGTTGTTTTAGAGTTGTTGCAGGAGGGACAAAAATCAGGGCACGACGGCCTGCTTTTCCCAACCTGTCTTCAGATTTGGTCACTTTGAGGAGTCCACTAAGGGGAGTGCCTTATTTTAACATGTGGGTCGAAGTTAGTTTAAGGTTTGGAGGGCATTCGAATCATATTTTGACCACTCAGAACCAGGAGGAGGATTGGTCATTTGAGGTTTTTCATTTGAAACAGCTCTGGTGAGATGACATTCCCAGGGTGAAGTTTTGACTAGCGGGACCTGCGGGTCCAGAAGACAGTAGCATAACTCATTGGTCTTTTAGGTATTTCAGGTCAGAGGAGGCGAATGTTCACGAGGTGATTTCCATTTGAAATGGTGGATTCCACGTGAAGGTCTGACGGGGGCAATATGAGGAATCGGGTCCAACCAAGGGCATGGCTTTCGTGCTTTCTTTGTTTTTGATTAGGGAAACTCATCGGAAAATGGGAGGTCGGGTTCCAAGAAGTGGAAGGATGAAGGCTATTCTCCCTTTCATGACTACTAGGATGGGGCAGAATCCCAATGATGGAGTTCGACAGGGGATGACCCGCCAAATGCTGACCACTTGGCACCTTTCGACATTTTTCGTTTGACGGTTGTGAGGGAGCTGGGAGTTGGAGTGCGGAGGGTAGTTGCTCAAGAGCTGCAAAGACAACATTGTCAGAGTAGTGGCATGTGGATGAAGGTTGGCTAGTCGGGACCCGAAGGGCACTTGGCGTAAGGTCATTTCAAGCTCAATGTTACACGACAAATGAAGGAGCGGGGCCCGATAGATGGACAATCGGGTTGAGAAAGTTTCCTGAGATAGCTAGATGTAGACAGAGTTCCACTAGGGGAAATCTGCCAGGTGGGATCTGAAACAAGTCAGGACTTTAGGATTTTTCAAGCATGAATTTTGGGTAGCCAGCAAGATGGGGCCCGAGTTCCAGAGAGCTAGGATTCGAAAGTCATTTGGGGTTGGTAGGTTATGAACTATCACAGATACGGAGTCCCACTAGTGGGGACCCAAATGGGTTGATGACTTTCCCCTAGCTTATGAAATTTTGTGGTTGTAGACGGTGAAAGGAAGGGGTCCCTCCTAATGGTGGACCCAGAAGAGGCACTCGCCGCTCATCAGGGTTCTAACTTGGTCCAAGATTATCAGCAACAATGAGGAGGCTTGGGCCTGCATAGTGTGAACGCTCTGTCTAAAGAATGTCGCCAAGAGGACAAGGTTTTGTGGGCTCTGTTTGGGTCAATTTTGAGGGTTTCTCAATTTTTGCTCATATGGGTTTTGGGCGCCGTGTTTTTCTCTACCTAGTTCATGTATTTTTCCTCCTTTTAATTCATTAGTTTTGTGAGAAATTAAAGAAAAACACCAAACAGGGCATAGAAAGCAGACTCACCTCAAGAACCCAATGAAGGAGGCAATTAAATCAACCAACAAACATGTTGGAATGACGGCGGCACTCATTGGGCTCAGAGGCGACGTGTGGAGATAGCTCTCTGATTGGCTCTGATTTGCTTTGATCAAACTGACATATGAAAATGATAGTTCAGATCTAACTATATATAGAAAAGGAGGCATTAAATGCAGCCAATGATAGTTCAGATCTAACTATATATAGAAAAGGAGGCATTAAATGCAGCCATTAAATGCCTGTACATATGACCTAAGGTTGGTGGGTTACAAATTTAAAAATAGCCATGGGAGAGGTGGAGCTCGATGGGCGAACGACCGTTAAGACTTTGTCGTTGGAAACATGATGGAACAACAATCAGAGTGGTGGGTCCTAGGTTGCGGAAGGACAGGGTCCTTCGACCATTTGGCATGACAAATGTAATAGGGAAGTCCACTAGGGGCAGCCCGTGAGAGTGGACCCGTAGGTCTCCAGGGACACCGGTTTGAAAGGTAGAGGTAAACTGCCAAGGGGGCTTCGCAAAGGCATAGGACCTAGAAAATTTGAGGGGGGGTGAAACATGGTTGACATGAGATGACTCTTTTGAGGTTTACTGACCATTTGGGACACAAAAGCAGGGGGCACACAAAATGAGATGACAACAAAATGACCCAATAGGGCGAAGGAGAGAGAGGGTCCCCGTTCTGAATGGGGCATGTGTGTTGAGGGCACAACACAAGTCATATAAGAAAAATAATCACTATAACAAAATGGACAAGAAAAATTCAAATGGATACCAAAGCAAAAGCAAGAAAATCATCCCTATCAAACTCCATTAGTCAAATAAACCATGGGGAAAAATCAAAACAGAAGTTCATCCATAAAAAAATTCCAATGATGCAAAAGAAAGTTTCAAAAGCAACCTACAAGGTATATCAAGACGTTGGTCCCAATTGAATCTCCATATCCACCCATCATTTCTCATCATCCCAAGTTTGCAAAGTTGAAGATTCTAAACTGTTGACCAATCCATCTGAATCTCATATCCCTCAACACATTTCACCATCCATGATATCCAAATCTCACATTGATTGTGTATTGGTAACAAATCTTTATCATAAGGACTCTAAGGGTACCTTATCATGATGTGTGCATCTAGGTAAGGTTGACTCTAATGTTGACAAAGAAGACAAAAATTATCAGGGGTTACATTCAAGTTCCTATATCTTAGCAAAAAAAATCCTTCAAGTGGGATATCATTGGCACATCATGACAACAACAAAAACAACACCTATATCAGCACCAACAATGTCTATATTAGTACCACTAGGTGGTTCAACATGAGCATAAACAGTCAAAAAAATAAAAAATAAAAAATCATCAAGAAAAGAGTAAAGAGAAAAATCATCCTCCAAGTGAAAACCATTGTGGTGGTGCTTTGTACAAGTACCATGATGAAAACCTGGCAAACAAGAATCATGAGTAGTATCGAGCATCTGCATGCGCCATTTTAGGTAGAAGCATCTCATCCTATCCATAATAAATCTAACATTCCATCCATCATCCATCAAATCTTATCCATAATAAATCCATGAACCATTCATCCAAATCCAACTTATCTTGATCTTGAAAAAGTTTGGTGTACACTTTACACTTGCTTATGGAAAACATCTTGACATGGGTCACTACCATTGATCCTATCCTATCCAACATTATCTAAGCCATGAGGCATTGTCCAAATGGGTATACTCTATCCAAACATGTTATCAATTCAAAAGATAATCCTTACATCTTTTACATTGCTAGAAATTGGGGGGTAGGTACTTACATCTTACTTTAGAATAAATCTTGATATATGTCTTCTAGCTCATGTTGTGATCTAGGCATCGTCCAAACAATTCAAGCAATCCATATCAATTGTATCTTGTTGACGCTTCAACGCGGTATCAAAACATTTGACAATCGTGTTCCTAGCTTGGCTACAAATCTTGATCAATCAATCATCATCTTGGTATGTATATTTCCCAATACTTGTGTTCTTCCTATCTTGGCAACACTATCCTTGCATTGTTGTGTATCCTCAACAATGTTATCATTATTGAAAACTACTTAATTAGGTTAAAACCAAAAAAAAAAGTTAAAAATCCAATAAAATCAAAACAAAGTAAAAACATAAAAAATCCTATAAATATTTTATGCTTACACCAAGTGAACTACGAGCCTCTACGTGTACAATGTAGGCAAGACCATCATTGATGATCCCTTGAGGCCCTAGTTTAGTCCCCTTCAGGTGTTCCTCTTTGTCTTTAAACTTGGTCAAAAAACAAAAAAATATATAATATAAAAAATATAAAAAAAAAATTCAAATATCTTATCAAAATCTAAAAACATTCATAAAAAATATAGAAAACAACAAAAACAACATCAAATAGTTCAGAAAATCACAAAAAAAGTCCTATCTCCATTGTCACCTATCCATAATAAAACATTCATTCATAATAAACAAAATTGCCATTTTCACCCTTTGACAAAATAGACAAAAAATAAAGCAACATCAAAAGCTAGAACTTTCAAACAGACAATCACAAAGATTTGATCACAAATAGACTAAAATAATGCCAAAGTGTTAACTACCTATGTATTGACAATTCACCATCAACATCTCGACACATGTCTTAACGGATAGATCATTCCTACAATAGACATTATCAATAATGAATAACGACCTGAAACCTCAAAACAAATATGGCGAGTGATACAACAACATGGTTTATATTTTTATTATTTTATATTTTTGATTTATCTTATTGACTCATTCCTAGGATCTCTCGAGGATGTCGATAAGGATTTAGAGAGAAAAGAATAGGGGCAATTGACTATTATTTCTATTTGCTCTATTTATTGGATATTTTTGTAATACTACCCTGGCGAATACTTTCCTTGTGTGTGTGGAATTTGTTTCAAGCAACTAAAGTGGCCTTGCATGTTTGGTTCCTCATAACTCTCTATGCACTGGTCCAAAATGCTCTAAACTTCTAACTCATACACTCTAACAAGGTTTTCATATGTCTGGTATGAGTAAGAATACTCCTTGTTTGCGGAGTCAAAGTCCATGCAATGGATACAATGTCACCTTGGTCATTAATACCCTGGTGCATTGTGTCTATTTGCTACATCAATGAGGATTGCTAAACATTATGATGTATCTATGAAAGCAAAATCAAACTCATCAATGACTAACAACATCAATTTTCTTCGAAATCTTACTAGCATTTTATTCTAGTCAACATTTCTTCTGTCAATCCTTGCACTTAAAACACATGACATCATCTTGTCAAAAAAATTGGCTCATTATCCAAAATTTTCACCAAATTTCTCAAGGGGGCACCATGTTATCTCCTTGTCACCAGGGCATATCGAGGCATACCAGGGCAGCTCCTGAACAAGAATTTTTAAACTTTCTTTGACACAACACTCAAAATTGCATTGTATCAAGGAGGGGAAAAATGTCGATACCATAAATTGTCTTGACTTGCGAACAACACTATTTAACTAACTTTCACCCTTCTCTAAATGATTATATAATACATTATTTATTTATTATCAAATTTTATATTTTTCTATTAATTAAGTGATTTAATATTATTTAAGTAATTTGTCCTTAATCGTCATTTCAGACTAGTTAAATAAATCTCATTTATTTAATATGTCCTAATCTAACTTTTTTCCTTCCGATTAATTAAATAACATTAATTATTTAATTATGTCGCCAATATACCCTATTCGTCTAAATCATTTAAATTGCTATCACTGAATAATTAAATTAAACCACTTTCCCCTCTCTAAACCTAAATAATTAAATTAATTATTCAACATCATTCAACATAGTCAACAAACAAATATAACTTTATTTGTTAAAGTCAAACATGATTTGCATGTTCAACTCAAAATATTAATTAATTAATTATCTTGGCCCTCCTTTTTGATTGAGAAAATCACAATCACTAATTTCTCACTGTAAACAGCTAACTAACTCATCTATTCTTCAATCCCACCAACCACTCAAATTTATTTCTTCAATCACACAGATTATGCAATCTAAATCCACTAATCTTTCTAAACTATCTCCTCTCAATGGTTCTCAACCATTGATTAGGATTTTTTACTACAAAATCTTGATCACTCATCTCGAAATAGGAAATCTATAAAACAATCACCTACCTTCTCACAAATCATCTAGAATCTTCATTGCGAAGCACTAAGCAATTATCCCTTGAGCACATTGAGAGATATCCTCACATTCTAGTTCAAGATTTTACACACATTGAAGCTTTTGCAACAACAATAGAGGCTTTGTATTGAATCGAGCAATCTGACATCCAAATTTCAATACAAACAAAACTCCAACATGGGATGGTATATGTTTTAAATTTTTGAATTCAATTC
The DNA here is from genome assembly GCA_007258455.2 of Sequoia sempervirens. NCBI lineage: Eukaryota > Viridiplantae > Streptophyta > Pinopsida > Cupressales > Cupressaceae > Sequoia > Sequoia sempervirens. The sequence continues at coordinate 113,306,727 of VDFB02256132.1, read as the reverse complement.
ATGTCTTTTAGATTACATTGTTTGATTTCGTAATTTTAGAACTTCATTTCATGAGTATGGGTATGAGATCTTAATCTTGTTTGAATTAGAATAACTTAATTCATTTGTTGTGTTTTCCTAATGCTTTATTCCCCCCTTACGACAACATGTATTGGGATATTTCCTCAAAATGGGAAAATAAGTAAATAATAAATAGAATAGGGATGCTAATTTCACCATTACATTTTGCACAAAATTTGTGGGCAACTCATGAATGATCATGCATTATAAAGTATATAGCACTCACAAACATGCATTTACAATAAAGTAATTATTCAAACAATTTAAGGATATAGTGATGGGGTCCATACAAAGTAAATGAACCCTACAAGATTTGATAATGTGAATATTCCTTTTATGTTTTTTCTCTCATGGAATCATGTAAAATAGAGGAAAGATATATTATATGGATAAATTATAACTCACAAGTAGAATGAAAACTTTAGTGATCATATATGTCCCCTTCAATTGATTGACCCCAAGGGGTGTAATTATTTAAAGTAAGAAAGGGTTTTATGCATGGTAGTAAACACGCTCAAAGACATGTAAGCATATAATCATGAAGCATAACATCAATAATTGATGCATCATGAGAGAAGCATGAATATAACAAGACAGATCATAATAAGCACATAAGGACTAGATTTGTCATTACGGAAGAATAGGGTTGTCCCAATATGGGCAAGATAATGGTGATGTGACCTTTAATGGCCATAAAAACTTGTGTGGAAAGAGTGATAAGTCAAATATGATGACCCCACCCAATGAAAATAGAGGGTAATAAACCAAACTAATGGTGATCAATAGGGAAGGACATGCTGCCCCTAATATATAATATATATCTATGAAAAATTAATACAAGATCAAGATATAAGGACTCTAGTAACATAAGATTGAGATATAAATGATATACAAATACACAATTTAAGATCAACAAAAGGATTTTCATAATAGTACATGCAATGAAGGATCAATATATGAAAGCTATATATGAATCACAATATGACTATGTAAGATCATAAAAGACTCTAAATGGTATGACAAATTAATGGAAGACCAAAGTATGAACTCTCTAAGAAGCATGTGGATAATAATCATAGAGGACAAGTATAAGGATCATGAATGCAGTAGATGATAAAAGAGAATAACCAAGGATCAAAAGATATAAAGACACAATAAGATGAAGACTTGATTCATGATGATGCATAAGATAAAAGGAATACAAAATATGCCCTAAAGTGGGGGATAAAAAAATATAATGATAAGAAATAAAGAGGTAAAATATGTCCCCCATGTGGGAAAAAAGTAAAAAATAGCCACAAGGATCCAAAAGACAAAAATGTGCCCCATGAGATATCAAAGATAAAATGGATATGTGAAGTGAACTAGATAAAAGACAAGAAAAAAAATGGGAAAATGATATCTAAGAAATGGTCATGGATAAATTAGCAAACTTAGGCTCCTTCTTTTATAACTCGAGCGGTGTCAACTCTTTCTTGAGATCGTATTTTTCCCAAAGGAGACAACTAAATCAATCTCAAGATATTTTTTTATTTTTCTTATTTGCTTTCCTTTTCAATGACATGTGTTCCTACTATTTCAAATTAGGTTCAAACCTATTATCAATAAAATTAATGTTGGTGTGAATAAGGTTTCTTACTTAACTATTTCACCTAGTGGGTCCTATTCTCATGTTAAGTTTAGTTAGGTCCTAGGAATATTTCTAGAATTCTTAAGTGTCATGTGATCTTATCATGTCATTTAATATTTGATGAGTTAGTTGTCTCTTAGCATATGATTAAGGCACTAGTCATGATCTTGTATAATCCTATGTCTCACCTTGGCTATATAACCAAGGGTCTCTCATATATTATACATCAATTATATTTGTATTATTGATAGGAATATACTTTATTCTTGTCATTTTGATCTTCTCTCTTTGTGCTTTCCATTTGGCCTCTATATTTTGGGTGGCTATCTCCATAACCAACTCTTACATGGTATGAGAGAAAGTTGGATGCCTTTGGTTAGTATTTGTGGATATATCTTGGTAGATCTTAAAAAGTTAATTATTCTCTTGTCTTGTATTGAATGATGATATAGAGAATTAGAAAAAATTGATAGAAATACTAGATTATAGGGGGTTCCTCTTTGTGGCTTTGTATTGTAGGTTCATTTTGGAGCTTTTTGAGCTCACCATTGAGTTCAGGGTATTCAAGAAAGTTAGCTTTATCTTTTATTTCATCCAAATCAAACATATGAGGCCTATTTATGAGGGTTTGAAGTTGGAAAGTGGTTGCCAAATCCAAGAGATAGCTACAATTTAGAGCATTTTGGGTCAAATATGACCATACCATCAATGTCCAAAAAACCCAAAAACCCCAAGATCAACTGTCATCTCATCAAAATAGGACAACTTTTCTCAGAGCCATCAAATAAAAAATCTCCCCAATTCAGTCATTTATACAACCATATAGTCACCATAATTACAATCAAGTAATATGATTTCAAAACAAAAAAAAATTATGTTTCATAAAAAAATTGATTTTTTTTGAAAAAAAATGTTTAATCGTATACCTTTCACAAAATTTTTAAAATTAAAAATTAAAAAATAAAAGTACCTTGCGTAGGCAGGGTACTGTAGATTGTACTTACTTGCATAGGTACCAAGTGGCCACAAGAGTCACATGGAATGGCCCCCATTAACCATTTGGTGCAACACATTGCTATGGGCCAACTTACCACCTGATGTCAGTCTTTGTAAAGACTAATGAAAAATAATGATTATTCTAATTTCTTTAAGCATATTCTACTAACAAAGTATATTCTTGTCAAAAAATTTAACCCTTGCATTACTTGTGATGACCCATAGGATATCAAATTTGATCATGTAGATTGGATAATATTCACAAAATATCCCCTAATGACATCAATGGGGCCTTTTTAATTTACCCCCCTCTCCATTTGCATTTTGGTTTTAGAGGGCAATTTTCAAATGCTCATAACTCAGGCTCAGGACCTCCTTTTTGCGAGCAATTTTTTTATTTGGGGAAAAATTTCATGCTCTTTAGAATGGTGTAGACATTTTTATTTTGGTGTCTATATTTTATAAAAAATATAGATTCTCATAGGTGTTGCTAAGTTGTTCTCATTTTGGAAATTTCTAGGGCTCTATTCTAACTCCTACAATAACATTTTTTGGGTGTTTTTTTTTTAGTACATAATTTTTGGTGTACTTTTCAATGTTGTGATCAAATTAATCTTATTTTATCAAAATATTTACTTTTATTATGTGTCCAAATTTCGCATTTGCATGTACCAAGATCAATACCATTTCATTGTTTTTAGAAAGTAACAACTGTAATTGTCATAATCATAAAGTGCCAAGCTCATATATTATTAGGGGATTATTTGATTGAGTGATTTGGGGGGATTATTCTTGTGGTTGTGGTTGCATTCCTTTTAATTTGTGTTTTCTCATTCTTGTTTTATCATGGAGAAATTTTTGGTTTCACTTCTTACACAACTAACCTAAATGGAAATATGAAATGAACAAATATCTAATATTTAAAAGGTTTAATAAGATAGTTCATTGGCTTGATAGTGAACAAGAAGATGTTGAAGCTAAAAGTAATAAGCAGTCGAATAGTTGTGAAGAAGTCATTGATAATTTATGTGTGTATGTCCCTCCTGAGTTTTTTCCCATTGAGCACTTGGATAGACCCATGGCTATGTGGAGTACATTGTCAAAATTACTAGTCAAATAAATGAAATTCAAGGATATGTGTTGGAGAATAAATTAATAAGTCTCAATTCATATAATTTTGACAACAAATAGGAATTCATCACAATATTCAAGTCACTAACAACACAATTTAAAAATTATAAAATTGAAAAATCAGATACACAATTGGTGTTTTAAGTGTTCTTTCAATGCTAGGACTTGAATATTCAATGCTTATGTCTACTTTCTATGCTACAAAAATACCTTTGAGAGTGAGTTTAAATCCTTCCTTTGGGGATTTTGCTATGCAACTCATTAGGGAGCAAGATAAGCTTATTCAAATGAGTGCTTTGAAGTATTTGAAATCCCACATCTTGATTACAAAGGATGAGAATCCTTCAAGTGGAAAAGAAAAGAAAAATAACAAATCTAAGAACACACAATCCCACATCTAATTCCATAGAAGAACATAAAAATTCCTCTTCTAAGGGGTAATCATCAAAGAAGGAGAAGCCTACTTGTGCATGTTGCAAGAAGGATTTACATGAAGAACACTATTGAACTATAAGAAGGGTCTTGATGAATTGAAACATCATGTGAAGAACAAAATATTTTACCTTCTAGAATGTCAACTTCTTATCTAGTTCATCAAGTTATAGAGTCCTCCCATTGGTAGAGTTTGGGAGTCCTCTCATGTTGTTCATGGTCACAAGGACCACATTTGCAATATTTTAATACTTGTGTGGGATTTTTGAGACATCCTTTGACAAATTTTCCACACATAATTACATGCATTGCATTATATTAGAGGTCTACTCTTTTATCCCTCATGATTGGGGTCCTTTAATACCATTTTTTGCAAAGTCAAAGTCCATGCAATAGATATGATGCCACCTTGGTTCATAGTGTCTACTTGCTATATTAAAATAAGGATTGATATACATTCTTTAGCATAACCTAAATAAAAATAAAAATCATTTATCTCATCCCATTTCCAATAAAATCTCAAATCATATTGATAATATAGCTTTCTCAATATTTGATCAACATCATCTATTATTATATCTATCCATATAATCATCTATCATTTCTTATGTCTTTCTCATCATACTAACTATTTTATCCATGTATCATGGCATACAAAAAAATATATGTCACATCCTACATCCACAAATCATTAGTATCATCATAACATCATAAATATTGCATCCATGGCATCATATATAATGCATCCATAGTCACAACATCATCATATAATCAATCATATAGAGGCATCATCAAAATAAAAAAATAATAATAACATCACATTATCTCATCATATATGATACATCATAGCATCATCATAATCCATCCATCATACATCATAGAATTGAAAATAGAAATCATCACATGCATACATCAAATCACATCAACATTTCATCTCATCTGATATATAAATCATCAAAAAGTGTGTTATGGTACAAAATACATATACATCAAATTTATTTGTACAAAGGGATATCAAGAGCCATGAATGTATATAATATTTTATCATAAGTATATCAAAAAAATTCTGTTGGACTCTAGGAACACTGAGAGGGGGGGTGAATCAGTGTTCAATAATATTTGATTTTCAAATCAGATCTAAAACTATCAATAGTAATAATTGAACCTTAAAACAACATCCACAACATAGAAACATATGGAAACATGAAATCACATTAATGAACACTATAACACCAGATATTTTTACGTGGAAACCCTGTTAGGGGAAAAACCACAATGGAGATTAATCCACAATGTATACTCTGTTAAAAGTATGATAAAAAGATAATGCACTTGCATTTAGGCGCACTGCCTAGAGCTCACTGCTCAAAAGAGAAGGCTCATTGCCTTACAAAGTATAATTGAAATTACAAAAAAATATTGAACTGAGAATATAGCATCTACAAATGCCTGGATTCAGTTCCAATGAGGCACATGATCAAATTCTGGATCTCATGTCCAATTCGCACTTTTGCTCTGCCCTGCCCTGCTTAGCATACAAAACTTTTTTTCCCTCAAATAACTGATCTGTCTTTTTTTGCTATGTTCTTGATACACATACACTTCTATCTTTTCTACTGCTACTTCATTCCCCTTCTACATCACCAAAATGATTTTTTGATCTCCTTTATATACCCGCTAATCAAAAATTCAATGTATGTCGGCTTCACAACAAAATATAATATTCTTGCTTATGTCGGCTCAAATCACAAGTTATAATTTATGCGTACCTAAAAAATTTGGCTAGACTATAATAGGGACCCAAAAAATAGTTCCAAACATAATAAATAGCTAAATACATACTCTACATACATCCATGATACATCATATAAAATATGTCGGCCACAATGAAAGAATAAACCATGAATCACACTATCGAACCTCTTAACTCAAAATCCGACTAATGCGACACCACAAAACTCACCAGTAGGATAGTATATATGCTAGGAAAACTTCCCTGGAGATCCACACCACAAAATAGTGATTTGGTGAAGTGATCAGATCAGCTTACCAACCGGATGTCATGTTCTTCATTCTTTCAGCCGGTAGAATACATAATCTTACTTCTCTTGTTGGTATGAGCAATACCAACACTGCAGACCATACTGATGACTCTATTTTCCATCAATGACAACACAAGTAGCCAAAAATTATATCTCGGAGACATATGCAAACAATCTCCCCCTTTGGCATTGATGGAAACACTTAGTGAAAAATTGACTGTCAAAACCAAAAACTCTTCAAAACCAAAATTTCTACTCCCCCTTTCAATGTCAAAGAATTTTTCACTGCATTCTCTCCACCTTTGACATCAATGAAAAATCTTCTACTAAATCCTCTCTCCTTTTTACTATACTTCTCTTCTTGTTCTCTCCCCTTTTGCAAAATAGAGAGTTGGATCAAATTTTGAAAAACTGCTGCAAAAATCAAAAGATTATTTTATACTTAGCTTTAATTTCTAGAAGGAATTTCTTCCAAGAGTCCACCGCAATCCCAATAGCTATAATCAAGTTGTTATTCTCTGATGTCCTATTGATAATCTGGACAAGGGGTTCAGGAATGGTGATTGCTTCTTCCATCTTTTCTCTTTCCTTTAACACTTCAATCATTTGCTCTAGTCTGCCTTCAGTCAGGTCTTTTACTTTCCAGAAGGCGTCCATGAGAGTATTTTTAGCATAGTGTTTCTTAACTTCTCCATCCTTATCCAAAAACATATTGTAGTCTTGTCCAATTCTGACAAGCTCTTTTTCAATTTCCTCCAACTTGTTCTTGTACTTGCTAACCACATGAGGCCACCTTAGACAATAATTGAAAACTTTATTGGCCGAATCAATACACTATCTTAGCACATTCATTTTCTTCTTCAGTTTAGTAAGAGAACCTAAACTACATCTTCAAATGGGAAATTATTTCCTCCTCTTTTCTATCCAGAGGCACAGATTCCATAGCTTCCTTGACACACTCAATCAATTCTTGTGGGAGAACATCTTGCAGAATTTCCAATTCAATATTGTTATCAACAAAGTATCTTCCCAAGCTGTTCTCAATGAAATCCTACTCATAGGATGGTCCATTCAACCATATGTCAGATATCTTTTGCATTCCATCTTCATCCTGAATAATTTGCATTATATTTGATTTGAACATAGCACCTTCTTCATCACTATCGTCAGCTATTATTATTTTTGGTTCACCTGGTTTTGGTTGATCTCTAGGAGTATATTCGTCAAAGTATTCATCCACTACATCCACAACCAACTGTCCTTTCCCTTTTTCTTCAAATTTTGCTGACTTGGGTGTCGGAGGAGTGACACCATCCAAATCTCTTCCTCTCTTCTACTTCTTCTCTGCCTTTCCAAAGGATGATCCAACTTCAGTTATTTTTCCCCGAAGGGGAATAACACTTACCCCAAACTTTTCTAACACCTTTCTAAAGAATTTTTCATACACTCCTTCCCCATTTTTGAAAGAGTTGTAATGATCAAAGATTTGCTTGAAGACTGGTATATTTTCCTTCCACACCACATTGTCATTTAGAGGCAAGCAATTTAGAAAATACATCATAATGCATATTACTAGAGTGTCAAACCTGAAGGAGTATTCTATATCCTTTGTCAATTGTACATTCTCCATCAGTTGACCCTTCATCAGACCACATAGGTCAAAGTCTTCATTTTCTATTATCATTTTATGAGCGATATATATAGCACCTGCCGAGGTTGATCCTTCTCAATTTTTGAAGAAGATCTTATATGAGATTCCATGGAAACATACCTTGTCAATGGATCTTTAATCGATGCAATTATCAAAGTCCTTTGATCTCCCCTTATTCTGGTTAGGGCTTCAACCTCAACATTATGAATCGATTTCTTCTTCAGAATACTACCAACATTGCATAGACCTGTTAGATTCTTGATTGCATCCTCAAAGATTTGATAGAGTTTCTACAGAGTGAGGATATCACTGTCCAATCTGTTCAAGATAAATTGAATCACTTCCGCATTGACGAAATGAGGAAATTCGTTCCATATGTCCAAATTCTTATGCTTTGATCCTTCGAGCTTCCTCAATTCAGTGGGCGACAACAAATTTCTTTCATCCCTAACCTTTTGACTACTATACTCAGCTAGAGCTATCGTTCCTTTGATTTGTTTTATCTTTCGTATTGAACAGGGTTCTACCAATCACCAAATAGATATGTAATTTATAATCAACAGATGTACCTAGAGAATTCGCCACTAAATCGACCTTTCACACCTTTGAAATTTTGTTGAAAATGATCTCCAACTGTTCTCCTTCAATACACAGTGACGAATTAGGGTTCCAAATGCCCTTTTATAACTTTGCATACTTAACCTTTTTCCACATTAAATGTGTTTCCCTGGAAGTTCTAGTTACTCTACAAACTCACACAACAAGCGAAGAATCCGACTACGGAACTACATCATTTCGTCCAACTCAACAAATGATTGCTAATACTTTCAACAATGAATAACACAACTAATGGTATCCTACAATTCGGTGCCAACTGTATCACAAGGGGCGAAGAGATTTTCATGAAAAACTCCCCCTAGGCCACTAGCCTGAAGTCAATTATCAAAAGAATTACTGGAGGGAGCTTTCGGTACAGCCTTGTTTCCTTCATTAGATTCACTTTTCTTTACCCATGTTTTCTTCATTTGATCTCTTATCTCTTCCACAGATGCTTTTTCTTTTCCTTTGTTGTCTTTCTGTGAATTTCTTCCTTGATAAATTGGACCTCTTTTATTCATGTTTCTGCTCTTGCAAAATCTTGCAATGTGCCCAAAATTGTTACAATTGTACAATACCAGATTTTTCCATCTATACCATCTATTCCACGGATTTCCTCTTGACCTGCATTGATTAGCAACATGTCCAAATTTTCCATAGGTATAACATTTACTTGCATTGACAAACATACTTTTTCATTCTAATGCCTTATGACCAAACTTCTTGCATTTGAAACACTGACTAGAAAATGATAGAGTACTAGGGTTTATCTTTCTTCTACACTGAGAATCCATATGTACAAATTTGTTACAAGCAAAGTAATATCCATTAAATTTTTGAGCATTGGGTTTCCTTATTAGATGTCTTCTTCCTTTTTTCTTCTTTTCAGGATTCTTCTGTTTGGATCTAGAGCTCTCACCCTTCTCATAGCCAAGCCCTCGCTTGTCATTTGTATGCTTTTGTCCTTTGGTTATCTCATCAAGCCTAGCAGAACTTATCCTGAATTTCTCCTTGAATTCATTTGCAGTAGCAAGCTCATTTCCGAGGATAACTACTTGTCTCGCAAGCTCTTGTTCATTGTTTTTGGATTGTTGCAGTTCAATCTCTAATTGAATGAATCCACTATTAATTTTGTTGCATTCTTTAGATTTTTCTTTCAGGGACTGGGCCAAATTCTCCTCATTCTTCTTTCTCTCTTCAATCTCTTTGGTAAACTTCATCACCACATATTCCATTTCAAGCTTTAGAGTTGTATTGTCCTTAGCAAGTTTTTCACATTATTTTGTTATTTCCCTTAGGGTTTGATTCAAATGGACATCATCCAGACCTTTTCTTTCTTTCTTTCTTCTTCAACTGATCACATAGTTCCTTCCTCTTTTCCCTTGACTCATTTATATTATCCTTCAGTGATTGTATGAATTTTTCAGCAGCCACAAGATTTTCTTTTAGTTCTATGACCTCTGCTTTAGACTAATCAAGATCATCAAGTGCCACCATAAGCTATTATTGAAGACCACCAGTATCCATTGTAATTAAAGATCCTCCTCAAGTTGCTAAACTTCAGAAGAGGAACCTGCTCTAATACCAATTGTTGGACACTAGGAACACTGAGAGGGGGGATGAATCAATGTTCAATAATATTTTATTTTCAAATCAGATC
>VDFB02256132.1:113270134-113296508 GCA_007258455.2 Sequoia sempervirens | reverse complement strand
TTGGTACACCTATGGTGACTAGATGTAAGTTGACACAAGATGATGATTCTCCTAAAGCAAATCATACTAGATACAGATCCATGATTAGTGGATTACTCTATTTGACTCAAACTAGACTTGATATCATGAATGTCATATGCATTGTTGCAAGATTTCAAGTTGATCCTAAGGAATCTCATGTGATAGTTGTGAAGAGGATTTTCAGATACTTGAAGGGGACAGTTGATTTTGGCCTATGGTATCCTAAAGAAGATGACCTTACTTTGAGTGATTTTACTGATGCTGATTGGGAAGGAGATGTGAATGACAGAAAGAGTACTAGTGGTGGTGCTTTTTTCTTGGGAAAGAAGTTGATTTCATGGTTAAGTAAGAAGCAGAATGTCATTTCTTTATCTACTGCAAAGGTAGAATACATTGTTGTTGCTAACAATTGTACTCAAGTATTATGGATGAATCGGATGTTGAAATCTATCAAAGTTATGTATGATGAACCTATTGCTATATTCTATGATAACTCAATCGCAATTAACATTTTTAAGAATTCGGTGTTGCATTCAAAAACCAAGAATATATCTATCAAGTTTCACTTTTTGAGAGAGAAGGTGAGTGAAAAGGAAGTCAGATTGGAGTATGTGCCCACTAAGGAACAGATTGCAGATATCTTTACCAAGCCCTTTCCTATGGATACTTTTGAGTATCTTAGAGGGAAGCTAGGGATGATTACCCCTCTTAATTAATATTAAGACACATTGACTTGCATCAATCTGTGCATTTCATAGTCATATCTTGATCTGAATTGATGTTGTGGTGGCTGCTACTCAGGGGGAGTAGTCAGATGTTTAAAAATGTGGTTCAGAGCTTGTGTGGAAGATAATGTGTTTATTTTTCATTGATTTCAAAGGGGGAGAAGAGTCATGTGAAAAACTGTGAAAGAGTTCAAGAGAAAAGAGTCAAAATCTAAGGGGGAGTAAGTTCTAAGAGAAAGTTGCGTTGATGGTGTTTTTCACATCATATGTTTCCATCAATGCCAAAGGGGGAGATTGTTGGATTTTGTTGATATGTGGTTGTCATTGATGTCAACACTTTTGGAATTAATGTCTTTAAGGTTGTATATGTCGAGGATATTGAGAAAATTGTAATAAAATAAGTTGTAAGTTGTCAGTGATGCAGTGAAGTTCAGTTTATCCAACACATTGTTGCCTAGCTTAGTATATTGATGATCAAAGGTTGTGGATTAAAGGGTTTGTTTTTGAGTTTATCTAGTTTATCCATGTGAAGTCTCAAAGATCTGCATGAAGATTTGATCGAGTTATGAGTATCTATGTTCTGACAGTTTTTTTGTTGCTTCAATTGGTGTTCCTGAAAGAAGAAGATGTGATTATAGTAATTTGAGTTGTTGTGGATGCTTCTGTGGTGATTCATGATGCTTTTATATGTTTCTAGATCATGCTCTATCTATGTTGTACGTATGCATTGATCGGTGTGCTCTTGATTGATTATTTTCTTTTACGAGTTCATATTTTTCATGTTCATGGCCAACAAGGTGATTGTAGCGTGTTGTGGATCTTCGAGGCATAATTGTTTAAGGTGTTTTGTGTTCGAGGATTTTTTTTGGGTCCTCACTATGTTGTGGCCAACATTGGTTGATTCACATTGATAATTGTTTATGGATTTGGGCCGACAATTTGTACATATTTTATATTTTGTTAAAGTCGACATGTAGATGATCTTATCCCTAGTTGTGGATACATATGTTTGATTTTCTATTCCATTTGAAGGCATGGTGTGCTAAGAGTGTGAATGTTGTGTGCAAATAATGTTCTAATCTTTCGAAGGCAGAAGTAAAGTGTGAAGAAGAGTGAGCAGAATTTTGTGTGTTTAACCAAAATTGTAACTAGGCATTAGCAGATGTTATTTTCTTAGTTCAAAATCTTGTGGATGTAATCCGAATGTTTTTGTAAGACATTGTGTCTTCCTTTGGGCAGTAAGCCTTTTGTATTTGAGAAGTGTGCTCTAGGCAGTGTGCCTGAATGCATGTGCATTCTCCATTTACATTTCTTTATACTTTTAACAGGGTATAATCTTGTGGACTAACCTCCACCGTTGTTTTTCCCCTAATAGGTTTCCACATAAAAAATCTTGGTGTAATGTGTGTTTCTGATGTGGTGATGGTTTATGCTTTCATGTTTATTTATCAGATCTGAGAATAAGTTTAAATAAGTATAATTTATGTGACAACTGATTCACCCCACCTCTCAGTTGTCTATCCTTGTGTTGCCAAAACCCACTTGCTAATATCTCATTAACTGTGATTAAACAAAGCATGATAGTCTGCTACAAGCACATCATGTGCCTCTCCAAATTGCTTCCTGACCCTATTGCGTAGGTACCTCTCCAGGATATGAAGAGTGCGACCGATAATCCATTGAGTCTACCTACAATATGGGAGATGTATATGGTCATCTGTGTAACATTCCCATTGTTCTACCCAATAGTTTTACTATGCTTTTAACCTCAAGTAAATAAATTACGATGCCAACACTTAGCAATAAAAATTTTATTTTTATATATAAGAATAATATGCACATTTGAGATAAACATCATTCCAAACTTTCCCATTGCATTACAACAAAATATTTCAACTTCCCAAAGTATTGGTTTAATATTACATAATTTCATGATTACATTTCCTCTTTTACAATCTTCCATAGAAATGGATACATAAATACTTGCATAGCTTCCATGAGCTCACTGGAACTATGTGTACAAATGGTCCAAGTAGTCCCCATTCCAAATCTTGGTCACTATTGATGAGGAGAAGCATCACTCAAGTGCTTTTTGCCAACCACAGACTCATTGCGGTCCCCCAGAAATCTACCACATATGGTAAGATGGCCCTCCCTTCGGTGAAGAGATTGGTTTGGTATCATCATAATAATTATTGATGTTTCCCAAGTATGGTGTTGTGTCCTACATATATAGATCTGTCAAACAGTGGCTACAACCTACACATATGACTTTCTCAGACTAGTTGTAAACTTGGATCACAATGAATGACAGTGTAAATAGTGGAAATTTACACTACTTTGGACAAAGTATTCACCACCTAGTACTTCGAGTGGATGTCATTAAACTTTACCCACCTTCCCATCAAGATTTTTATTAACCATTCATAACCTATGTGTAGGCTATCCCCTTTATTGGGTTGTACTAGCCCTAGGAATAGCCTATTGCCTCTATGTTTAACTAACACATCTACTAAATAAATAATTCAAAGTAACTCTTACTTACCAATTAACCATAAAAAATAGCATAATGTCACATCCTTAAATGTCTCTAGTACCAAAGGTACATTCCCAACTATGAAAGTCTCAAATCAAGGGTTTATCTCAACATTAAATAACTCTCCCCTCAAAAGTATAAACTTATCAATAAATGATCTTAATAAAAAATATTAAGCATAACAACTAAGGACTAACTCAAAAGTATGAACCCAACAATAAATAAACTCCTATTGAATGTATAATAATCAATTAAATGATCTATTAGATCATATAGGTTAATCCCGACTTATTTGCATCAATCAATAATCAAATACACAATCCTGCAAAATAGGTTATTCTTAAACTATAGTTTTAATCAAATTAAAGTAATGTTCAAGTGACCATCATAAAATCCTCTCTTCAATATATCACAAATATTCTCATGTTTACTATATTTTCATAAAATATGGAGGTCAATAGCTTGAAAAGGATTTGTGCTTTTATACCTACAAGTTCTCTACTCATCATGGATTTGGGTTGGCAGTATGTAAGTCCCCTTCTAAAATTTTGTGTATAGATTCTAATTTAAAATAAGATAATAAAATATCCATATAATACATCCCACATCCCTATCATTGAATATTGATACAACCTCTAGGTTTATACCCTAACACTAGGGTTAAGAATGACTTCCTATTTCAAGGGGACATGAATATTTAATCAAATAATGATTATCATTCAAGGATTGCATAACATCGTAATGATGGAATTCTCACTAAGTATGATGAGCAATATTTTAGTATCACAATAGAATAAAATTTCCCTATAAATAGGTGATATCATCCTCTAATCAAACAATCAATAACATACAATCATTACAAACATAAAAAGTACAAGAGAGTAGTAATCAACATGCTTTTTTATGCAATGCTTCGATTGATCGTATTGGACTCCTATATCAGCCTTCTCCTAATTCAATATGTAATATCCCAAATAAACCTTCTCACTATCCACCATAATTACACTCTTCAATTTCTCTCACAACTCTCATATCTCACTCAACTCAGAATATCAAATTATAACAACTCAGAAAAACATCACATGAATGCTAAAAATATGCGTCCCTAAATGAGGTAGATAGCTCCTCTATTTATACACTAGAATCAACAACTAAATGCTAGAAATATGGCATTAAAAATGACACTTCTTAGCTAAAGAGGTTCAACTCATCAATTACAATAAAAGGTGGCCACTAAATTCATTGCACAACAAACACATAAGCAACAAATATGAATGAGTCGATGTTAAAATAGACAACAAGAATAAAGATAAAAAAATTCAAGGAAATTTCCTCCTACAAGTCGACTTACTTAGCACAACTGGGTGCTTGACCATTTCTACATTTTACAAAATGCTTCACATTCTGGAAATTCATTTTGAGATATAAACTTCTATTTGATTCACACCTTTAACAATTGGTGCCACATCTTAGTATTCACGCTATATTATGTGGGTTGATATTCACTGTTTGAATTGGTTGACACTTTTCATATGCATGGTCACTTACTATTGTTTTTCTTTGACAAAGTATTTGCAGGCCAAGTTACATATTGGTTTAAATTCCCATTTACCTGCCATATATATAGCATTGGTTATAAGCTTGTTTATCAACAATACATAATAATCATTCAATGAGCATAAAGCTTATCACATGTGCTACCATGATTTGTTTCATGTGATGTCATAGCGCTACCTTGGTTGCTTTATACAAAATTAATATTTTAAGCAATGTTATATGATCTATGCACCCACTCCAATACTATGTGTTGGTCTAAATGAGGCATTCATGAACTACTGACTTATGTGTTTCATTCATTTAATCCATAAGCACTTTACTATGCTAAGCTATACTATGCACTAAAAACTTATTGTATATACTTATCAATTAATATAATATATATAATATATATGTATATGGATTTATCATATCATTAATATATATATATATTTGATATGTAAGAGGTTTGTATATTAATTTGCAAAAAAAATTACAATTCATCTACTAAACAGGTATATCAAGATTTCAAAAAAATGCCCTAAAAGGCCAGCTCCAACACCATGCTACTACCCAGAAATACAAAATTCCCCAAAAACCACCATGATTTACAACCTGAGCACCCCATATTGCCACCAAAACATATCCTTGAGACCCCAAACCCCTTGTAACTGGTCGACCAAAATGGGGAGGAAGAAACCGTACATATACAGATGTAGATATACATATTTACTAACCCAAAAGACTAACCCAAACCATATGAAAATATAGAATTAAACAAAAAAGTTTAGCTATCACCAGAGACCACCACCCTAAAACCACCAGATACCAACCTAGAAGCCATTCATCTGTGCAAATTGATCAAAAGTTCAAATCTAATCATAGTCACTCACAGGCTCAAGAATTAATATCTTTTTAAGAAAATTTACCTCGTATCTTGCCAGTTGTCGATGCCTGACTAGCGCCATACCTTTCAACTCTAACAGCAGGGGATATACTTTGACCACCTTACTAGGAACCTTCATCAATGGGAGGTTGCTTGGCCAGGGGGCGCCAGAGTCTGGAAATGTCGTGTGTAGGATCTCATCCAAACCACCCAACAACTCCTTTTTAAAGAGTTTGCAAACAAATTACTTTGCCTCAGCCTTTGGTGTGCAGACATCTAGAACAGAAGCAAGGAAATGAGAGACAATGTGGGTATTAACCCTAAAGGTCTCATGGTTCGCTAGATGCCCCTTTCCTAGAATCATTTTGACTACCACCACTATGTGAGGGTCAATCTTGAGTATGATATGCTTTAACCGCTAGTTGGTTATCACCTTTAAGGTCGTATGTCAGGCTTTATAGTCCAACTAATTTGGGGTGTCAAGCCCCAGACTGATGAGTGAATTCATTGAAATCTCCACAATAAACTTTGAGTGTTCCACCATGCCACTGCCAGAGAGAAAATACTAGAAAATACAAATAGAAAATGTAGAAAAACTTTGTCCAACCCATGCCACCTTTAGTTATTTATGGACCTTGAAACCACCAACTATTATGATGTGCAAAAATGTGTGTGTCATACCAGCTATGTTAAGCACCTGCCACCTAGCCAAGTGTACATGATGATGAGTCATGTTATGCCAAAAAAGTTGGTTGTCGTATCCACACCCGATCGGCCGTAGATATGCCAATCAATGCTCCTTACAATCGTCAATGGGGGAGGCACACAAAACTAAGGTTATCACAAAACATTATTGCATTTTCCAACACCACTCCCACAATGCCAAATTAACTTGCTCATTCATACTCACCAGACCAACTCACTCATCCAACTTTGAGTGTCAAGGTGGCATGCCAAATTTGATTGCCACCTTTCCTTGTAGGACCTGACCTTTCCACGATGGAGAGTGGAAAGGTGCCCACCCAGCTGCCCACCATATCATTAATATATATATATATATATGTATTTATTTTTATAAGATTGAAAAATGCAGTAATTATCAATTATATAAATAATATGTTCATACATTTATTAAAATTATATATATATATATATATATTACATTTCCCTTTTTCAAAGGTATCAATATATATATATATATACTTTATTAAATGTATAAGCATAATACTTATTTAAATTATGCTTACATCACATTATATTGATATATATATTCCTTACCTTATTGTCGACTTCAACAATACGTACACATTTATGACTTATTCATGCAAGCCTTAAACAATGCAAGACACTAAAATCAATTTTATACATAAACATGTGTATACCCAACAAAGAGATTCAATCATGCAATTCAACCAAAGAACCAATCTTGAAAACAAAGGCTAAAATCATATCCAATCAGAGACAACCAAACAAACTCACCAACTTATCCAAAAATTTGACTAAAGTTTTACTTACCAAATCCCAATCTAACTTGACTCAACTAGACCTACTAAGCCCTGAGTGTGTGAAAGCTCAATTTAGGTCTTATCAAAGGTTACCAAACCAAGTCCCTCTCCTGAGTGATACTTTCCCTCTCTTCCGGAGGCTCGACCCACTCCTGTGTTCAATTTAGTACAACACCAAGGTAGTTAGACGTTCACAATACAATCATCTGCATCATCAAAAAATTTGTGTCGACAAAGTATTAGAATATTCACATTGCAATACATATCTTTTCATCACATTTCATCAACATAAAACATATTCGTTCCTTTGAAATCAATAACATCTTATTGCATATTCTAGTATTTCATTCTCTTTACTAAACATATTAAAGTCACATTTTGCATATATCAACATTTTCACTATTGAAGCTAAAATTAACTTAGTAAAGATGAAACAAGGTATAACATACTTCTCCCATGTGAATCATCATCTCTGGTGATTTAAAGAACTATTCATAAAGTCAAATAAAGTGTTACCTTTCATTTTCTCATCATGTAAGAATAAGTATATTGTATCAATAACAGAACACTCTTCCCTCAGAGCATGACCTTTTGCAATACCGTACATGTTGGACCTTGCACCGAGGGTCTAAACTAACATATAGGGATAACTTATGTTCTTCATGCTTACTTTCCCTTAAATATTTATACTTCATAATCATATTAACTCCCTTATACTTCGTAAGCACAATAGTGACCATATCCTATATGACACCTATACCCTAGTGATTGGAAAACATGTTCTCATTGGCTAATGAATTTATCCTTAGTGTAACCAAAATAGATAAGGAATGCCAGTGTATTGTACACTACACATAGGTCCCATCCTTTCTTTTGGTGTTTACGCCATCAAATAACTCAAAATTTGAGACCATCCATCACTGACACAACCACCTACCTTAAGCATAATTATACTGCTTCATAATTTTTAAGCTTGTATCAACAAGTTTTCCTTGATCCCTTTCATCTACTATTCCATTTGACAACCTTTCTGGTCTAAGGTTAACCCTATTTCTTAGCTTATCTCAGTTTTATAAAGATTCAATCCTTCTTCCCATATAATGGACCTAACCTCAATGATAGAAGTTTATTGCAATATAAGTATTCTACCAATTCTCCAATATTTGGTTTATCCCTTTTGCCTAACTAGCTAACTTAAAGCAATAATTTGAGCATTAATTCAATTGAATTTCTCATAAGATAATCTTGGTTTTCACAAAAACTTATCATTACTTGCTTGTTCCCCATCTGAGTTAACCAGGAACTTTAAGCAATTGATTCACACAATTTTCTATTTCAGACTTAATATCCAATAAATCAAATTTCCCAATCAATATTGATTACCTTGGTGAGTCTATCCACCATAACATTATGCCAGTTCCATTGACATAGAAATATCAAACTATTCTAATGATCTACCACTTCCTCATTGGAATTTCATAAGAGTATGCAAGTCTTGCCGATGACAATATCCTATCTTCATCCTCTAGCATACTGAACAACATTTAGCTACATCATTTGTAGCATCTTACTCTATCCCTTCCTAGATTTAGTAGTTTCTTATTCATCAAACAATTTTTCCATAACTATGTGTCCTAAGTATGACATAAATTCACCTCATCCATTCATGAATCTCCCAAATTTTGGGTACATAGGTTCCTTCTTTGATTCATAATAGTCCTTTTTGACTAATGAGACCTCTTTCATGGACTTATGCCATATTCGATTCTCAAGTATAATGATTAGATATTTTTTCAGAGATAAAACTCCTTCATCCTAGGTCATCCATACCCTAGATTTCTTTCGTCCTTTTATTATTTCCAGATTTGTAATCTGATTTTCAGCTTTATTTTCTCTGATGAGCTTATATACTCGTTCGAGTAAAAATTCTCATCTAATCATGCTGACTTGAGATTGTCTTCCAAAAGATGTCATCAATTATTACTTTCCTAATTTCCAATCATGAACATTTCTTGATAACTCATAATCATGAGTATATAATTCTTCCCTTTTCTATTGCATATATGCAATATTCTTGCCTTCGATGATCAAGTATACTTCCTATCTTTCTCCAAAGTATCATTGATATTATCATTTTGTTCTTTCAATACAATTTCATATAGAATTTGTGACACAAATATTTCTTTCTAATTGGTCATAAACCTTGACCTTCTCTCTACTTTTCCACAATATTCCATTACCTTAACCTCTTAACTTTACCATCCTTGTTGCAGTAATATATAAGACTTCAATTGTAGGTCTTTGAATCATGACTTATGGAGAAGTCAAAAGTTCTTATGAATTTAAAATACATCCTTAATCTTCGTTGTATGGGGTACTTTATCTTAGTCTACTTATTTTCCTTCTTCCCCCTTTAGTGTTTCCATGATATTAGATCATCTTGATAGTTGAACACCTTAGCTAACATTTGCTTTCCCCAAATTGAATTGATTTAATCATTCCTTATTGTTGGATTTTGATAGTTGATTGACTATTACTTTCCTTTCTTACCCTCCATGGTATACCTTGAATATACTTTTTCATTTCCGAAATTGGATTCATCTGAATTGAAAATACATCCTTAATCTTTGTTGTATGGGGTATCATGACTTGTGGAGAAGTAAAAAGTTATTTCGAATTGAAAATAAATCCTTAATTCCATTATATGGGGTACTTTATCTAAGTCTACCTATTTTCCTTCTTCACCCTTTAGTGTTTCCATGATATTAGATCATCTTTATAGTTGAACTCCTTAGCTAGCATTTGCTTTACCTGAATTGAATTGATTTAATCATTCATTATTGTTGGCTTTTGATATTTGATTGACTATTACTTGCCTTTCTTACCCTCCATGGTATACCTTGAATATACATTTTCATTTCTGAAATTGGATTCATCATCACCCTTTAATATCTTAGAATCAACATTTGGATCCACCATAACGAAATCTAATGATTAATCAGCAACTTGCAAGCTAAGAGGTACTCTAGTATTTCATTCCAATTATCTTTTCCATGTATACTAATAGCCTTTTTAAGCATATTAGAAGAATATCCCACATCCGTAAAGCCCCTTTTGTTGATGTGTTAATGAGCTTGCCTAAGGATCCTTATATCAATTATTTCCTCACTTTTGTGAGTTGTTTCCAAATTATTATTTCGATTCAACACATAGTCTCCCTCCATATCCAATTTCCTTTTTGAAATGCCTAAACATATGTTTATTTTCATTGATTATTTGGTGAGTTTAATATGAACATACAAAAAAACTATGTTCCAACCGAACCTTTGTTGGACTAATCCGATTTATATTTCAAGTTTCCAACTTGCAATCATTTTTCTAAGTGATTTTGTCCCAATTCTTGGTAACTTTATTTTCTCATAACCTTAAACACTCTAAAATTGCTTGGTTTATTTTTCTCATCTTGATCAGAACTCCAATTTGATCTTTCCTATTCCAATTGGTGGAATCATGTGTTCTTTTATCTTTCTCTTTTTAAGTTGTTTCCCCTTTACTAACCAATCTGGTCTCTAACCTTTTTCTAAGGTATCAACCTTTCACTCTTTAATTAATATGGAAGATCTTAATCTTGTACTAAATCAATTTTTTTCATGGGTCATCCAATCCTCTTGGATACCTTTCTTTTGATTCTCAAAATGTTGACTTCCTACTTCGACTGAAGTTTCCAATTTTTGTTATCAATTAGTTCTATTCCAATATACATACTCAAAGATTCATAGTATCCTTAATCCGAATTTCTTGACTCCTTGCATCTAAGGTTGATATCAATAAGGGAGATTACTTCAATCCTTTCTATCCCTCAGAGTCATTTAAAATATTCTATAGGGTGAAGGTACTTATTGGTTATCCTTCATGTGACCTTCCTACTGAACTTGGTTGCATAATCATCCACAATCCAAGGTGTATGATAATAAGTTTTTGGTTTAGGATTTTTTAACTCTAGGGACAATTCTTTTCTAGTCACAAATGCAAACAATTTTTTAGGAGTCATAACTTCCCTTCTTATTTCCCCCATGCTCTTTTTCTCTTGCCATCTTGGCATAAGATTATTTCATCCATTATCTTTTGATAGGTTTTACACATCACTTACATAATGAGCTCATAGGTTCCAAAGTTGAACCTGGTAGGTTTGATACCACGTGTAGCATGCCGATTGTTCTACCCAATAATTTTACTATGCTTTTAACCTCAAGTAAATAAATTATGATGCCAACACTTAGCAATAAAAAAATTATTTTCATATATAAGAATAATATGCACATTTGCAATAAGCATCATTCCAAACTTTCCCATTGTATTACAACAAAGTATTTCAACTTCCCAAAGTATTGGTTTTATATTACATAATTTCATGATTACATTTCTTCTTTTACAATCTTCCATAGAAATGGATACATAAATACTCACATAGTTTCCATGAGCTCATTGGAACTAGGTGTACGAATGGTCTAGGTAGTCCCCCTTCCAAATCTTGGTTGCCTACTGATGAAGAGAAGCATCACTCAAGCACTTTTCTAGCAACCATAGACTCATTGTGCTCCCCCGCACATCTACCACATATGGTAAGATGGCTCCCTTCGACGAAGAGATTGGTTTGGTATCCTCATAATAATTATTGACCTTTCCTGAGCATGGTGTTGTGTCCTAAATATATAGATCTATCACACAATGGATTACACATTTGACTTTCCCAGACTAGTATGCAAACTTGGATCAAATTGAATGATAGTGTAAACAGTAGCAATTTACACTACTTTGGCCAAAGTATTCATCACCCAATACTTTGAGTGGATGTCATAAAACTTCATCCACCTTCCTAGGAATATTTGTATTGACCATTTATAACCTATGCATAGGCTATCCCCTTCATTGGGTTGTACTATCCCTAGGAATAACCTATTACCTCTATGTTTAACTAACACATCTACTAAGTAAATAATTCAAAGAAACTCTTACTTACCAATTAACCATATGGAATAGCATAACATCACATCCTTAAATGACTCTAGTACCAAAGGTACATTCCCAACTATGAAAGTCTCAAATCAAGGGTTTATCTCAATATAAAATAACTCTCCCCTCAAAAGTATAAACTTATCAATAAATGACCTCAATCCAAAGGTATAACTTTCAACAATAAAATATTTTAATCAAAGTATAACCTTCATCAATAAATGGCCTTAATAAAAAAGATTAAGCATAAAAATTAAGGAATTACTCAAAAGTATGAACCCAACAATAAATCGACTCCAATTGAATGTATAAACATCAATTAAATGATCTATTAGATTCTATAGGTTAATCCTGACTCATTTGCTCAATCAATAATCAAATAGGCAACCTTGCAAAATAGGTTATTCTTAACCTAGAGTTTCAATCAAAGTAAAGTAACGTTCAAGTGACCATCATAAAATCCTCTCTTCAATATATCACAAATATTCTCATGTTTACTATATTTGCATAAAATATGGAGGTCAATAGCCTGAGAAGGGATTGTGCTTTTGTACCTACAAGTTCTCTATTCATCATGGCTTTGGGTTGCTAGTATGTGAGTCCCCTTCTGAAATTTCATCTATAGATTCTAATTCAAAATAAGATAATGACATATCCATATAATACATCTCATGTCCCTATCGTTGAATATTGATATAACCTCTAGGTTTATATCCTAACACCAGGGTTAAGAATCACTTCCTATTTCAAGGAGACATGAGTATTTAATCAAATAATGATTACCATTCAAGGATTGCATAATGTTGTAATGATCACATTCTCACTAAGTATGACAAGCAATATTTTAGTATCACAATAGAATAACCTTTCCCTATAAATAGATGATATCATCCTCTAATCAAATAATCAATAACACATAATCATTCCAAAAATAAAAAGTATAAGATAGTAGTAATCAACATTCATGTTTATGCAATGCTTCGATTGAATGTATTGGACCCCTATCTCATCCTTCTCCTAATTCAGTATGCAATCTCCCAAATAAACCTTCTCACTATCCACCATAATCACATTCTCCAATTCCTCTCACAACTGTCATAACTCACACAACTCAAAAAATAAAATTATAAAAACCCAAAAAAACACCGCATGAACTTAGAAAATATACATCCCCAAATGAGGTAGATAGCTCCTCTATTTATACACTAGAATCAACAATTAAAGGCTAGAAATAGGGAATTAAGAATGACACTTCTCAACTAAAGAGGTTTGACTCAACGATCACAAGAAAATGTGGCCACTAAGTTCATTGCACAACAAACACATAAGCAGCAAATATGAATGAGTCGATGTTGAAATAGACAACAAGAATAATAAAAAAATGCAAGGTAAATGCCTCCTATAAGTTGAATTACTTGGAACGACTGAGTGCTTGATCATTTCTAAATTTTACAAAATGCTTCACATTCTAGAAATTTATATTGATAAATAGACTTCTATTTGATTCATGCCTTTAACAATTGGCACCACATCTTAGTATTCATGCCCTATTATGTGGTTTGAGATTCACTGTTTAACTTGGTCACTTTTCCTATGCATCGTCACTTACTATTTTTTTGCTTTAACAAAGTCTTTGTAGTACCCCTCTAATTTTCTTATATTTTCAAACAGTGTTTTTACTTTCATAGACCATGATACTATGTTGTTGTTATTCGATCGTTGACATTGGAGCGATGATGGTTTTCATATTGTGATATGATGGTACACCTTATGAATGATTATTGTTTATGAAATGCTTTTTGGTTAGCATAGTTGTTTATTTGAGTTGATATTGATATATTCCCATCTGTAGTTAATTGATTTTTTAGTTTCGTTAGTTTTGATGTGACACTGTATTGGTGAAGGGAACAGGATTGCATCACTCGCTTGCAAGCGCCCTATGATTCTGCGATTTTCTCTTCATGGTGTGTATGATTCATAATCTATATACATGTATGACATATGTTTTATTGCAGGATTGCAGGTACAGGACATTGACTCCACATGGATTCATAGGTTTGAGCATGTCCATTTCCCAGCGGAATAGTTGATTGGGAGATAGTAACGAGGTTTCCTTGTCAAGTCACAACCCTAGTCACAGTGTGTCGTCAGTCTTTGTTTCTGTATGCCTTGTTGTTATGTTGTCCACTTTTTCCTTGTCATTTATTTATTTTGCAAGGTTTGTTTTGTGGGAAATTAATGTTAAATAATGCTTTTAAAATGTTTTTAGTGATCATTTAATTAATATTGATTAATATTGTTAGAAGCTTTTATTTGAATTAATTGATTAAATTAAATTTATTTTGTAAAGTAATTTAATCTTTGTGATTAAATTCATTTTATAAAGTAATTAAATTAATTAGATTAAATTTATTTAGAAATTATTTTGTGAATTTGAATTATAAATTGCATAAAATCTTGTAATTATCAAAAGAGGAAATATCTTGAATCGGTTGAAAGATATTTTATATTTGACATTTGTGTTAGAAAATTTACTAAACATAGTAGTTGGATATTTATTCTTGGAGAGAATATTTGCAATAACTGAAAGAGGTAAAGGTTACTTCACAGGAATTGGTAAAGATATTTTTCGAGAAGAAGTTAAAAAAATTGAAAAGGAAGTTCTCGGGAAGTTTTTGGGCTCTAGTTTTTGGTTTTCTTCTTTTGGAAAAGTGAATTCTTAGAGGAATCTTTGGCAAACTTCAAATCTACAGGCAAAGCTTTACATCAAACATCACTTCCTCAAGCAGGTTCTTTTAATTATTATTATTGTTTTGCAAATTAAAAGATTTCATGTACAAAAAGAATTTATAATTTGTGTAGAAGCTTTTAATTATTTTGTAAATTTGTAAGGCTTCTATGTTTTTAGTGTTTCTGTAGAAAATTTTATAGTGAAATTAGAAAGCCTCTGTAGAAAATTATTTTTAAACAATAGAAAACCCAAAGGGAAAACAATAGAGAATTTTGGAAATCTTTGTAGGAATAGATTTAAAATCTTCTTGTTAAAAAAATTTGGGGAAAATCTTATTTATATTGGAAAGATCTACCTGTACAAGAATATCATTTAAATTTGTTTTCCCAATTAGTTTTATTTAGCTGGAAAATTTGGAAAACCTCTATGAAATTTTCTAAATACTTCCTGTAGAATTTTTTTTGTAAAATTGCCCATCTGGAACAATTGTTTTGATAAATTTATATATTTATAGAAATATATATATATACATATATTAATTATTGAAGTACCTGGTAATTTATCTTATTAGAAAACCTGAGCTGGTTTATTCTGTATGACGAATTAAAAAATTCATAGGTTTCAAAAAATATAGAATTTGCATATATGTTTTGGTGGGGAAGGTTGTGGTTGTCCCCACAGCCACCACCCCCATAGGGACGCGACTGTGGGAGTAGCCCAGCGCTGCCCCACATATGCAGCGCCCCCCTTCCATGGGGTTGGCTGCAGTATATGTAACCGGCGCTGCCAATTTAAAGGTCGTCAAAACTCATCTTTCATCCGTATGTTTATAATCTTCAATTGCGATTTTAATATGTTTATTTTAAACTTTAAAATATTATATATATATATATTCATTTATATATATATATATATTTTATTTTATTTTCATTTATATTTATATATATATATATATATATATATATATATATATATATATATATATATATATATATATATATATATATATATATATATATATATATATATATATATATATATATATATATATATATATATATATATGTCTATATATGTATATATGTATATATGTATATATATTTATTTATTATTTATTTAAATATGTATTTAAATTGTGGTTTGGAAAATTGTAATTGGTATAAAAATATGTTTAAATATTATATATATTTAATATATATATATATATATATATATATATTTAAATTAAACTTTTATAATAGGAGCATGCAAATGCATGGACTAGTTAATTTTAGGATAAAATGATTTAAGAGAGAAAATTGATTTTTATAGTGATGTAATTGGGAAATTGATTTAAATGATTAGATTTAATTTCTTTATTATTTGTAAATGATATTGATTTAAGTTAGATTAATTTGAGCAATGTAAGATTGTATTCTTGAAAAGAATTTGGATTTAGGAAATCCTAATTATAGATTTTATTATTTGCTTAAATTGCTTATTTAATTATATTTTTTTATGTTTACGTACGCTGGGGAAATTGGTTTGTTGTGGTATATGTAAGTCTTCCAGATGTTATTTTAAGAGGAGGTTGTTGTGATTTAGAGATTCAACCCTTTGTATTCCTTAGGTAGTGCACTTGGTTGTTATACAATTTAAACACCTGGTTACTACAAACGGGATGTGTTGTCTCTTGCCTCATGGTTGATATTTATTATCAGATTTGTGCACTTCGTCTACCCTTAGTTTGTGGATTAGATCCTTGTGTTGTTAGTAGGGGAGTGGCTCTTAGTTGGGGGTCTGACACACAAAGGGGCACCAGGGTAACTCATTGAGGGTTTTTAATTAAGTGATAAATTAAAAACAATTAATGAATGGGTAACTCCCATACTAATAAAGATAATGAATGTCTCTCTCATGGCTCAAGCGCTTGTTTAGACTTGAGGTGAGATGAGAAGCATAGTTTGTATGGGGGTCCAGCGGCCAATAGAGGTAGCCAGGGTAACCTAGGATAGGGGTCTGGTAGCCCAGGAAGGTTACGCTAGGGTAACCCATATAAAATTATGTGTGACACTCCTATGACAATGATTTAATTGTTTAGTTGATGTACTTGATTCTTTTACTCTGGAAGCAATGTAACCTTCATGTTATGTATTGTACTTGTGTAGTTTAGTCTTGAGTTTTCCTATGTCTAGAGGTTGTTGGTTTTTCCTAGGGAGTCCTTTTACTATCTCCTAGCATGGGGGTGGGCCTTCGGGTACCACTTGGTTGGGTGGAACGTGCACCTTACACCGTTGGGTTCATGTTTCATGATTGTGATGGCGGGATCTTCTAGATTGGAGAGCTTGCATGTTCCAGTTGATATGTTCTATCTCTCTTGTTCTTTTGTATCAGTTGGAAACTTTGTATATGTACTACTCATTTTTATTCGAGGAGAATTCTTGTATCAATGTAATTGTAACATTATTGTATAATCTTCCTCTTTTTAGAAATGAACTTTGTAATTGCTTTATGGAATGAATGAAAGCTTTAAATGATTCATGTATGTACCTTGTATCTTATGAAATGAATTTAATACTTTGGATATATTTTATGAGTTTAATTTTATATGCTATGATTATTTTACTTTTGTAAGTTATGGAATTCGAATGTAATGCGTTGTCATGTACTTTATAGGATGTATGTGTTAAGTGTTGTACATTTTACATGTTAATATTACACTTTAAAAAAAATTTGCTATGCTTCTATTGTGTTTGTGTCATTCTCTAGAGTTACGTGGTGGGGCATTACAATCTTGGCAACCTAAGTTACACGGTTTAAATTCCCATTTACCCGCCATATACATTGCGTTGGTTATAAATTTTTTTATCAACAATACATAATAATCATTCAATAAGCATAAAGCTTATCTCTTGCACTATCATGCTTTGTTTCATGGGTTGTCATAGCGTTGCCTTGGTGGCTTTATACAACATTAAAACTTTAGCAATGTTATATGATCTATGTGCCCGTTTGTATGTAAAATGTATCGTGAATAAACAAGTAAAACTTATACAACACATCAATGAAATATTATATCAAGGAATTCAAATAATAATCAAATTAAAACAAACAATTCCCCAATGGGGTCTCATTGTCCTCTATCTCTAAGGATTCTTTAAGTCATTTTTCTCTCAAATTGTTCATGCACATGACTTTCCAAACAATAACATGAAGAATAAGATATGTTGGAAATGCAAGTGATGTTTCCTACACTACATGATTACTAAACTAGTTGTAGATGATATGCAAAGATAATGATGTTGCTATTGAAAATTCCATGATAAAACTAATTAATGCTAAAATGCTAAAACTAGAATGCTCACTAAAATGACAACACTAAGTAAAATTCTCCATAGTGTAATTATGCTCAGCTCCCTCTTTTTTGCTATAAATGAGGGTCTATTTATAGATTTTCCAAGGCATGAGCCTAGGTGGTAGAAATCAATGATTTGGATTCGATCTCGAGAATGGACAGTTAAAGATGAAGAGGTTAGAGAAAAAAAAGGGGAGTGTGTTCCCTTCATAAGAATAAGCTACCAAGTGTGAAGAGGAATAAAATGGAGATGAAGGCCAAGTGTCCCAAATTTGTTAGAATTTTTTGAGAATAAATGCCAAATTAAATATTAGAAATATTTAATTTCTTGAGACACATGATGAGGTGGAAGGTAGAAATAAGTTAGTAGAAATGTGCTTAAATTCGAATTTAAAATTCAAAATTAATGAGAGGAGATTAATTAAATAAAACAAACTAATTAAATTTGTTCATTTAATTAAGATATGAAGAAAATGAACTATATAAATAAATTTTTCAATTTATTTATAAGTAGGAGAATTAAAGATTATTAATTCAATAACTTGTCTTTAATTAATTCCTTCAAATCAAATTTGAGTGTATACAACACCCACTCAAATACTATGTGTTGGTCTAAATGCACGGCATTCATGAACTATTGACTTATGTGTTTCATTCACTTAATCCATAAGCGCTTTACTATGCACTAAAAAAATATTACATATACTTCTCAATTAATATAATATATATATATATATATATATATATATATATTTATATTTATATTTATCATATCATTAATATATATACATTAATATATATACATTTATACATATGTATATGTATAAATGTATATATATTAATGTATATATATTAATGATATGATAAATATATATATATATTAATGTATATATATTAATGATATGATAAATATATATATATATATATTAATATGTAAATATATATTTTTTAATTTTATAAGATTAACAAATGCATTAATTATCAGTTATATAAATAATACGTTCATAAGTTTATTGAAATAATAATAATATGTTATTACATATATATATATATATATATATATATATATATATATATATATATATATATCCTTACCTTATTTTCAACTTCGACGATATATACACATATATGACTTATTCATGCAATACTTAAACAATGCAAGACACTAAAATTAGTTTTATACATAAACACGTATATACCCAACACAAAGATCCAATCATGCAATTCAACCAAAGAAACAATGTTGAAAACAAAGGATAAAATCAAATCCAATCAAAGATGACCAAACAAACTCACCAATTTATCCAAAACTTCGACTAAGGTTTTACTTAACAAATCCCAATCTAACTTGACTCGACTAGACCTACTAAGCCGTGAGTGTGTGAAAGCTCAGTTTAGGTCTTATCAAAGGTTACTAAACCAATCCCCTCTCCTGAGTGACACTTCCCCTCTCTTCTGAAGGCTTGACATGTTCTTGTGTTCAACTTAGTACAACACCAAGTCAGTTAGATTTCACAATACAATAATTTGCATCATCAAAACATTTGCATTGACAAAGCATTAGAATATTCGCATTGCAATGCATATCTTTCCATCACATCTCATCAACATAAAGCTTATCCATTCCTTTGAAATCAATAGCATCTTATTGCATATTTCAATATTTCATTCTCTTTAATAAACATATCAAAGTCACATTTTGCATATATCAACATTTTTGCTCTTGAAGGTAAAAGTAACTTAGTGATGATGAAATGGGGTGTAACAATCTACCCAAGACTCATACTATAACCATGGCCTCCAAATGAACTCATCAGCCTCATCAATAATCCTCCACTAGTAGTCCAAATCACCCAACCTCCTTTAAGTCAACACAGTATCATATCTATAAACATATGGATCTCTTGCTACCCAAGCAACATCCCCAACTGGTCTCATGACATCAATGTTCTCCCATGCCCATACTTGTAGAATTATAACTCTTTCTAATAGACTGGTGAAAAATTTATACACCACCTAATGCATATTGTGATATAGGTGAGCCAATATATATGGCCCCCATGCATAACCATGAAATCAAACATCATCCTCTCTAACGCGTGGCCCCATCTAATAGAAGACCCCCTAGATCACTGATCAGGGATGATCACACCCAAAATTAGGCCTCATATCACCAAGATAACATTGTCAATAAATATAATATACTATCTAAGATCTACTTTTCATCATCAATATCTAGCTCATTGCCATGAAACACTTGTTGCAGAGCTTCCTCTCCAAAGTTAGTATCATATATCACATGAACACCCTCTATTGGAACCCTCGATATCCTCCACCTACCCTTAAGGTTGATAGCCTCCTCTCTAGTTGGAAACCTAAAGGACAAGGTCTCACTACGCCACCTCTTGACAATGGTGATCATTAAGGCTCGATGTGCATGGATCTTAGGCATGAATGCAATATAAAATAACTTGAAAACTCCAAGAAACTCAACATCCATCTCACTCAGATGAACTAATTGATCTAAAACCTTGGGTTGATGCTAAAGCAACAAGATAGGATCTAAAACATCCTTCAAGCATAACACCCACAATGCCAATTTGTCAAAATTTTGAAAAAATCTAATTTCGCGGACCTCTAAATCAATAGCGACCTTTTTTAAAAAAATGTCACTTTATCCCAGTCATTGGAAAGCATTTTTCAAAATCATCACTTTACCAAATCAATAGCAAGTTGTTTTTCAAATGCATCGCTCTATACTAGTTAAAAGCAAACCAAAATTCAAAAGTGACATGATATGTCAAACATGTCACAACACCATCAAAAATATCACGTTAGGTTTCAAACATGTGTTGGCTTTCAAAAGCATCAATCCTAGATTGAAATTTTTGATTGACTCCCTAGACCTAGCATTTATTGCACCTAAAACTATGTTTAAACATGAAAGGGTTAGATACATACTAGGGGAGCAGCTCCAGCAAGCCTTTGGAACTGTCTGACTTGATCTATGTAGTGTGTAGCATGTGGAATGATGGCTATCTTTGTAGCAGCTTTGCTCAATAATCTCTCTCAAAGCATTAATAAAAAATATAAAATAGGAGTGTGCAAATGATGTGAAAATGACAAGGGCCTATATATAAATCCCAAAATCCTAGATTCTACCCATACCACCCTCGCATCCTATTTTCCTCTTTCCCCAATCTTCCTAATCAATTTCCTCGCCAACTAAGACCCGATTATCATCCCCTTCTTCATTGAACCTATCATGTCTTCTTGTCATGAGCCCAACTGAAAATATATTTTTCATCCAACCTCAAAGGGAGCAACCTCCCATCATTCCTTCATCCACTAGACACAATGGGACATCATGATTACTACCTAATTTTTTTCCAAATAAGCAGTATGGCTTTGAAACAATGTAATAGGTATATTATCTCAAAGAGGGGAAAAGTGTAGACATCTAAAATTATCTAACACATCACACATTCCTCTAATTCTCCATTTTCATCATTTTCAATCATTATCCTTGTAGACATGTAAAATTGACCTAACACCTATCACACACTCTAAACAATATTTTCACATCATCGACATCATTATCATCAAACATCACTACATTTCACATCAATTGCATCAAAAACCCTAAATTTCCTCTATTAATTGAATAATATGACATTATTTAATTAATTCACTTTTTCATCATTTTTCGATTAATTAAATAAATTTCATTTATTTAATAAATTCCTAAAACCCTATTTGTGCTATTAATTGAATAATATGACACTATTTAATTAATTCACTTTTTCATCAATTCGACCAATTAAATAAATTTCATTTATTTAATAAAGTCCTAATCTTCACTTTATTTGTCTTGATTGATTAAATAACACCAATTATTTAATTATGTCACTAAATCACTTTATTCCCCTAAGTCGATTAAATAATTAAATCACAATAATTTAATTAACTCACTTTCCCTCCAAATTTGAATAAATTGAATAAACTATTCAAATTATCATCAAAAGTCAAATCAAAATAATGCAACTTTGTTTACAAAAGTCAAACTTGATTTGCACGTTTAACTCCAAAAAGGATTAATTAAATAAATCAGTTAATTGAATTATCCTCATCAACTTTGAGAAAATTGCTCTCAACATGATTTCGTCACCAACTTTCTTAGATATCACAAATCGCTCTACATAATTTCCTCAATCCCATTGAAGGCTCAAATTAATTTCTTCAATTACACAAATTGCTCCACCTATTTCATCAATCTCACAAATTGCTCAACAAGATTTCTTCAATCACACAAATCATGTAATCTATTTTGCATAGATTATTCATGTCTATTTCCTCTCAACAACTTTTAACCGTCGATCTTGATTCAACATTGTTTAATCCTGATCATCCATTTCAAATCACAATTTCTATATAACAAAACTCTTTCCTCACAAAAAGGATCAAAGAATCAACTCATTTTGCACAACGAAGTACTTCCAATATTCCTAATCACCGTTGATAGAGCTTCAACATTTCTTCAATCAACCAACATGTAATGCATCAAAAGATTCTATCACACACCAATGGAGGCTTCACAGTGATATGAACAATCCAAAATCATGTGAATACACTCCAACACAGGATGGTAACTTCTCTTTGTTTTTAATTCAATTTGGCAATTGTAGGATTTCATGTGTTTTCAATATCTTAGAAAGTCATTTCATGAGTGAAGGAATAGATCTTAGATTAGTGTGTTTGATTTAGATTATATTCTATTTCATTTGCATTTGTCTTGTTTTATGCTTCTATGATTTTCCCCCTCACACATTTTGGCATGCCTAGTGGTGTTAGGATTCAGGGAAATCGAAGCAATAAACATTAACAATAATATGTAGATTAAATAACCCAGAAATAACAATGAAGAATAACACAAAAGAGATCAACACAGAAATTTAACGTGGTTCACCCAATATGGGCTACATCCATAGAAACTCAACCACCCAATGATTTTATTATCTATTTAAAAACAAATTACAATCTCATGAATTACACACACTGCAACTTACATGATCCCAACCGCTTATAAGAAGCTTTTTGGAAGCTTCCAGAATTAGGGTTTTACAAAGTCATTTTTTCATTTGACATGTCAGTAGGAAAACCTTGACGTGTTAACAGAGAAAAAAATTGAGGGTTGTGCCCCCAAACTCCTGTTATTGGGGGTTGTCGCCCCTGAACCCTTGCTGTCATAGGTTGCCTCCCCCAAACTGATTGAGGATACAACCCTATGAAGGTATCTGATTATTTTCATGATCATTCCACCACATATCAACCAATCTCCCTTGCTGGAGGCCAGTTAGGCTCCACACACCAGAGCAATCTCCACTTGGGGATTGAAAGTCACAAGATAGCCACAATTGCATAGGAGACTCCCAACTGGATTATATGGATGGTTTTCACCCTCCCGCCATTATTAGTGTAGAGAATGGCGAAAATTGATGAGAAATCCATTTCTCTACATGGCTGCCTTTGTGGTATATGTACAGGATTCTCTTGGAATATGGTGTCCAGCTTCAAGCCTTCCCATCCTCCAAAACCAGATTGGATGAAGTGAGTATAAATTTGTCATAATGTAGTTTTTAGATATGGCTGAATTCTTAGCATGA
Source organism: Sequoia sempervirens (assembly GCA_007258455.2). Lineage (NCBI taxonomy): Eukaryota > Viridiplantae > Streptophyta > Pinopsida > Cupressales > Cupressaceae > Sequoia > Sequoia sempervirens. Next base: position 113,272,558 of record VDFB02256132.1, on the reverse strand, counting down.
TGAATGGCACTCTATCTATCATTGTACAAAGGGATATCTTCTTGTCATTGTCCCAATTCATCTAGAAAATGTTGTAACCAAATCAACTCCTTGCTAGCTTCCATAGCAACAACATACTCAACTTCAATGGTTGAAAGTGCAACGACCTTTTGCAGTCTTGAAATCCAACTAACTGCAGTACCTCCTACAATAAAAACATACCCTATAGTACTCCTCCTGTGATCAATATCACTTGCTAGATCAAATTCAACATATCCTTTAGAGCAGAATTTATTCCTCCAAACATAGTTTCTTTGAAGTAGTACCTCTCAAATATCAGAGTATCCATTTTACCGCTTTCCAATCTTCCATTCCCAAATTGCTCATATACCTTCTCACAACTCTCACTACATGTGCAATATATGGCCTTGTGAATACCATTGCATACATCAAGCTACCAACTGTTGATGCATATGGTATCTTAGAAATTTTGTCTTCCTCCTCTTATGTCTTTGGACACATCTCCTTAGTCAACTTAAAATGACTATGTAAATTTGTACTAACTGCTTTTTCATTATGCATGTTAAACCTTTTCAACACCTTCTCTACATACTCACTTTGAGACAAAAATAAAGTTTGTTTGTCCAATCTCGTGTGATCCTCATACCAAGGATTTTTTTTGCTACACCCAAATCTTCCTGCCGATATGAACTGCTATTTTTCTAAGTTCGACAATATATTTGCAAAATGTGTTAGATACCAACAACAAGCGTATCATCGCTTATCCATGACATGATAATATGGCTACCATTAACCTCTAATTTCTTAAAAGAATAAACGCAATGTCAGGAATTGACGTCTTTTTGCCGGCTTATAAAGAGCTATCAATTTCAAATGCACCATTTGTTGGGGATGCCCGAGACCGCCCTGAAACTCTTCTATAACTTCATTCCAAATTCCTCCTTTGCCAGTATCATATCCTGTGGTTGTATTGTATTTCGTCTTCCAGAGTCCAGAATCTTTTTTCACATCTAGTTGTTCAAGAACCAAAGATCTTTCAAAGCGTTACAAGGACTTGAATAGTTCTAATAGAGTCATCTTTGGAGAAATGTTTCATCTGGAAATCTATACCTTTTGTGTAAGACCTTTTACCATAGGTTGGCCTTATATCTTTTCCGCACTCCATCTTCCTCAACCTATGACGTTTTGTTTGGCGAAATTGCTCACCACATACCCAGCCCAGTTGGACTCAAGTCCCAGGAGTCGGTCATGGCAGGGGTGTTTCTCTTTCTTGCCTGGCTCTACTTTGCTTTTTGGTATCTGCATTTGCTTCTTCGCCAGAGGTTCGCAAAATCAGTTAATAATATAGAATACAATGATGGAGAAAATATTTTTGGGGGTTTGGTTATCCTTGTAGAATGTCTAACACTTGCATGAGTCTATGGGATAACTTGTTGTTGTTGAGCATCAAGTACCAATGGAATTTTATTTTTTGGAATCTCATCCAGTACCACATATTCCTTTTTGGCATGTTCATGCTCTGTTTCCTGTAGTTGATCCTTATACATGACCTTCTCATTGAATATAACATCTTTGCTCCTGATGATTTTATGATTTTCATAATCCCATAACCAATAACCAAATTTGTCTACTCCATATCCAATGAAGGTATATTTTTTAGACTTAGCCTCAAGCTTGGTTCTATTTTCAATATCAGCATGGACAAAAGATTCACAACCAAAGGTTTTAAAAAATGAATAGTTTACATTTTTACCTGTCTATGCCTCCTCATCTACCCATAGGTATGTACAACATCTGCCCAAAATTGTAATGGTAGGCCAACATGCAATCTCATGCTCCTTGCATGCTCCATAATGGTCCTATTCATCCTCTTAGAAAAAAAATTTGTGGGGTTCCAAGAACCATTTTTTGCCTATGGATTCCATTGTATGAACAATAATTTTCAAATTATTTGTTGCAATACTCGCCTCCATTAACATATCTAAGACACTTCAACCTTTTTCTTATCTCATTCTTAACCAAAGCTTTCCACTTTTTAAAAGTTTCAAACACTTTTGATTTTTATTTTAGGAAATACACCCATGTTTTCCTAGTTGCATCATTAATAAAAGTAACATAATAATAAGAGTCACCAAGAGAATCTAGTCCCCAAACATTTGAATGCACAAGCTCTAATTTCTCACTCTTCTTCTCTTTCCCAACTTTGAGAAATCATAATCTTTTTTGTTTTCCATAAACACAATTTTAGCAAAACTCCAAGTCAATCTGCTTCAGACCTGGTAGCAACTTTCTAGAGTGAAGGATCTTCATCCCTTTCTTAATCATGTGCCCAAGTCTATGGTGCCACAAATTTGTTTTTGTCCCTCTAGAAAGTGTTGTAACTGTCTCAGTAGCAAATATTTTTGTAGCAACTAAGGTAGAATA
>VDFB02256132.1:113245752-113270114 GCA_007258455.2 Sequoia sempervirens | reverse complement strand
GATTTTCTTTTATGAGTTCATATTTTTCATGTTCATGGCCGACAAGGTGATTGTAGCGTGTTGTGGATCTTCAAGGCATAATTGTTTAAGGTGTTTTGTGTTCAAGGATGTTGTTTTATCCTTAATATTTGTGGTGACATTGGATTAAAATTGATAATTGTTTATGGATTTGGGCCGACAGTTTGTACATATTTTATATTTTGTTAAAGTTGACATGTAGATGATCTTATCCCTAGTTGTGGATATATATGTTTGATTGTTTATTCCATTTGAAGGCATGGTGTGCTAAGAGTGTGAATGTTGTGTGCAAATAATGTTCTAATCTTTCGAAAGCAGAAGTAAAGTGTGAAGAAGAGTGAGCAGAAGTTTGTGTGTTTAACCAAAATTGTAACTAGGCATTAGCAGATGTTATTTTCTAAGTTCAAAATCTTGTGGATGCCAATCGAATGTTTTTAATAGACAATGTCTTCATTTAGGCGATAAACACATTGTATTTGAGAAGTGTGCTCTAGGCAGTGTGCTTGAATGCATGTGCATTCCCCATTTACATTTCTTTATAGTTATAACAAGGTATAATCTTGTGGACTAACCTCCACTGTGGTTTTTCCCCTAACAGGTTTCCACGTAAAAAATATTGGTGTAATGTCTGTTTCTGATGTGGTGATGGTTTATGCTTTCATGTTTATTTATCAGATTTGAGAATAAGTTTAAATAAGTATAATTTATGTGACAACTGATTCACCCCACCTCTCAGTTTTCTGTCCTTGTGTTGCCAAAACCCACTTGCTAATATCTCATTGACTTTGATTAAACAAAGCATGATAGTCTGCTACAAGCACATCATGTGCCTCTCCAAATTGCTTCCTGACCCTATTGCGTAGGTACCTCTCCAGGATATGAAGAGTGCGACCGATAATCCATTGAGTCTACCTACAATATGGGAGATGTATATGGTCATCTATGTAACATGCCAATTGTTCTACCCAATAGTTTTACTATGCTTTTAACCTCAAGTAAATAAATTACGATGCCAACACTTAGTAATAAAAATTTATTTTTATATATAAGAATAATATGCACATTTGAGATAAACATCATTCCAAACTTTCCCATTGCATTACAACAAAATATTTCAACTTCCCAAAGTATTGGTTTAATATTACATAATTTCATGATTACATTTCCTCTTTTACAATCTTCCATAGAAATGGATACATAAATACTTGCATAGCTTCCATGAGCTCACTAGAACTAGGTGTACGAATGGTCCAAGTAGTCCCCATTCCAAATCTTGGTCACTATTGATGAGGAGAAGCATCACTCAAGTGCTTTTTTTCCAAACCACAGACTCATTGCGGTCCCCCAGAAATCTACCACATATGGTAAGATGGCCCTCCCTTCGGTGAAGAGATTGGTTTGGTATCCTCATAATAATTATTGATGTGTCCCAAGTATGGTGTTGTGTCCTATATATAGATCTATCAGACAGTGGCTACAACCTACACATATGACTTTCTCAGACTAGTTGTAAACTTGGATCATAGTGAATGACAGTGTAAATAGTGGAAATTTACACTACTTTCGACAAAGTATTCATCACCTAGTACTTTGAGTGGATGTCATTAAACTTTACCCACCTTCCCATCAAGATTTTTATTAACCATTCGTAACCTATGTGTAGGCTATCCCCTTTATTGGGTTGTACTAGCCCTAGGAATAGCCTATTGCCTCTATGTTTAACTAACACATCTACTAAATAAATAATTCAAAGTAACTCTTACTTACCAATTAACCATAAAAAATAGCATAATGTCACATCCTTAAATGTCTCTAGTACCAAAGGTACATTCCCAACTATGAAAGTCTCAAATCAAGGGTTTATCTCAACATTAAATAACTCTCCCCTCAAAAGTATAAACTTATCAATAAATGATCTTAATAAAAAATATTAAGCATAACAACTAAGGACTAACTCAAAAGTATGAACCCAACAATAAATAAACTCCTATTGAATGTATAATAATCAATTAAATGATCTATTAGATCATATAGGTTAATCCCGACTTATTTGCATCAATCAATAATCAAATACACAACCTGCAAAATAGGTTATTCTTAAACTATAGTTTTAATCAAATTAAAGTAATGTTCAAGTGACCATCATAAAATCCTCTCTTCAATATATCACAAATATTCTCATGTTTACTATATTTTCATAAAATATGGAGGTCAATAGCTTGAAAAGGATTTGTGCTTTTATACCTACAAGTTCTCTACTCATCATGGATTTGGGTTGGCGGTATGTAAGTCCCCTTCTAAAATTTTGTGTATAGATTCTAATTTAAAATAAGATAATAAAATATCCATATAATACATCCCACATCCCTATCATTGAATATTGATATAACCTCTAGGTTTATACCCTAACACTAGGGTTAAGAATGACTTCCTATTTCAAGGGGACATGAATATTTAATCAAATAATGATTATCATTCAAGGATTGCATAACATCGTAATGATGGAATTCTCACTAAGTATGATGAGCAATATTTTAGTATCACAATAGAATAAAATTTCCCTATAAATAGGTGATATCATCCTCTAATCAAACAATCAATAACATACAATCATTACAAACATAAAAAGTACAAGAGAGTAGTAATCAACATGCCTTTTTATGCAATGCTTTGATTGATCGTATTGCACTCCTATATCAGCCTTCTCCTAATTCAATATGTAATATCCCAAATAAACCTTCTCACTATCCACCATAATTACACTCTTCAATTTCTCTCACAACTCTCATATCTCACTCAACTCACAATATCAAATTATAACAACTCAGAAAAACATCACATGAATGCTAAAAATATGTGTCCCCAAATGAGGTAGATAGCTCCTCTATTTATACACTAGAATCAACAACTAAATGCTAGAAATATGGCATTAAGAATGACACTTCTTAGCTAAAGAGGTTCAACTCATCAATTACAATAAAAGGTGGCCACTAAATTCATTGCACAACAAACACATAAGCAACAAATATGAATGAGTCGATGCTAAAATAGACAACAAGAATAAAGATTAAAAAATGCAAGGAAATTTCCTCCTACAAGTCGACTTACTTGGCACAACTGAGTGCTTGACCATTTCTACATTTTACAAAATTCTTCACATTTTGGAAATTCATATTGAGATATAAACTTCTATTTGATTCACGCCTTTAACAATTGGTGCCACATCTTAGTATTCACGCTATATTATGTGGGTCGATATTCACTATTTGAATTGGTTGACACTTTTCATATGCATGGTCACTTACTATTGTTTTTCTTTGACAAAGTCTTTGCAACCTAAGTTACATATTGGTTTAAATTCCCATTTACCTGCCATATATATAGCATTAGTTATAAGCTTGTTTATCAACAATTCATAATAATCATTCAATGAGCATAAAGCTTATCACATGTGCTACCATGATTTGTTTCATGTGATGTCATAGCGCTACCTTGGTTGCTTTATACAACATTAATATTTTAAGCAATGTTATATGATCTATGCACCCACTCCAATACCATGTGCTGGTCTAAATGAGGCATTCATGAACTACTGACTTATGTGTTTCATTCATTTAATCCATAAGCACTTTACTATGCTAAGCGCTATACTATGCACTAAAAACTTATTGTATATACTTATCAATTAATATAATATATATAATATATATGTATATGGATCTATCATATCATTAATATATATATATATATATATATATTTGATATGTAAGAGGTTTGTATATTAATTTGCAAAAAATTTACAATTCATCTACTAAACAGGTATATCAAGATTTCAAAAAAATGCCCTAAAAGGCCAGCTCCAACACCATGCTACTACCCAGAAATACAAAATGCCCCAACAAGCACCATGATTTACAACCTGAGCACCCCATATTGCCACCAAAACATATCCTTGAGACCCTAAACCCCTTGTAACTGGTCGGCCAAAATGGGGAGGAAGAAACCGTACATATACAGATGCAGATATACATATTTACTAACCCAAAAGACTAACCCAAACTGTATGAAAATATATAATTAAACAAAAAAAATTAGCTATCACCAGAGACCACCACCCTAAAACCACCAGATACCAACCTAGAAGCCATTCATCTGTGCAAATTGATCAAAAGTTCAAATCTAATCATAGTCACTCACAGGCTCCAGAATTAATATCTTCTTAAGAAAATTTACCTCGTATCCTGCCAGTTGTCGATGCCTGACTAGCACCATACCTTTCAACTCTAATAGCAGGGGATATACTTTGACCACCTTACTAGGAACCTTCATCAATGGGAGATTGCTTGGCCAGGGGGCACCAGAGCCTGGAAATGTCATGTGTAGGATCTCATCCAAACCACCCAACAACTCCTTTTTAAAGAGTTTGCAAACAATTTACTTTGCCTCAGCCTTTGGTGTGCAGACATCTAGAACAAAAGCAAGGAAATGAGAGACAATGTGGGTGTTAACCCTAAAGGTCTCATGGTTCACTAGATGCCCCTTTCCTAGAATCATTTTGACCGCCACCACTATGTGAGGGTCAATCTTGAGTACGATATGCTTTAACCGCCAGTTGGTTATCACCTTTAAGGTCGTATGTTAGGCTTTATAGTCCAACTAATTTGGGGTGTCAAGCCCCAGACTGATGAGCAAATTCATTGAAATCTCCACAATAAACTTTGAGTGTTCCACCATGCCACTACCAGAGAGAAAATACTAGAAAATACAAATAGAAAATGTAGAAAAACTTTGTCCAACCCATGCCACCTTTAGTTATTTATGGACCTTGAAACCACCAACTCTTATGATGTGCAAAAGTGTGTGTGTCATCCCAGCTATGTTAAGCACCTGCCACCTAGCCAAGTGTACATGATGAGTCATGTTATGCCAAAAAAGTTGGTTGTCGTATCCACACCCGATCGGCCGTAGATATGCCAATCAATGCTCCTTACAATCGTCGATGGGGGAGGCACACAAAACTAAGGTTATCACAAAACATTATTGCATTTTCCAACACCACTCCCACAATGCCAAATTAACTTGCTCATTCATACTCACCAGACCAACTCACTCATCCAACTCTGAGTGTCAAGGTGGCATGCCAAATTTGATTGCCACCTTTCCCTGTAGGACCCGACCTTTCCACGATGGAGAGTGGAAAGGTGCCCACCCAGCTGCCCACCATATCATTAATATATATATTTGTATTTATTTTTATAAGATTAACAAATGCATTAATTATCAATTATATAAATAATATGTTCATACATTTATTAAAATTATATATATATATATTACATTTATTAAAATTATATATATATATATATATTACATTTCCCTTTTTCAAAGGTATCAATATATATAATATATATACTTTATTAAATGTATAAGCATAATACTTATTTAAATTATGCTTACATCACATTATATCGATATATATATTCCTTACCTTATTGTCGACTTCAACAATACATACACATATATGACTTATTCATGCAAGCCTTAAACAATGCAAGACACTAAAATCAATTTTATACATAAACATGTATATACCCAACAAAGAGATTCAATCATGCAATTCAACCAAAGAACCAATCTTGAAAACAAAGGCTAAAATCATATCCAATCAGAGACAACCAAACAAACTCACCAACTTATCCAAAAATTTGACTAAGGTTTTACTTACCAAATCCCAATCTAACTTGACTCAACTAGACCTACTAAGCCCTGAGTGTGTGAAAGCTCAATTTAGGTCTTATCAAAGGTTACCAAACCAAGTCCCTCTCTTGAGTGATACTTCCCCTCTCTTCTGGAGGCTCGACCCACTCTTGTGTTCAGCTTAGTACAACACCAAGGTAGTTAGAAATTCACAATACAATCATCTACATCATCAAAAAAATTGTGTCGACAAAGCATTAGAATATTCACATTGCAATAAATATCTTTTCATCACATTTCATCAACATAAAACATATTCGTTCCTTTGAAATCAATAACATCTTATTGCATATTCTAGTATTTCATTCTCTTTACTAAACATATTAAAGTCACATTTTGCATATATCAACATTTTCACTATTGAAGCTAAAATTAACTTAGTAAAGATGAAACAAGGTATAACATACTTCCCCCATGTGAATCATCATCCCCGGTGATTTAAAGAACTATTCATAAAGTCAAATAAAGTTTTACCTTTCATTTTCTCATCATGTAAGAATAAGTATATTATATCAATAACAAAACACTCTTCCCTCAGAGCATGACCTTTTGCAATATCGTACATGTTGGACCTTGCACCGAGGGTCTAAACTAACATATAGGGATAACTTATGTTCTTCATGCTTACTTTCCCTTAAATATTTATACTTCATAATCATATTAACTCCCTTATACTTCGTAAGCACAATAGTGACCATATCCTATATGACACCTATACCCTAGTGATTGGAAAACACGTTCTCATTGGCTAATGAATTTATCCTTAGTGTAACCCAAATAGATAAGGAATGCCAGTGTATTATACACTACACATGGGTCCCATCCTTTCTTTTGGTGTTTACGCCATCGAATAACTCAAAAGTTGAGACCATCCATCACTGACACAACCACCTACCTTAAGCATAATTATACTGCTTCATAATTTTTAAGCTTGTATCAACATGTTTTCCTTGATCCCTTTGATCTACTATTCCATTTGACAACCTTTCTAGTCTAAGGTTAACCCTATTTCTTAGCTTATCTCAGTTTTATAAAGATTCAATCCTTCTTCCCATATAATGGACCTAACCTCAATGATAGAAGTTTATTGCAATATAAGTATTCTACCAATTCTCCAATATTTGGTTTATCCCTTTTGCCTAACTAGCTAACTTAAAGCAATAATTTGAGCATTAATTCAATTGAATTTCTCATAAGATAATCTTGGTTTTCACAAAACCTTATCATTACTTGCTTGTTCCCCATCTGAGTTAACCAGGAACTTTAAGCAACTGATTCACACAATTTTCTATTTCAGATTTAATATCCAATAAATCATATTTCCCAATCAATATTGATTACCTTGGTGAGTCTATCCACCATAACATTATGCCAGTTCCATTGACATAGAAAGATCAAACTATTCTAATGATCTACCACTTTCTCATTGGAATTTCATAAGAGTATGCAAGTCTTGCCGATGACAATATCCTATCTTCATCCTCTAGCATACTGAAAAACATTTAGCTACATCATTTGCAGCATCTTACTCTATCCCTTCCTAGATTTAGTAGTTTCTTATTCATCAAACAATTTTTCCATAACTATGTGTCCTAAGTATGACATCAATTCACCTCATCCATTCATGAATCTCCCAAATTTTGGGTACATAGGTTCCTTCTCTGATTCATAATAGTCCTTTTTGACTAATGAGACCTCTTTCATGGACTTATGCCATATTCGATTCTCAAGTATAATGATTAGATATTTTTTCAGAGATAAAACTCCTTCATCCTAGGTCATCCATACCCTAGATTTCTTTCGTCCTTTTATTATTTCCAGATTTGTAATCTGATTTTCAGCTTTATTTTCTCTGATGAGCTTATATACTCGTTCGAGTAAAAATTCTCATCTAATCATGCTGACTTGAGATTGTCTTCCAAAAGATGTCATCAATTATTACTTTCCTAATTTCCAATCATGAACATTTCTTGATAACTCATAATCATGAGTATATAATTCTTCCCTTTTCTATTGCATATATGCAATATTCTTGCCTTCGATGATCAAGTATACTTCCTATCTTTCTCCAAAGTATCATTGATATTATCATTTTGTTCTTTCAATACAATTTCATATAGAATTTGTGACACAAATATTTCTTTCTAATTGGTCATAAACCTTGACCTTCTCTCTACTTTTCCACAATATTCCATTACCTTAACCTCTTAACTTTACCATCCTTGTTGCAGTAATATATAAGACTTCAATTGTAGGTCTTTGAATCATGACTTATGGAGAAGTCAAAAGTTCTTATGAATTTAAAATACATCCTTAATCTTCGTTGTATGGGGTAATTTATCTTAGTCTACTTATTTTCCTTCTTCCCCCTTTAGTGTTTCCATGATATTAGATCATCTTGATAGTTGAACACCTTAGCTAACATTTTCTTTCCCCAAATTGAATTGATTTAATCATTCCTTATTGTTGGCTTTTGATAGTTGATTGACTATTACTTTCCTTTCTTACCCTCCATGGTATACCTTGAATATACTTTTTCATTTCCGAAATTGGATTCATCTAAATTGAAAATACATCCTTAATCTTTGTTGTATGGGGTATCATGACTTATGGAGAAGTAAAAAGTTATTTCGAATTGAAAATAAATCCTTAATTTCATTATATGGGGTACTTTATCTAAGTCTACCTATTTTCCTTCTTCACCCTTTAGTGTTTCCATGATATTAGATCATCTTTATAGTTGAACTCCTTAGCTAGCATTTGCTTTCCCCGAATTGAATTGATTTAATCATTCCTTATTGTTGGCTTTTGATATTTGATTGACTATTACTTGCCTTTCTTACCCTCCATGGTATACCTTGAATATACATTTTCATTTCCAAAATTGGATTCATCATCACCCTTTAATAACTTAGAATCAACATTTGGATCCACCATAACTAAATCTAATGATTAATCAGCAACTTGCAAGCTAAGTGGTACTCTAGTATTTCATTCCAATTATCTTTTCCATGTATACTAATAGACTTTTTAAGCATATTAGAAGAATATCCCACATCTGTAAAGCCCCTTTTGTTGATGTGTTAATGAGCTTGCCTAAGGATCCATATATCAATTATGTCCTCACTTTTGTGAGTAGTTTCCAAATTATTATTTCGATTTGACACATAGTCTCCCTCCATATCCAATTTCCTTTTTGGAATCCCTAAACATATGTTTATTTTCATTGATTATTTGGTGAGTTTAATATGAACATACAAAAAAACTATGTTCCAACCGAACCTTTGTTGGACTAATCCAATTTATATTTCAAGTTTCCAACTTGCAATCATTTTTCTAATTGATTTTGTCCCAATTCTTGGTAACTTTATTTTCTCATAACCTTAAACACTCTAAAATTGCTTGGTTTATTTTTCCCATCTTGATCAGAACTCCAATTTGATCTTTCCTATTCCAGTTGGTGGAATCATGTGTTCTTTTGTCTTTCTCTTTTTAAGTTGTTTCCCCTTTACTAACCAATCTGGTCTCTAACCTTTTTCTAAGGTATCAACCTTTCACTCTTTAATTAATATGGAAGATCTTAATCTTGTACTAAATCAAATTTTTTCATGGGTCATCCAATCCTCTTGGATACCTTTCTTTTGATTCTCAAAATGTTGACTTCCTACTTCGATTGAAGTTTCCAATTTATGTTATCAATTAGTTCTATTCCAATATACATACTCAAAGATTCATAGTATCCTTAATCCAAATTTCTTGACTCCTCGCATCTAAGGTTGCTATCAATAAGGGAGATTACTTCAATCCTTTCTATCCCTCAGAGTCATTTAAAATATTCTATAAGGTGAAGGTACTTATTGGTTATCCTTCATGTGACCTTCCTACTGAACTTGGTTGCATAATCATCCACAATCCAAGGTGTATGATAATAAGTTTTTGGTTTAGGAGTTTTTAACTCTAGGGACAATTGTTTTCTAGTCACAAATGCAAACAATTTTTTAGGAGTCATAACTTCCCTTCTTGTTTCCCCCATGCTCTTTTTCTCTTGCCATCTTGGCATAAGATTATTTCATCCATTATCTTTTGATAGGTTTTATGCATCACTTACATAATGAGCTCATAGGTTCCAAAGTTGAACCTGGTAGGTTTGATACCACGTGTAGCATGTCGATTGTTCTACCCAATAATTTTACTATGCTTTTAACCTCAAGTAAATAAATTATGATGCCAACACTTAGCAATAAAAAATTCATTTTCATATATAAGAATAATATGCACATTTGTAATAAACATCATTCCAAACTTTCCTATTGTATTACAACAAAGTATTTCAACTTCCCAAAGTATTGGTTTTATATTACATAATTTCATGATTACATTTATTCTTTTACAATCTTCCATAGAAATGGATACATAAATACTCACATAGCTTCCATGAGCTCATTGGCACTAGGTGTACGAATGGTCTAGGTAGTCCCCCTTCCAAATCTTGGTCGCCTACTGGTGAGGAGAAGCATCACTCAGGCACTTTTCTGTCAACCATAGACTCATTGTGCTCCCCCGCACATCTACCACATATGGTAAGATGGCTCCCTTCGATGAAGAGATTGGTTTGGTATCCTCATAATAATTATTGGCCTTTCCTGAGCATGGTGTTGTGTCCTAAATATATAGATCTATCACACAATGGCTTACACATTTGACTTTCCCAGACTAGTATGTAAACTTGGATCAAATTGACTGATAGTGTAAACAGTAGCAATTTACACTACTTTGGCCAAAGTATTCATCACCCAGTACTTTGAGTGGATGTCATAAAACTTCATCCACCTTCCTAGGAATATTTTTATTGACCATTCATAACCTATGCATACGCTATCCCCTTCATTGGGTTGTACTATCCCTAGGAATAACCTATTACCTCTATGTTTAACTAACACATCTACTAAGTAAATAATTCAAAGAAACTCTTACTTACCAATTAACCATATGGAATAGCATAACATCACATCCTTAAATGACTCTAGTACCAAAGGTACATTCCCAACTATGAAAGTCTCAAATCAAGGGTTTATCTCAATATAAAATAACTCTCCCCTCAAAAGTATAAACTTATCAATAAATGACCTCAATCCAAAGGTATAACTTTCAACAATAAAATATTTTAATCAAAGTATAACCTTCATCAATAAATGGCCTTAATAAAAAAGATTAAGCATAAAAATTAAGGAATTACTCAAAAGTATGAACCCAACAATAAATCGACTCCAATTGAATGTATAAACATCAATTAAATGATCTATTAGATTCTATAGGTTAATCCTGACTCATTTGCTCAATCAATAATCAAATAGGCAACCTTGCAAAATAGGTTATTCTTAACCTAGAGTTTCAATCAAAGTAAAGTAACATTCAAGTGACCATCATAAAATCCTCTCTTCAATATATCACAAATATTCTCATGTTTACTATACTTGCATAAAATATGGAGGTCAATAGCCTAAGAAGGGTTTGTGCTTTTGTACCTACAAGTTCTCTATTCATCATGGCTTTGGGTTGCTGGTATGTGAGTCCCCTTCTGAAATTTCATGTATAGATTCTAATTCAAAATAAGATAATGACATATCCATATAATACATCTCATGTCCCTATCATTGAATATTGATATAACCTCTAGGTTTATATCCTAACACCAGGGTTAAGAATCACTTCCTATTTCAAGGAGACATGAGTATTTAATCAAATAATGATTACCATTCAAGGATTGCATAATGTTGTAATGATCACATTCTCACTAAGTATGACAAGTAATATTTTAGTATCACAATAGAATAACCTTTCCCTATAAATAGATGATATCATCCTCTAATCAAATAATCAATAACACATAATCATTCCAAACATAAAAAGTATAAGATAGTAGTAATCAACATTCATGTTTATGCAATGCTTCGATTGAATGTATTGGACCCCTATCTCATCCTTCTCCTAATTCAGTATGCAATCTCCCAAATAAACCTTCTCACTATCCACCATAATCACATTCTCCAATTCCTCTCACAACTGTCATATCTCACACAACTCAAAAAATAAAATTATAAAAACCCAAAAAAACACCGCATGAACTTAGAAAATATACATCCCCAAATGAGGTAGATAGCTCCTCTATTTATACACTAGAATCAACAATTAAAGGCTAGAAATAGGGAATTGAGAATGACACTTCTCAACTAAAGAGGTTTGACTCAACAATCACAAGAAAATGTGGCCACTAAGTTCATTGCACAACAAACACATAAGCAGCAAATATGAATGAGTCGATGTTGAAATAGACAACAAGAATAATAAAAAAATGCAAGGTAAATGCCTCCTATAAGTTGAATTACTTGGAACGACTGAGTGCTTGATCATTTCTAAATTTTACAAAATGCTTCACATTCTAGAAATTTATATTGATAAATAGACTTCTATTTGATTCATGCCTTTAATAGTTGGCACCACATCTTAGTATTCACTCCCTATTATGTGGTTTGAGATTCACTGTTTAACTTGGTCGCTTTTCCTATGCATGGTCACTTACTATTTTTTTGCTTTAACAAAGTCTTTGTAGTACCCCTCTAATTTTCTTATATTTTCAAATAGTGTTTTTACTTTCATAGACCATGATACTATGTTGTTGTTATTCGATCGTTGACATTGGAGCGATGATGGTTTTCATATTGTGATGTGATGGTACACCTTATGAATGATTATTGTTTATGAAATGCTTTTTGGTTAGCATAGTTGTTTATTTGAGTTGATATTGATATATTCCCATCTGTAGTTATTGAGTTTTTTCTGTATTGGTATATCACTTTCAAACCCTATGATTCCGTGATTTTCTCTTCACGGTGTGTATGATTCATAATCTATATACATGTATGACATATGTTTTATTGTAGGATTGCAGGTACAGGACATCGACTCCACATGGATTCATAGGTTTGAGCGTGTCCATTTCCCAACGGAATAGTTGATTGGGAGATAGTAACGGGGTTTCCTTGTCAAGCCACAACCCTAGTCACAGTGTGTCGTTAGTCTTTGTTTCTGTATGCCTTGTTGTTATGTTGTCCACTTTTTCCTTGTCATTTATTTATTTTTCAAGGTTTGTTTTGTGGGAAATTAATGTTAAATAATGCTTTTAAAATGTTTTTAGTGATCATTTAATTAATATTGATTAATATTGTTAGAAGCTTTTATTTGAATTAATTGATTAAATTAAATTTATTTTGTAAAGTAATTTAATCCTTGTGATTAAATTCATTTTATAAAGTAATTAAATTAATTACATTAAATTTATTTAGAAATTATTATGTGAATTTGAATTATAAATTGCATAAAATCTTCTAATTATCAAAAGAGGAAATATCTTGAATCAGTTGAAAGATATTTTATATTTGACATTTGTGTTAGAAAATTTACTAAACACAGTAGTTGGAAATTTATTCTTGGAGAGAATATTTGCAATAACTGAAAGAGGTAAAGGTTACTTCACGGGAATTGGTAAAGATATTTTTCGAGAAGTTAAAAAAATTGAAAAGGAAGTTCTCAGGAAGTTTCTGGGCTCTAGTTTTTGGTTTTGTTCTTCTGGAAAAGTGAATTCTTAGAGGAAGCTTCGGCAAACTTTGAATCTACAGGCGAAGCTTTACATCAAACATCACTTCCTCAAGCAGGTTCTTTTAATTATTATTATTGTTTTGCAAATTAAAATATTTCCTGTACAAAAAGAATTTATAATTTGTGTAGAGGCTTTTAATTATTTTGTAAATTTGTAAGGCTTCTATGTTTTTAGTGTTTCTGTAGAAAATTTTATAGTGAAATTAGAAAGCCTCTGTAGAAAATTATTTTTAAACAATAGAAAACCCAAAGGGAAAACAATAGAGAATTTTGGAAATCTCTGTAGGAATAGATTTAAAATCTTCCTGTTAAAAAAATTTGGGGAAAATCTTATTTATATTGGAATGATCTACCTGTACAAGAATATCATTTAAATTTGTTTTCCCAATTAGTTTTATTTAGCTAGGAAAATTGGAAAACCTCTGTGAAATTTTCTAAATACTTCCTGTAGAAATTTTTTTGTAAAATTGCCCATCTGAAACAATTGTTTTGATAAATTTATATATTTATAGAAATATATATATATATATACATATATTAATTATTGAAGTACCTGGTAATTTATCTTATTAGAAAACCTGAGCTGGTTTATTCCGTATGACGAATTAAAAAATTCATAGGTTTAAAAAAATATAGAATTTGCATATATGTTTTGGTGGGGAAGGTTGTGGTTGTCCCCACAGCCACCACCCCCATAGGGACGCGACTGTGGGAGTAGCCCAGTGCTGCCCCACATATGCAGCACCCCCCTTCCATGGGGTTGGCTGTAGTATATGCAACCGACGCTGCCAGTTTAAAGGCCATCGAAACTCATCTTTCATCTGTATGTTTATAAGCTTCGATTGCGATTTTAATATGTTTATTTTAAACTTTAAAATATTATATATATATATTCATTTATATATTTATATATATATGTCTATATATGTATATATGTATATATGTATATATATTTATTTAGTTATTTATTTAAATATGTATTTAAATTGTGGTTTGGAAAATTGTAATTGGTATAAAAATATGTTTAAATATTATATATATTTAATATATAAATATATATATATATATATATATTTAAATTAAACTTTTATAATAGGAGCATGCAAATGCATGGACTAGTTAATTTTAGGATAAAATGATTTAAGAGAGAAAATTGATTTTTATAGTGATGTAATTGGGAAATTGATTTAAATGATTAGATTTAATTTCTTTATTATTTGTAAATGATATTGATTTAAGTTAGATTAATTTGAGCAATGTAAGATTGTATTCTTGAAAAGAATTTGGATTTAGGAAATCCTAATTATAGATTTTATTATTTGCTTAAATTGCTTATTTAATTATATTTTTTTATGTTTGTGTACATTGGGGAAATTGGTTTGTTGTGGTATTTGTAAGTCTTCTAGCTATTATTTTAAGAGGAGGTTGTTGTGATTTAAAGATTCAACCCTTTGTATTCCTTAGGTAATGCACTTGGTTGTTATACAGTTTAAACACTTGGTTACTACAAACGGGATGTGTTGTCTCTTGCCTCATGGTTGATATTTATTATCAGATTTGTGCACTTCTTCTACCCTTAGTTTGTGGATTAGATCCTTGTGTTGTTAGTAGGGGAGTGGCTCTTAGTTGGGGGTATGACACACAAAGGGGCACCAGGGTAACTCACTGAGGGTTTTTAATTAAGTGATAAATTAAAAAGAATTAATGAATGGGTAACTCCCATACTAATAAAGATAATGAATGTCTCTCTCATGGCTCAAGCACTTGTTTAGGCTTGAGGTGAGATGAGAAGCATAGTTTGTATGGGGGTCCAGCGGCCAGTAGAGGTAGCCAGGGTAACCTAGGATAGGGGTCTGGTAGCCCAGGAAGGTTACACTAGGGTAACCCATATAAAATTAAGTGTGACATTCCTATGACAATGATTTAATTGTTTAGTTGATGTACTTGATTCTTTTACTTTGGAAGCAATGTAACCTTCATGTTATGTATTGTACTTGTGTAGTTTAGTCTTGAGTTTAACTGTGTCTAGAGGTTGTTCGTTTTTCCTAGGGAGTCCTTTTACTATCTCCTAGCATGGGGGAGGGCCTTTGGGTACCACTTGGTTGGGTGGAACCTGCACCTTACACCGTTGGGTTCGTGTTTCATGATTGTGATGGTGGGATCTTCCAGATTAGAGAGCTTGCATGTTCCAATTGATATGTTCTATCTCTCTTGTTCTTTTGTATCAGTTGGAAACTTTGTATATGTACTACTCCTCATTTGTATTCGAGGAGAATTCTTGTATCAATGTAATTGTAACATTATTGTATAATCTTCCTCTTTTTAGAAATGAACTTTGTAATTGCTTTATGGAATGAATGAAAGCTTTAAATGATTCATGTATGTACCTTGTATCTTATGAAATGAATTTAATACTTTGGATGTATTTTATGAGTTTAATTTTATATGCTATGATTATTTTACTTTTGTAAGTTATGGAATTCGAATGTAATGCGTTGTCATGTACTTTAGAGGATGTATGTGTTAAGTGTTGTACATTTTACATGTTAATATTACACTTTAAAAAAAAATTGCTATGCTTCTATTGTGTTTGTGTCATTCTCTAGGGTTACGTGGTGGGGCATTACAATCTTGGCAACCTAAGTTACACGGTTTAAATTCCCATTTACCCGCCATATACATTGCATTGGTTATAATTTTTTTTATCAACAATACATAATAATCATTCAATAAGCATAAAGCTTATCTCTTGCACTGTCATGCTTTGTTTCATGGGTTGTCATAGCGTTGCCTTGGTGGCTTTATACAACATTAAAACTTTAAGCAATGTTATATGATCTATGTGCCCATTTGTATGTAAAATGTATCGTGAATAAACAAGTAAAACTTATACAACACACCAATGAAACATTATATCAAGGAATTCAAATAATAATCAAATTAAAACAAACAATTCCCCAATGGCGTCTCATTGTCCTCTATCTCTAAGGATTCTTTAAGTCATTTTTCTCTCAGATTGTTCATTCACATGACTTTCCAAACAATAACATGAAGAATAAGAGATGTTGGAAATGCAAGTGATGTTTCCTACACTACATGATTACTAAACTAGTTGTAGATGATATGCAAAGATAATGATGTTGCTATTGAAAATTCCATGATAAAAATAATTAATGCTAAAATGCTAAAACTAGAATGCTCACTAAAATGACAACACTAAGTAAAATTCTCCAGAGTGTAATTATGCTCAGCTCCCTCTTTTTTGCTATAAATGAGGGTCTATTTATAGATTTTCCAAGGCATGAGCCTAGGTGGTAGAAATCAACAATTTGGATTCGATCTCGAGAATGGACAGTTAAAGATGAAGAGGTTAGAGAAAAAAAAGGGGAGTGTGTTCCCTTCATAAGAATAAGCTGCCAAGTGTGAAGAGGAATAAAATGGAGATGAAGGCCAAGTGTCCCAAATTTGTTAGAATTTTTTGAGAATAAATGCCAAATTAAATATTAGAAATATTTAATTTCTTGAGACACATGATGAGGTGGAAGGTAGAAATAAGTTAGTAGAAATGTGCTTAAATTCGAATTTAAAATTCAAAATTAATGAGAGGAGATTAATTAAATAAAAAAAACTAATTAAATTTGTTTATTTAATTAAGATATGAAGAAAATGAACTATATAAATAAATTTTTCAATTTATTATAAGTAGGAGAATTAAAGATTATTAATTAAATAACTTGTCTTTAATTAATTCCTTCAAATCAAATTTGAGTGTATACAACACCCACTCAAATACTATGTGTTGGTCTAAATGCACGGCATTCATGAACTACTGACTTATGTGTTTCATTCACTTAATCCATAAGCGCTTTACTATGCTAAGCACTATACTATGCACTAAAAAAATATTGCATATACTATACTACATATATATATATATTATATATATATATATATATATATATTATATAAATAATATTATAGTTTATGAAATATATACATATATATATATACACATATATGACTTATTCATATACTTAAACAATGCAAGACACTAAAATTAGTTTTATACATAAACACATATATACCCAACACAAAGATCCAATCATGTAATTCAACCAAAGAAACAATCTTGAAAACAAAGGATAAAATCAAATACAATCAAAGATGACCAAACAAACTCACCAATTTATCCAAAACTTCGACTAAGGTTTTACTTAACAAATCCCAATCTAACTTGACTCGACTAGACCTACTAAGTCGTGAGTGTGTGAAAGCTTAGTTTAGATATTATCAAAGGTTACCAAACCAAGCCCCTCTCCTGAGTGACACTTCCCCTCTCTTCTGAAGGCTCGGCATGTTCTTGTTTTCAACTTAGTACAACACCAAGTTAGTTAGATGTTCACAATACAATAATTTGCATCATCAAAACATTTGCATTGACAAAGCATTAGAATATTCGCATTGCAATGCATATCTTTCCATCACATCTCATCAACATAAAGCTTATCCATTCCTTTGAAATCGATAGCATCTTATTGCATATTTCAATATTTCATTCTCTTTACTAAACATATAAAAGTCACATTTTGCATATATCAACATTTTTTCTCTTGAAGGTAAAAGTAACTTAGTGATGATGAAATGGGGTGTAACAATCTACCCAAGACTCATACTATAACCATGGCCTCCAAATGAACTCATCAGCCTCATCAATAATCCTCCACTAGTAGTCCAAATCACCCAACCTCCTTTAAGTCAACACAGTATCATATCTATAAACATATGGATCTCTTGCTACCCAAGCAACATCCCCAACTGGTCTCATGACATCAATGTTCTCCCATGCCCATACTTGTAGAATTATAACTCTTTCTAATAGACTGGTGAAAAATTTATACACCACCTAATGCATATTGTGATATAGGTGAGCCAATATATATGGCCCCCATGCATAACCATGAAATCAAACATCATCCTCTCTAACGCGTGGCCCCATCTAATAGAAGACCCCCTAGATCACTGATCAGGGATGATCACACCCAAAATTAGGCCTCATATCACCAAGATAACATTGTCAATAAATATAATATACTATCTAAGATCTACTTTTCATCATCAATATCTAGCTCATTGCCATGAAACACTTGTTGCAGAGCTTCCTCTCCAAAGTTAGTATCATATATCACATGAACACCCTCTATTGGAACCCTCGATATCCTCCACCTACCCTTAAGGTTGATAGCCTCCTCTCTAGTTGGAAACCTAAAGGACAAGGTCTCACTACGCCACCTCTTGACAATGGTGATCATTAAGGCTCGATGTGCATGGATCTTAGGCATGAATGCAATATAAAATAACTTGAAAACTCCAAGAAACTCAACATCCATCTCACTCAGATGAACTAATTGATCTAAAACCTTGGGTTGATGCTAAAGCAACAAGATAGGATCTAAAACATCCTTCAAGCATAACACCCACAATGCCAATTTGTCAAAATTTTGAAAAAATCTAATTTCGCGGACCTCTAAATCAATAGCGACCTTTTTTAAAAAAATGTCACTTTATCCCAGTCATTGGAAAGCATTTTTCAAAATCATCACTTTACCAAATCAATAGCAAGTTGTTTTTCAAATGCATCGCTCTATACTAGTTAAAAGCAAACCAAAATTCAAAAGTGACATGATATGTCAAACATGTCACAACACCATCAAAAATATCACGTTAGGTTTCAAACATGTGTTGGCTTTCAAAAGCATCAATCCTAGATTGAAATTTTTGATTGACTCCCTAGACCTAGCATTTATTGCACCTAAAACTATGTTTAAACATGAAAGGGTTAGATACATACTAGGGGAGCAGCTCCAGCAAGCCTTTGGAACTGTCTGACTTGATCTATGTAGTGTGTAGCATGTGGAATGATGGCTATCTTTGTAGCAGCTTTGCTCAATAATCTCTCTCAAAGCATTAATAAAAAATATAAAATAGGAGTGTGCAAATGATGTGAAAATGACAAGGGCCTATATATAGATCCCAAAATCCTAGATTCTACCCATCCCACCCTCACATCCTATTTTCCTCTTTCCCCAATCTTCCTAATCAATTTCCTCGCCAACTAAGACCCAATTATCATCCCCTTCTTCATTGAACCTATCATGTCTTCTTGTCATGAGCCCAACTGAAAATTATATTTTTCATCCAACCTCTAAGGGAGCAACCTCCCATCATTCCTTCATCCACTAGACACAATGGGACATCATGATTACTACCTAATTTTTTTCCAAATAAGCAGTATGGCTTTGAAACAATGTAATAGGTATATTATCTCAAAGAGGGGAAAAGTGTAGACACCTAAAATTATCTAACACATCACACATTCCTCTAATTCTCCATTTTCATCATTTTCACCCATTATCCTTGTAGACATGTAAAATTGACCTAACACCTATCACACACTCTAAACAATATTTTCACATCATCGACATCATTATCATCAAACATCACTACATTTCACATCAATTGCATCAAAAACCCTAAATTTCCTCTATTAATTGAATAATATGACATTATTTAATTAATTCACTTTTTCATCATTTTTCGATTAATTAAATAAATTTCATTTATTTAATAAATTCCTAAAACCCTATTTGTGCTATTAATTGAATAATATGACACTATTTAATTAATTCACTTTTTCATCAATTCGACCAATTAAATAAATTTCATTTATTTAATAAAGTCCTAATCTTCACTTTATTTGTCTTGATTGATTAAATAACACCAATTATTTAATTATGTCACTAAATCACTGTATTCCCCTAAGTCGATTAAATAATTTAATTAACTCACTTTCCCTCCAAATTTGAATAAATTGAATAAACTATTCAAATTATCATCAAAACTCAAATCAAACTAATGCAACTTTGTTTGCAAAAGTCAAACTTGATTTGCATGTTTAACTCCAAAAAGGATTAATTAAATAAATCAATTAATTGAATTATCCTCATCAACTTTGAGAAAATTGCTCTCAACATGATTTCGTCACCAACTTTCTTAGATATCACAAATCGCTCTGCATAATTTCCTCAATCCCATTGAAGGCTCAAATTAATTTCTTCAATTACACAAATTGCTCCACCTATTTCATCAATCTCACAAATTGCTCAACAAGATTTCTTCAATCACACAAATCATGTAATCTATTTTGCATAGATTATTCATGTCTATTTCCTCTCAACAACTTTTAACCGTCGATCTTGATTCAACATTGTTTAATCCTAATCGTCCATTTCAAATCACAATTTCTATATAACAAAACTCTTTCCTCACAAAAAGGATCAAAGAATCAACTCATTTTGCACAACGAAGTACTTCCAATATTCCTAATCACCATTGATAGAGCTTCAACATTTCTTCGATCAACCAACATGTAATGCATCAAAAGATTCTATCACACACCAATGGAGGCTTCACAGTGATATGAACAATCCAAAATCATGTGAATACACTCCAACACAGGATGGTAACTTCTCTTTTTTTTTAATTCAATTTGGCAATCGTAGGATTTCATATGTGTTTTCAATATCTTAGAAAGTCATTTCATGAGTGAAGGAATAGATCTTAGATTAGTGTGTTTGATTTAGATTAGATTCTATTTCATTTGCATTTGTCTTGTTTTATGCTTCTATGATTTTCCCCCTCACACATTTTGGCATGCCTAGTGGTGTTAGGATTCAGGCAAATCAAAGCAATAAACATTAACAATAATATGTAGATTAAATAACCTAGAAATAACAATGAAGAATAACACAAAAGAGATCAACACAGAAATTTAACGTGGTTCACCCAATATGGGCTACATCCATAGAAACTCAACCACCCAATGATTTTATTATCTATTGAAAAACAAATTACAATCTCATGAATTACACACACCGCAACTTACATGATCCCAACCGCTTATAACAAGCTTTTTGGAAGCTTCCAGAATTAGGGTTTTACAAAGTCATTTTTTCATTTGACATGTCAGTAGGAAAACCTTGACGTGTTAATAGAGAAAAAAAATTGAGGGTTGTGCCCCCGAACCCCTGTTATTGGGGGTTGTCACCCCTGAACCCCTGCTGTCATAGGTTGCCTCCCCCAAACCCCAGTGAGGATACATTACAAGTATATAGTATTTTCATGATCATTCACCACATATCAACAATCTCCCACTTGGAGACTAATTAGGCTCCACACCAAACAATCTCCCACTTGGGGATTGATCCTGGATGACACAATTGCACTTGGAACTCCCACTGGATTATAGGTCTAGATGGTTTCTTATATCCACCATTATTAGTCATGAAGGCCAATGAAAATTGATGAGGAAATTCATTTCTCCCATGTAAATGCCTTTGTGAACATATCTGCAGGATTCTCACTGGTGTGAATTTTATCCAGCTTCAACTGTCCATCCTCCAAAACTAATTGGATGAAGTGGTATCTGAGCTATATGTCCTTAGTTTTTGAATGCAAAGCTGAATTCTTAGCATGATGAATGGCACTCTATCTATCATTGTACAAAGGGATATCTTCTTGTCATTGTCCCAATTCATCTAGAAAATGTTGTAACCAAATCAACTCCTTGCTAGCTTTCGTAGCAACAACATACTCAACTTCAATGGTTGAAAGTGCAACGACCTTTTGCAGTCTTGAAATCCAACTAACTGCAGTACCTCCTACAATAAAAACATACCCTATAGTACTCCTCCTGTGATCAATATCACTTGCTAGATCAAATTCAACATATCCTTTAGAGCAGAATTTATTCCTCCAAACATAGTTTCTTTGAAGTAGTACCTCTCAAATATCAGAGTATCCATTTTACCGCTTTCCAATCTTCCATTCCCAAATTGCTCATATACCTTCTCACAACTCTCACTACATGTGCAATATATGGCCTTGTGAATACCATTGCATACATCAAGCTACCAACTGTTGATGCATATGGTATCTTAGAAATTTTGTCTTCCTCCTCTTATGTCTTTGGACACATCTCCTTAGTTAACTTAAAATGACTAGGTAAATTTGTACTAACTGCTTTTTCATTATGCATGTTAAACCTTTTCAACACCTTCTCTACATACTCACTTTGAGACAAAAATAAAGTTTGTTTGTCCAATCTCGTGTGATCCTCATACCAAGGATTTTTTTTTGCTACACCCAAATCCTTCATAGCAAGTGAATTTGCTATTTTTTTCTTAAGTTCATTAATATGTTGCATGTTAGACCCAACAACAAGCATTTCATCAACATAAAGCAACATGATAATATAGCTACCATTATCCAATTTCTTAAAATAAACACAATAATCAGAATGACATCTTTTGTAACCTTGTTCAACCATAAAACTATCAAATTTCAAATACCATTGCTGAGGACCTTGCTTCAGGCCATACAAACTATTCTATAACCTAAACACAAATTCCTCCTTACCCTTGACCTCATATCCCTGTGGTTGCTACATGTGTATTTCCTCTTCCAAATCCCCATGGGGAAATGTTTTTTTCACATCTAGTTGTTCAAGAGGCAAGTCTTTCATGACCACAAGACTTAGAATAGTTCTAATAGAAGACATCTTTACAACTGGAGAAAATATTTCATCAAAATCTATACCTTTTTTGTGTAAAACCTTTTACCATGAGTTTGGCCTTATATCTTTCTTGCCTCCATCTTCCTCCTTCAACCTATAAACCCATTTATTTGGAAATGCTCTTTTACCTGTAGGCAATTGGACTAAGTCCCAAGTCTGATTCTGTAGCAAGGAATCCATTTCCTCTTTCATGCCTAGCTCCCACTGCTTTTTGGTATCTACCTACATTGCTTCTTTATAACCTTCAGGTTCACCAAAATCAGTTAATAATATAGAATACAATGATGGAGAAAATATTTTTGGGGGTTTGGTTATCCTTGTAGAATGTCTAACACTTGCATGAGTCTATGGGATAACTTGTTGTTGTTGAGCATCAAGTACCAATGGAATTTTATTTTTTGGAATCTCATCCAGTACCACATATTCCTTTTTGGCATGTTCATGCTCTGTTTCCTGTAGTTGATCCTTATACATGACCTTCTCATTGAATATAACATCTTTGCTCCTGATGATTTTATGATTTTCATAATCCCATAACCAATAACCAAATTTGTCTACTCCATATCCAATGAAGGTATATTTTTTAGACTTAGCCTCAAGCTTGGTTCTATTTTCAATATCAGCATGGACAAAAGATTCACAACCAAAGGTTTTAAAAAATGAATAGTTTACATTTTTACCTGTCTATGCCTCCTCATCTACCCATAGGTATGTACAACATCTGCCCAAAATTGTAATGGTAGGCCAACATGCAATCTCATGCTCCTTGCATGCTCCATAATGGTCCTATTCATCCTCTTAGAAAAAAAATTTGTGGGGTTCCAAGAACCATTTTTTGCCTATGGATTCCATTGTATGAACAATAATTTTCAAATTATTTGTTGCAATACTCGCCTCCATTAACATATCTAAGACACTTCAACCTTTTTCTTATCTCATTCTTAACCAAAGCTTTCCACTTTTTAAAAGTTTCAAACACTTTTGATTTTTATTTTAGGAAATACACCCATGTTTTCCTAGTTGCATCATTAATAAAAGTAACATAATAATAAGAGTCACCAAGATGGTCCTATTCATCCTCTTAGACACAATTTTTTTGTGGGGTTCCAAGAACCATTTTTTGCCTATGGATTCCATTGTATGAACAATAATTTTCAAATTATTTGTTGCAATACTCACCTCCATTAACATATCTAAGACACTTCAACCTTTTTCTTATCTCATTCTCAACCAAAGCTTTCCACTTTTTAAAAGTTTCAAACACTTTTGATTTTTATTTTAGGAAATACACCCATGTTTT